>JAREIK010009406.1:0-362500 GCA_029783825.1 Sapria himalayana
TATAGAGTAAAACCTGATAATGAGATTTTAGAAAAATCTCAAAAGTTTCAAATATTTAAAGAATATCCATTTAAGATTAATACAATTGATACCAGAATAAAATGATGTTTTAAAGCTGAAATAGACTAAAATAGACAAAGTGGGAACATGAGTCCACATTGAAAAAAAATAAAAAAAAATACAAATCAAGCAAGCAGTGGAGTTACTGGAGTAGGAGGCGCACACTAGAGGAGAAACGATTTCTAATTTTTTTTTATTTTTTTTCTCTCTTTAATTTTTGAGTTTTGGACCGTCGGAATTTATTGGGCAAAGAATGAAAGTTGTTTTATACTACGAGGGCTACGCATAGATACCAAAAGCATAGGATTTGGCTGTGAAATCAGGTAAAAATTCATAAATTTCTAATTTTTAGTTTTTTCAGACTTACGTCATTTTAAAGGTCAAAATATTTATGATCAAGAGTTAAAGTTACTATACGCAACGCGAGCTACGCGTGAGTACCAAAATCACGGGATTTCACCGTTTTTCACTTGAATAGTGAATAGTGAATCGGAATAGTGAATAGTGAATCAGAATAGTGAATCCGGAATAGTGAATAATGAATCAGAATAGTAAATTCAGAATAGTGAATTCGTAGTAAATAGTAAATAATAGTGAATAGTAAATCAGAATAGTAAATCCAGAATAGTAAATAGTGAATCAGAATTGTAAATTCAGAACACATAATAGTAAATTCAGAATAGTGAATCAGAATAGTAAGTCAGAATAGTGAATAGTGAATTCGTAATAGTATATAGTAAATCAAAATATTGAATTCGAAATAGTAAATAGTAAATAGTTGTGGGTTTAATTAGGTTATATTAGACAAATTTAATATGTTTCCTATATTTTGCATGAACCACTATACTAGTTCTAGGATTAAAGATATAGGTTACTTTAATGATCATTTATGTGACTATTTTTTTTTTATTTTGAGCAATACAACTTATGTAGAATAACATGCACTAAGGCATCTAAGTTATATTTGATTGTGATTTTTTTTTTGTATATAATATGGCACATTCACAATCTAGCACTTGTAGCAGTAGTGTTACTAGCACAAGAATCAGGCCCAATGCAATTATTGTAAAAGCTTTTTGTGGGTAAATCATCCTATGGTACGTCGCATTTGAAGCAACATTTTAATAGGTGTCCAAGAAGAAAATCAACTGGGAGTGACATAAGGCAAATGATTTTGAAAAGTGATTCGAATGGAAATGATAATTCTGGACATTCAGGTGCATTTAATGAAAAACAGGGAATAGAGAAAATAGCAAAGATGATTATTCTTCATGACTATCCTCTTTCGATGGTGGAGCATAAAGGATTTAGAGATTTCACAACTATTATTCAACCTCTTTTCAAGTGTCCTTGCCGTAATACTGTGAAGAAGCATATCTTGACCATTTACGGGGAAGAGAGGGATAAAGTCATGAAGTTGATCGAGAATAATGATAGTAGAGTTGCCTATTACAACGGACATTAAGATTCTAGTAACCAAAAAAGGGATTTCATGTCTGTTACAACACATTTCATTGATAAATTTTGGACATTACATAGTCTAATCCTGATGTATAACAAATTAACATGTTCTTTCATAAATTAAGTATATATATATTTTTATTCATTGTTTACTTTATTGATAATTTTGTTATTTTTTCAGGTTTATTAATGTCTCTTGCCCTCATACAAGTGATGTGCTAACAGAGGTGTTGATAGATGCTATGCTGGGGTGGAATGTGGACTCAAGGATATCCGCTATTACAGGGATAATGGCTCTACTAATAATAGCATGATTGGTAAGATAAAGAAAAATTAAGTGTTGATTGCTTATTGAATGACGGGTCTTTACTTCATATGCGTGTGCTGCACATATCTTGAACCTTATTGTTATGATTGGTTTAGATGTGATCAAGCATGTCATTGATAATGTCAGGGACAGTGTAGTTTTTTGGACAGCATCTCCAAAAAGAATAGAATGTTTGAGGATGTTTGTAGACAAATGAAAGTTCCTTGTACTAGAAGATTGGGTTTGGATTGTCCAACAATGTGTAACTCCACTTATCTAATGCTAAAAACTGCTTTGGCTTATAAAAATGTGTTTCCTAGACTTAAGTTGTTTGAGTCACACTTTGTGCTTGTGCCTAGTGAAGCAGAATGGGAGACTGCGAAGGATGTTTGTGATAGGTTGGAGTTGTTCTATAATGTCACTGAGTTATTTTCTGGGACAAGATATCCCACTGCCAATATGTTTTTTCCTGTGATTTACAGAATTAAAATGACATTGAATGAATAGCTCATATCCTCCAATGTAGTAATTAGTACAATGGCAAAGAGTATGGTTGCAAAATTTGATGCATATTGGAATGTGATCCATAATTCGATGGGTGTTGCTGTAGTATTGGACCCTAGGTATAAGATGACTTTGCTACACTTTTACTTTCCTTTGGTTTATCCAAATGACTTTAGTGAACAAATTAGCACCATTCAACGACTTTGTTATGAGTTGATGGAGGAATATTATACTAGAATGTATAAAGGGACTAATACGAATCTGTATTACATGGAACGGTCACTTCAACTTCAAAAGAGAGTTCAATAACTATCGATAGTATTATCAATTGTTTGTGAAAAGGATGAAGACTAATAAAACTAATAGTTTCAGAACTGATTGGACCATTACTTGGAGGAAGATGTTTTGCCTGAAAATTCTCAGTTTGATATTTTATTATGTGGAAAGTGAATGGGGTAAAGTATCCTGTCTTGCAAATTATTGCAAGAGACATATTAGCAATTCCAGTATCTACTGTTGCTATCAGAGTCTGCATTCAGTTCTAGTGGGAGATTAGTTAGCCCTCATCGTAATCGACTTAATCCGAAGATGATAGAAGCATTGATGTGTGCTCAAAGTTGGTTGTGGAGTGAAGTGATAAAATATGATCGTAAATTTATTTCATTAATCATTGATTTTTTATTTACCTATAATTTCTAATATTCGGAAAATTTAATATTTTTTTCTTTTATATTTTTTTTTCTGGGTGGAGATTAATTGTTCATTTCAGATGGTTATGCATCAATTTATGAAGAAGATATTCACGTGCATGAGTAAGGTATTAAATTTTATACTAATAAATTTTAATTCATATTGCAATTTATGTATTCAAATATTAAGTTTTTTTTTTATAATTGGTAGGATTCGAGATTACACATGATCGATGACAACATTTTTATCAACTTTTATGAGAATAAAGTCTATCAAACCTGTTGAACTTTGTTTAAGAATGTTAAACATTTTGAATTGTCACTTGATACAAATATTTGATTGTGAAGTTTTATTAACATTAGACTTTGGTTTATATTCCTAAATTTATAAATCATGAAATTATAACTGGTGTCATAGGTTAGCAAAATACGTCTTAATATCGCATGGATAAATCTGATATCCGTGGAGAATATCCGAAATCCGATGGATAGGATATGGATTTAAATTTTTTTTATCCGTAGTATATGGATATGGATATATTGTTTTTATTTAGGATCGGATATGGATTTTGAAAATCCGATCCAAATCCAATCCGATGCCATCCCTAGCATCACATTTCAAATCTAATTTTGGATATAAATATTCAATAGATTCGTTAATTATGAAATTATATTTGTGAACAATATATATCCAAATTATTCATTTTTTTTTTGTACTTAACATTTTTTAATCCAGTATAGAAAAGTTTACAATATAAATATGAAGCACGTAATAGGAGCACTCTGGTTGAGCACTCCCACCATTAACACAATACAAGTACAAAATAACTAAAAAGAGAAAAGGTGAAAATTATAACATCCCCCTTACTTGATACATAAATATCTAAAATATTAAACTTTAATAAAAAAAAGATTTTATTGAACATTCAACATAATAATTGTTTACAATGTTAAATGATACGTTGTCACTTTAATTTTTTTTATATCTTTATTAAACTTTGTTTCATTTATTAATGAAATTTTCAAAAAGTAAAACAAAAATGTGATCAAGAATAGAAAATGATAAAATAAGTAAATTAATATAATTATTAATAAACGTAACAAAATATGTCATCTCTACTATGAAGAGCAAGATATGAAGTTTTGATATATTTTTTTAACCGAAATACTTTATTCTCTAGTGTAGAGATTTTCAATCACTGTGATATAATATTCTCAACTTGACTAAGAATAAATGTTTAAGTCAAGAATATATCAGAAATGAATTAAATTAATCAATCAAATGTGATATTTTAATCTAAAATAAAAAATATTTAATATATCATACATTCATACTTAATCCCAAAAGAAATTTTATTCCAAATCATATGATACTACAAATAAATTATCCGTAAAATAAAATAAAATAAAATCAAAATTGAATTATCTAAAAAATTAAATCATAGAAATAAGGCTAATTAGATAAATAAAAAAAAACATAACAAATAAAAGAAATAAATGATAAAGCTGAATATTACCTTCATGAATGAAATGTGGTGTTTTTTCATTAACTACACAATTCTTAATGAAGATGAAAAAATAATAATAAAAACAAAATAATTATCCATAAAATGACTATTAACTCATGACTTGATAATTCCTAAGTTCAAAGTAAAAGGATGAGTTACGAGGACTCTAGTGCTAGAAGATCAAGAAGAGTATACTGTTATTCTATTGGAGAGCTATATTTTGTGTCTTGGTATTTATGAGTTACATAGTGATAGATACACAACATATCATTGAGAGTGATCACTTAGATAACTTAGATTATGTCGAGCACTATTTGGACCTATTCATTGACTTTGTTGCCATCTTTGTGGATTCTCATCGTCATGTTTAAGAATATATTGGAGAAGAACAAAAAGATACTTGTATCAAAATTGAAGAATATATTCGAGAAAAAATATCATTTTCAAAGACTTGTTAAACAAGGCTCTTGAATCCTTCTTTCAGGTCTCCCGGAGTCATTGATCAAATTTAGTTGGATTGGCATCTTCAAATGCTTCCTTCACCAAGTCCCATAGATTCGAGACTTGAACCTCGTCATCATTTTGATACTTCAAAAACTATAGTTTTCCCCTTTAAAAATAGAATCTAAGAAGACTGACGCACACCATTGCTCATTATGTTTCCCTCTTATACCACTTTGTTGTTAGTAGTAAAAAAAGTGCGTGATGATTTAATAGTTTCCAATTATCTCACTATCTTAATTACGTCATCTAAAGAAAATTTATATAATATGATACATGGCCTGAATACATAAGTTGTGAGGTGGATTGTGGAGAGGCGTGATAATTAACACGATTACCTATTCATTTGATTAAAAAAAAATTATCACATTTTGAAGTACTGCTCAATTGACTAAGTAAATAACTTTCAAGTTTTGAGACATTACTCAATAAAATACAAAAACAAATAGGCGTTCAGCAGATATGTCAATTGGGACAGATAGACCAAGGCAAGGCCCAAGGCACGACCCAATTCAGCAGTACCTAGCATGGCCCGGGATGCTAATTCAAAACCATGTCAAGATATGCTGTAGGCTGTGCTTGGCTATATTTTTTTGTATGGGAAAAAAGCATGGCACAGCCCAACATGACGACCCATATGAGCTAGTTTCGGCCTAGCTAGCAGAACAAGCTAGTCAAGTCCTGAGACAGACTATCCTGGACTAAACCAGGCTAGCCATACCTAGATTAACATGACCAGGCATGATCTAACTAAAAAATGGCACTCCTCTTCCCCTTTATAGAGTCGACAAAGTGGGCGTCAATGCTCATTGCACACCATGGATCTATTATAGTAAAAACAACAATAATTAGTGATGTGTGCCCCTTTTTACTTCTAGATGAAGGTGTGTGCATTGAAGCGCAAACATCCACATGCATTGTGCTAGTACAATGCATGCAACTTTTCTTGCTTTAGAGTTAATTTTGCTTAAAAGCCCTATGTCTTGTTTTCCCTAGGGTATTAGACAAAACTACGCGATAAAATTCATGATAAAATATGTTAAAGGGTGTGCCCTTATATAATGTGCAAGGTAAATTGAAACAACCAACAATGTAGGTATTTCTATCAAAAACAGAACAAATAATAAGAAGAAAATATTAAAAAAAAAAAGATTATACCTAGTACACAAAACTCATGTTTTAGTTTTGAAATTGAAAAAGATAAGTATCTCAACATCCTTACTCTCAAAATTCAGAGGTCTTATCTGATGAGTCACGAACATAAACCTAGAGGTGTCAAACCACGGGCCGGCCCGGCCCGGGACGAGGCACGGCACGGTTCGGCCGCGTGCCTGCGAGTCGTGACTCGTGACCCAACCGGGCCCCGCCCCCGGTAAAAAGACCGCGGGTCGGGTCCAAACAGACCCGCCCCGCCCCGCCTGCCCTGCCTTGCCGTGCGCCCGTTGCCCGGGCGGGCCGGCACGGCACGGCCTTGCCGTGCCCAGCGGGCCGTGCGCACCGTGCCCGGGCGGGCCGTGCCGTGCCCGCGGGCCGTGCGCCCGTGCCCGGCGGGCCGTGCCGTGCCCGCGGGCCGTGCGCCCGTGCCCGGGCGGGCCGTGCCGTGCCCGAATTTAAAAAACCGTGCCGTGCCGAGCACGGCACGGTAGCACGGCTGGGCACGTGAAAAACGGGCCGTGTCGTGCTGGGCCGGCCCGTTTGACACCTCTACATAAATCCTACCATCATTTAACAAAAATTTATCATCACATCAGACATGACTTCCAATAAATACATGCACCACAAGTACTTTCGGGTATCACTCATTATAGTATTATTATCGCACAAACACAATTAATACTAGTTTATAAAAAATTATAAAAAAAATATACTTAGAAAAAAGAGTCAAAATTTTAAAAATATAAAATTATTATTTAGTAATATATTTTATTTTGATTTTGAATCATTTTAGATTTTACAATTATATTTTAATTTATATCATTCTTATTAATACTAGTTTATTAATTTATTTATTGATCATTATTATTATATATATTAATAAAATTATTTATATTTAGTTTACATTAAATATAATTATTGAGATTATTATAACTAAATATTATATTCACATTTAAAATAAATTAAAAATTATTATATTTTGGAAGGTTACAACCTTCGAAAATTAAAAAAAAAATCAAAAAATTAAATTTTTTGTTTTTCATTCTTTAAATAAAAAATATATATCACTAAAGGTCTAAACACTTAAATCACTATTATAAATCACTAAATGTTATTGAATTCATTATAATTCTAAATAGTCATTTTAATTATTTATTAGTTTATTATTATAAAATTATATATTATAAAATAAATAATAAGTAAGAAAAATATAATTTAAATAATTTATTTTTTATAACAAAAATATAAACTTATAAAAAAAAGAAAAATATTAAAAAAATTATTATTTAGTAATATATTTTACTTTAATTTTGAATAATTTATGTTTTACAAATATATTTTAAATAATATCTATCTTATTAATAATAATTTATTAATTTATTTTTGTTCATTATTATAATATCAAGCAATGTAATTATTTATATTGAATTTAAAAGACTTATAATTATTAAGATTATTATAACTAAATATTATATTTACATTTGAAAAAAATTTAGAAATTATTATATTTTCAAAAGTTATAACCTTCAAATATTAGAAAAAATAATAAAAATAAATTTTTTGTGTTATAATTGTTTAAATAAAACTTATAACTACTAAATGCCTTAACACTTAAATCTCTAAACTCTTAAACACAAAAGCACCTAAATAATTAAAACAAAAAACTCGTAAATCATAAATATAATTTAAATAATTTATTAAAATATTAATCACAAATAAATTATGAGTGATACAAATATAATTTAAATAATTTATTTTTCATCAAAAAATATAGTCTTTTTAAAAGAAGCAAAAACTAAAAAGCAAATATTATTATTTAGTAAAAAATTTTGATTTGATTTTGAATAATTTTAGGTTTTACAATTATATTTTAATTTATATATATCATATTAATAATGACATATTAATTCTTTTTTTTTTGATAATTGATAACATATCTATCAATAAAATTGTTTATATTTAGTTTATATTATTGTATTAACATTTTTAAAAAATTTTAAAATTATTATATTTTCAAAGGTTATAACCATTGAAAATGTGAGAAAATATCGAAAATAATTTTTATTTGTTATTTCATTGTTTAAATAAAACATATAAACCACTATATCCCTAAACACTTAAATCAATAACTACTAAATCTTGAAAAACCTAAATAGATAATGCTTTTAAACATTATACCCTAAATAATAAATAATAAATCTCGATATTATTTTTTTCATCATAATTTAAAATTTCCATTTTAATTATTTATTCATTTATTTTTATATAAATCTTAATTACAAAATAAATTATGAGTTAGACAAATTTAATTTATATAAATTATTTTTAATCAAAAAATATAGATAAACATATAAAAAGAAGAAAAAATTTAAGAACAAAATTTTATTATATAGTAATATATTTTAGTTTCCTTCTGAATCATTTTAGGTTTATAATTATATTTTAATTGATATCTATCTTATTAATAATAGATTATAAATTTATTTTTGATCATTATTATAATATTTATCAATATAATTATTTATATTGAATTTATATGATAAATAAATATAATGATTTTTATAACTAAATATTGAATTCACTTTTGAAAAAAATTTAAAATTATTATATTTTCAAAGGTTATAACCTTTGAAAATATCAAAAAATAATAAAAATACATTTTTTGTTATTTTATTTTTAAATAAAACCTATAAACCACTAAATGCATACATAGTTAAATCAGTAAACTCCTAAACCCTGTAATGCATGAATACATAAACCATTAAACCGCTATATACTACTTAATAATAAGTAAATCTAATTTTTATTTCTATTTATTATTATTTTAAATATTCATTTTATTATGAATAGTTTCTTTTTATAGAAATATCTAGTACAAAATAAATTATGACCGCCACAAATATAATTTAAATAATTTATTTTTAATAAATACATATATATAAGCTTATAAAAGAAGTAAAAATTAAAAATTATTATCTGGTAATATATTTTACTTTATATTTTAATCAATTTGGGTTTTGTAAATATTTTTTAATTATATCTATCTTATTATTAATAGTTTATTAATTTAATTATTGATAATTATTATAATATCTATCAATAAAATTGTTTATATTGAATTTATATGAAATATAATTATTAATATTATTATAACATAAGATTGTATTCACATTTCAAAAAATTTTAAATATTATTATATCTTCAAAGGTTATAGCCTATGAAAATGAGAAAAAATTACAAATTTTTTTTGTTATTTTATTGTTTAAATAAAACCTATAAACTACAAAATGCCTTAAAACATAAATTACTAAACTCATAATCGACAAAGCCTCTAAATACTTGAACCGTTAAAATTTTATCCATTAATAATAAATCATAAATCTCATTTTAATTTTTATTCAGTATAATTTAAAATTTTTATTATAATTATTTATCTGTTTATTCTTATAAAAATATTAATTACAAAATAAATTATAAGTGAGACATATCTATTTTTAAATTATACCGGTGTACCCTAAATAATAAAGTATACATCTCATTTTTTTATTATAATTTTTATTATTTATTTTTTTATTTTTATATAAATATTAATTACAAAATAAATTATGAGTTACACAAATATAATTTATATAAATTATTTTTCATCAAATTAATATAGATAAACTTTTAAAAGAAAAATAATTTTCAAAACAAAAAATTAATATATAGTAATATATTTTTCTTTGCTTCTGGATCATTTTAGGTATTGTAAATATATTTTGATTGATATCTATCTAATTAATAATAGATTATTAATTTACTTTTAAATCATTATCAGAATATTTATCATTAAAATTGTTTATATTGAATTTATATGATATATAAAAATAATGATTAATATAACTAAATATTGAATTTACTTTTAAAAATAATTTAAAAATTATTATATTTTCCAAGGCTATAATCTTTGAAAATATCAAAAAATAATAAAAATAAATTTTTTGTTATTTTATTTTTTAAATAAAATCTATAAACCACGAAATTCACACACAGTTAGATCATTAAACTCCTATACCCCGTAATGCCAAAATACATAAACCATTATAATGATATATGCTCCTTAATAATTAGTAAATTTATTATTTATTTCAATTTATTATAATTCTAAATATTCATTTTAATTATTTATTAGTTTATTTTTATAGAAATATTTATTTCAAAATAAATTATAAGTGCGACAAATATAATTTAAATAATTTATTTTTAAGCAAAAATATATATATACGCTTATAAAAGAAGTAAAAATTTAAAAATTAAAAATTATTATCTAGTATTATATTTTACTTAAATTTTGAATCAATTTGGGTTTCGTAAATATTTTTTAATTAATTTCTATCCTATTATTAATAGTTTATTAATTTAATTTTTGATTATTATTATAATATCTATCAATAAAATTATTTATATTAAATTTATATGATATATAATTATTAATATTATTATAACTAAATATTTTATTCACATTTCAGAAAATTTTAAATATTATTATATTTTCAAATGATATAACCTATGAAAATGATAAAAAAGTACAAAATATTTTTTTGTTATTGTATTGTTTAAATAAATCCTATAAACCACTAAATGCCTAAAAACATAAATCACTAAACTCCTAAACGACAAAACATCTAAATAAATAAATCATTAAACTGATATACATTAATAATAAATCATAAATATCATTTTAATTTGTATTCGGTATAATTTTAAATTTTTATTTTAATTACTTATCAGTTTATTTTTACAGATATATTAATTTCAAAATAAATAATTAGTGAGACAGATATAATTTAAATTAGACCAGTATACCCTAAATAATAAATATTAAATCCCAATATTATTTATTTCATTATAATTTAAAATATTTTTTAATTAGTTATTTGTTTTTCTTATATAAATATTAATTACAAAATAAAGTATGAGTTGGATAAATATAATTTATATAAATTATTTATCATAAAAAAATACAGATAAATTTTTTAAAAGAATAAAAAAATTCAAAAGAAAAAATTATTATATAGTAATATATTTTGCTTTGATTCTGGATCATTTTAGGTTTTGTAATTATATTTTAATTGATATCTATCTTAAAAATAATAGATCATAAATTTATTTTTTGATAATTATTAGAATATTTATCAATAAAATTATTTATATCGAATTTATATGATATATAAATATAATGATTATTATAACTAATTATTGTATTCACTTTTGAAAATAATTTAAAAATTATTATATTTTCAAATGTTATAACCTTTGAAAATATCAAAAAATAATAAAAATAATTGTATAGTTATTTTATTTTTTAATTAAAACCAATAAATCACTAAATGCACACACAGTTAAATCACTAAACTCATAAATCCCCTAATGCCTAAATAGATAAACCATTAAACCGCTATAAACTAGTTAATAATTAATAAATATAAATTTTTTTTCAATTTATTATAATTGTAAATATTCATTTTAATTATTTATTAGTTTAATTTTATTGAAATATTTACTACAAAATAAATTCTGAGCACCACAAATATAATTTAAATAATTTTATATTTAATCAAAAAGTTATTTACGCTTATAAAAGAAATAAAAAATTTAAAATAAAAAATTATTATCCAGTAATATATTTTACTTTAATTTTGAATCAATTTGGGTTTTATAAATATTTTTTAATTAATCTCTATCTTTTTATTAATAGTTTATTGATTTAATTTTTGATCATTATTATAATATCTATCAATAAAATTATTTATATTGAATTTATATGATATATAATTATTAATATTTTTATAAATAAAGATTATATTCACATTTCAAAAAATTTTAAATATTATTATATTTTCAATGATTATAACCTATGAAAATGAGAAAAAAATACAATTTTTTGTTTGTATTTCATTGTTAAAATAAAACATATAAAGTTTATAGTATAAACCACTAAATGCTTTAAAACATAAATCGTTATACACCTAAACGACAAAACCTCTAAATACTTAAACTATTAAACTGGTATGCATTAAAAATAATCATAAATCTCATTTTAATTTTTATTCAGTATAATTTTAAATTTTATTTTAATTATTTAACAGTTTAAAATTATAGAAATATAATTACAAAATAAATTATTAGTGAGAGAGATCTAATTTAAATTAAACTGGTATACACTAAATAATAAATAATAAATCTTATTTTTTTTCATTATAATTTAAAATATTCATTTTAATTATTTATTTATTTTTATTTTTTTAAATATTAATTACAAAATAAATTATGTGTTAGACAAATATAATTAATATAAATTATTTTTTATCAAAAAAATTTAAATAAACTTTTTAAAAGAAAAAAAAAATTCAAAACAAAAAATTATTTTATAGTATATATTTTGCTTTGCATCTGAATCATTTTAGATTTTAAAAATATATTTTAATTGATATCAATCATATTAAAAATAGATTATTTATTTATTTTTGATCATTATTAAAATATTTATCAATAAATTATTTATATTGAATTTATATGATATATAAATATAATGATTATTATAACTAATATTAAATTTACTTTTGAAAAAAATTTAAAAATTATCATATTTTCAAAGGTTATAACCTTTGAAAATATGAAAAATTAATAAAAATAATAATTTTGTTATTTTATTTTTTAAATAATACATATAAACTACTAAATCGTTATACTGTTAAATCAGTAAACTACTAAACCCCATAATGGCTAAATACATAAACCATTAAAAAGCTATATTCTAATTAATAATTAGTAAATTTATTATTTATTTCAATTTATTTTAATTTTAAATATTCATTTTAATTATTTATTAGTTTAATTTTATAGAAATATTTTTACAAAATAAGTTATGAGTGCGACAAATATAATTTAAATAATTTATTTTTAATCAATATATATATATACGCTTATAAAAGAAGTAAGAATTTAAAAATTATTATCCTGTAATATAATTTACTTTAATTTTGAATCAATTTTAGTTTTTTAAATAATTTCTATATTATTATTAATAGTTTATTAATTAAATTTTTGATCATTATTATAATATCTATCAATAAAGTTATTTATATTGAATTTATATTATATATAGTTATTAATATTATTATAACTAAATATTGTATTCACATTTCAAAAAATTTTAAATATTATTATATTTTCAAATGTTATAACCTATGAAAATGACAAAAAATTACAAAAATATTTTTTTGTTATTTTATTCTTTAAATAAAAAGCTATAAACCACTAAATACCTAAAAACATAAATTACTAAAATTCCTAAACGACAAAACCTATAAATACTTAAACCATTAAACTGGTTTTCTTTAATAATAAATCATAAATCTCATTTTAATTTTTACTAAGTATAATTTTAAATTTTTATTTTAATTATTTATCAGTTTATTTTTATAGAAATAGTAATTACAAAAATAAATTATTAGTGAGACAGATCTAATTTAAATCAAACCGGTATACCCTAATAATAAATAAGGAATCTCAATATTATTTTTTTCTTTATAATTTAAAATATTCATTTTAATTAGTTATTTGTTATTTTATATAAATATTAATTACCAAATAAATAATGAGTTATATAAATATAATTTATATTAAATTATTTTTTCATCAAAAAAATATAAATAAACTTTTTAAAATAAATAAAAATTTCAAAACAAATAATTATTATTTAGTAATATATTTCATTTGCTTTGAATCAATTTAGGTTTACATATTATATTTCTAGTAATATGAATCTTATTCATTATAAATGTTTTAATTAATATTTGATAATTATTAGAATATCTATCGATAAAATTATTTATAATGAATTAAATTATATATAATTATTATGATTATTATAAATAAATATTGTATTCACTCTTGAAAACAAATTTAAAAATTATTATATTTTCAAAGGTTATAAGCTTAAAAATCTGAGAAAAAATAATACAAATAAATTTTTTGTTATTTCATTTTTAAATAAACCTATAGACCATTATTCCCTACTTACTTAAATCAACAAGCTCATAAACCCCGTAACCACTAAATATATAAACCTTTTAACATCTATATACTACTTAATGAATAATAAATATCATTTCTATGTCCATTATTATAATTTTAAATATCTATTTTAATTAGTTATAAGTTAATTTTTTACAAAAATTAATTACAAAATAAATTTCGAGTTAGACAAATATTATTTAAATAATTGATTATTAATAAAAAAAATATAATCTTACAAAAAGAAGGAAAATTTAGAAATTAAATATTATTATTTAGTAATATAGTTTGATTTTATTTTGAATCATTTTGTGTCATCTTAATATATGTTAATTAATATTATATTTTTAATAATAGTTTATTAATTTAATTATTTGATTATTATTATAATATCGATCATTAAAAATTGTTTATATTGAATTTATATGATATATAATTAATAAGATTAATATATTATACATGGTATTCACATTTCAAAAAATTTTAAAATTTATTTTAATTTCAAAGGTTATAACCTTTGAAAATCAGAAAATATCTAAAAATTTTTTTTATTTTTATTATATAAATAAAACCTATAAACCACAGAATGCCTAAAAACATAAATTGCTAAACTCCTAAACAACAACTCCTAACTAATCAAACCAATAAACATGCATACCATATATAATAAATTATAAATCTGATTTTAATTTGTATTCATTTTAATTTTAAATATTCAATTTTATTATTTATTAGTTTCTTTTTTATAGAAATATTAATTACAAAATAAATAATGAGTGAGACAAATATAATTTTAATAATTTATTTGTAATAAAAAAAATATAAGCTTATAAAAATAAATAAAAATTTAAAAACAAAAATTTATTAAATAGTAATATATTTTACTTTGATTTTTAATCATTATAGATTTTGCAATTATATTTTAATAGCTAACAATCTTATTATAATAGTTTATTTATTTCATTTTTGATCATTATTATAATATCTTTCAATAAAATTACTTATATTAAATTTTAATGTTATATAATTAATTAAGATTATTAAAACTAAATATTATATTTACATTTCAAAAAAATTTAAAAATTATTATATTTACAAAGGTTATAGCTTTCAAAAATGATAAAAAATAACAAAAATAATTTTTTGTTTTTTTCGTTGTTTAACTTAAAACTATAAATCACTAAAGGTCTAAACACTTAAATTACTAAACTCATAAACCCCAAAACACCTAAATACTTGAATTATTAAACTGGTATATCCTAATATAATAAATAATAAAATTGAATTATATTTGTATTCATTATAATTTTAAATATTTATTTTAATTAATTATTTGTTTATTATTATAGAATTATAAATTATAAAATAAATTATAAGTAAGACAAATATAATAAAAATAATTTATTTTAATAAAAAAAATATAAACATATAAAAAAGTAAAATTAAAAAATTATTTTATTACTTTGATATTGAATAAATATAGATTTTGCAAATAAATTATATCTATCTTATTAATAATAATTTATTAATTTATTTTATGATCATTATTATAATATCTAGCAATATAATTATTTATATTGAATTTAAATGACTTATAATTATTAAGATTATTATAAACTAAATATTATATTTACATTTGAAAAAATTTTGAAAATTATTATATTTTTAAAGGTTATAACCTTCAAGTATTAGAAAAAATAATAGAAAAAATTTTTTTGTTATATCATTCTTTAAAAAAAACTTATAAATCACTAAATTCCTAAACACTTAAATCTCTAAAGTCGTAACCACGAAAGCCCCTAAATAATTAAAACTCTAAACTCATAATCCTTAAATATAATTTAAATGATTTATAAAAATTTTAATCACAAATTAATTATGAGTGATACAAATATAATTTAAATAATTTATTTTTTAACAAAAAAAAATATAGTCTTATAAAAAGAAGCAAAGACTAAAAAACATAAATTATTATTAAGTAATAAATTTTAATTTGATTCTGAATAATTTTAGGTTTTGCAATTATATTTTAATTTATATATATCATATTAATAATAGCATATTATTTTTTTTTTGATAATTGATATAATGTCTATCAATAAAATTATTTATATTTAGTTTATATTATATATAATTATAATGATTATTATTACGAAATATTGTATTCATATTTTTAAAAAATTTTAAAATTATTATATTTTGAAAGGTTATAAACTTTGAAAATGTGAGAAAATATCAAAAATAATTTTTTTTTGTTATTTCATTGTTTAAATACAACCTATAAACCACTAAACACTTAAATCAATAACTCCTAAATATCAAAAACCCTAAATAGATAATCCTTTTATAATGTACACCCTAAATAATAAATAATAAATCTCAATATTATTTTTTTCATTATAATTTAAAATATTCATTTTAATTATTTATTCGTTTATTTTTATATAAATATTAATTACAAAATAAATTATGAGTTAGACAAATATAATTTATATAAATTATTTTTCATCAAAAAATATAGATAAACTTTTTTAAAGAATAAAAAATTTAAGAACAAAAATATATTATATGGTAAGATATTTTGATTTGCTTCTTAATCATTTTAGGTTTTGTAATTATATTTTAATTGATATCTATCTTATTAAAAATAGATTATTTATTTATTATTTGATCATTATTAGAATATTTATCAATAAAATTATTTATATCGAATTTATATGATATATAAATGTAATGATTATTATAACTAAATATTAAATTTACTTTTGAAAAAAATTTAAAAATTATCATATTTTCAAAGGTTAGAACCATTGAAAATATGATAAATTAATAAAAATATATATATTGTTTTTTATTTTTTAAATAAAACCTATAAACTAGTAAATGCATACACAGTTAAATCAGTAAACTACTGAACCCCATAATGGCTAAATACATAAACCAATAAACCGCTATATACTAATTAATAATTAGTAAATTTAATATTTATTTCAATTTATTATAATTTTAAATATTCATTTTAATTATTTATTAGATTATTTTTATAGAAATATTTATTACAAAATACATAATGAATGCGACAAATGTAATTTAAATAATTTATTTTTAATCAAAATATATATATATACGCTTATAGAAGAAGTAAAAATTTAAAAATTAAAAATTATAATCCAGTAATATATTTTACTTTAATTTTGAATCAATTTGGGTCTTATAAATATTTTTTAATTAATCTCTATCTTATTATTAATAGTTTATCAATTTAATTTTTGATCAGTATTATAATATCTATCGATAAAATTATTTATATTGAATTTATATGAAATATAATTATTAATATTATAATAACTAAATATTATATTCACATTTCAAAAAATTTTAAATATTATTATATTTTCAAAGGTTATAACATATGAAAATGAGAAAAAATTACAAATTATTTTTTTTTTATTTTATTGTCTAAATAAAACCTATAAACCATTAAATGTCTTAAAATACAAATCGCTAAACTCCTAAATGATAAAACTTCTAAATACTTAAACTATTAAACTAGTATGCATTAATAATAAATCATAAGTCTGATTTTAATTTTTATTCAGTATAATTTTAAATTTTTATTTTAATTATTTATTAGTTTATTTTTATAGAAATATTAATTACAAAATAAATTATTAGTGAGACACATCTAATTTAAATTAAACCAGTATACCCTAAATAATAAATCTCAATATTGTTTTTTTCATTATAATTTATAATATTCTTTTTAATTTCTTATTTGTTTATTTTTATATAAATATTAAATACAAAATAAATTATGAGTTAGATAAATATAATTTATATAAATTATTTTTTATCAAAAAATATAGATAAACTTTTTAAAAGATAAAAAAATTTCAAAACAATTGATTATCATTTAGTAATTTATTTTCCTTTGCTTTTGAATTATTTTAGGTTTTCATATTATATTTTAAATAATATGAATCTTATTCATTATAGATTTTTAATTTATTTTTTTGATAATTATTAGAATATCTATTAATAAAAATTGTTTATATTGAATTTATATTATATATAATTATTATGATTATTATAAATAAATATTATATTCACTCTTGAAAAAATTTAAAAATTATTATATTTTAAAATTTATAACCTTAAAAATCAGAGAAAAAATAATTAAAATAAATTTTTTGTTATTTATTTTTAAAATCAAACCTATCGACCATTAAATGCATACTTACTTTAATCAGTAAGCTCATAAACCCCGGATTCCCTTAATACACAAACCTTTTAACATCTATATACTACTTAATGAATAATAAATCTCATTTTTATGTCATTCATTATAATTTTAAATATTCATTTTAATTATTTATAGCTTAATTTTTTACAAAAATTAATTACAAAATAAATTTCGAGTGAGAAAATATTATTTTAATAATTGATTTTAATAAATAAAATATAAGCTTATAGAAAGAAGGAAAAATTTAGAAATTAAATAGTATTATTAGTAAAATATTTTGATTTTATTTTGAATCATTTTGTGTCGTGTAAGTATAAGTTAATTAATATTTATATTTTTAATAATAGTTTATTAATTTAATTTTTGATCATTATTATAATATCTATCATTAAAATTATTTATATTGAATTTATATGATATATAATTAGTAAGATTAATATAATTATACATGGTATTCCCATCACAAAAAATTTTAAAAATTATTTTATTTTCAAAGGTTATAACCTTTGAAAATCAGAAAAAATCTAAAAAACAAAATTTTTATTTTTATTTTATAAATAAAACCTATAAACCACAGAATGCCTAAAAACATAAACCCTACCATCATTTAACAAAAAATTTATCACATCAAGACATGACCTCCAATAAATACATGCACCACAAAGTACTTTCAGGTAATCAGTCATTATAGTATTATTATCGCACAAACACAATTAACTTCCGGGTTCTTATCAAATATAATATGTTAGTATTTATCTAATCAAACAAAAAATAAATAAAATTATAAAAAAAAATAAAACTATTGAAACCACGACATGTACAAATGCCAGAGTTGAATTCACGATATATTATGTCAAATAATGATATCATTCGTTAATATATGCTACCTTTGTCGCAATCTTAAATTTGCAAAAACATATATCAGCAAGTAGAAAAGCAGCCGAATAGAAACTATTTTGCAAAAACTGAATGTGTATTTTATCCATTTCCCCTCCCATCTTTGATCATTCCTAAATTTCAAATCCTCTAGTTGGAACTCTAATCAAATAGTTCTTAATTCTACACCTCTATACTTACCAGCAATGTCATCCAACATGATATAGTGTGAACAGTGTGTATTCTATTCGCCACCACCATGAACCTCAAGGGTATAATAGTCAGATTAGACAATTGCACGGCTATTTTACAATGAAAATGTGGAATCACTTGGATTATTTATTTAAAAAAAAAAACAATTTAGTATAAGGTAGAATGCTAACCAATCTTTACTTTCCCATCAACAGTTGGATCAGCAATGCTTTTCTGATATTTTAAAGATAATTTAGTTTTTGTTGTGAATTCATCCTCGACTGGCCCAAGTTTGAGTTTTGATGATATTCTCCTGTACATGTCCAAGTTACCTGTCATAAAGATAAGGCTTACAAAGTGAAGATACGGAAAAAGAATTGACTAAATGGATCAGATTCTACGATTGATTGAGAAACTAGGGCAAAGCATGTAATGCGTGAATAAAAGACTGAGCTAAGTGTGATCACTAGCCATCACTAGCTATCATTGACACCAACGAACAACAATATTATCATTGCACAATATAGCATTATATGTTTTTCAAAAAAATAAATTAAATAGTAGTAAAAATGTCAAATTTTTTTTTTTCGACTGAGCGAGATTTAACAAAATTTTAATTTTATTATTCTTCAATGAATAGTCATCATAATAATCATCATAAGCCCATATTCCCAGTATTTTTTTATTAGATTACTAATGAAGATCGTACACAATACACAAGACTCCAACTTAGTATTGAGTCTGGAAGAGATTAATATCTCGACAACATTATCTCTGAAAATCAAAAAGACTGCATTAGATTAGTTTCGAACCCACGACATGCCACCCTACCTCAATACTATTTTTCTCAAACACGACAATACATATTTTTATAATACATTTCCCAGTAATTATGGGAACTTTTATTGAGATTACATTTGATAATAAAAAAATTGTAATACACATTTATTTATAAAAAAAAGTATTATTTGAGAAATTTTGATATAAATTTTATGATTCTTTAATCTTTAAAAGTTAAATCTTTAATAAATTCAGGTTATTAATATCACCCAATTTAATAGTGAGTTATTAATACTCTCTATATAAGTTATTCATATACATAGTTTTAACAAATTTAGTAGCGTCTGTCAAACATAATGTGTCGGGCCGACCCATGCCATTTTTAGCCGGCCCAACTGTGCTTTTGTGTCGGGCCAGGCATTGCACAGTTACTATATCATGTCGTGCCTAGCATGACAGGGTTCTGTAGAAGTCAACCTAGTAGAGCCGAAACCCGAATTTAAAAAAAATTCGGGTTTCGCCATTTTAGCGAAACGGCGCCGCGGCGGCGTGCCGCACAATTCTTTTCAACTTTTGCCGGACGAACCTCACCCGTCGATCTCAATTTCTACAGCTAAGGCGATTTCTCGGTTCATGCCAAGGTATCGTACCCATGGGCTACGGTACCGTGGCGGGCCATCACGGCACAAGGCCCAGTTGGCCTCGGCACGGCATTGGAACAAGCACGTAAAATTTCCGTGCCGAGCCGGGCCAGGCACGGCCAAATAATGTCGTGCCTCGTGCTGATCGGCCCGGCCCGGTTGAAACCTTTGAGTTGTGACCAATTTTTTTCATACTTGGATTTGATTGGTATAATCCAATTAATTCTAGTTAGCTTGACCAAATTTGATAGTAAAACTTTTATCACACTATTTTCTTGCATCTTTTCTTGATCAAATTCTCTCCATCACATTTTTACTGTTGCAAGTTGTGACATGATTAGGTTACTTGGATTTATATCTTAATTAGTAGCGATTTCTTATTAGATCATTGAGGCTAAGAATCAGACCAATCAAATCACATATAAGTGATTCCTGCAAACGCAGCCCAGACATGATAGTTATTTCTTTTAATTGTGTATTTTTGTGTATTTGGTGTATTTTTGTGTATTTTTAGTTTACTTCCATTAGTTTTCAGTATACTTGGTTTGTATAAAATCTCATTTTCTGATCTGAGAAAATGTAACATAAGACAATTAGTTATGCATTGTTGGATATCTGAGTTATACCTAACAATTTGAGCTGCCCATAGAAAGCTATTTTTGCCTGCCCTGCCCAAATAAGCATCAGGCAAGATCGACCCAATTGTGCAAAAGTAATAACCAGCACAATCTTTATCATCATTATTCAGTTCATATCATTTTCTACCATGCACAAATTCAAGCTATCCATTTTCAGACAGAACTATTGCATATAAGAATAATTTTTTAAGAAATTATTAAAAAGCATTTAATAAAATAAATTTTATGTATAATTACTATGAGTGAAATTCTTACACTTAAGTATTACAAAAAAATATAAAATAATCATCAAAATATATTTATCATATAATCAAAGTTGATAACATAGACTTATAATATAGTATTTTCATCCAAAAATTAAATTGTCAACTTCTTTTTGATATTATCAACTTGTCAATCTGAATAATTTATAGGATGAATAATTTTTTATTCAAATGTTCAACCTACATGATATATATATATATATATATATATATATATATATATATAATTTATAAGATGAATATTATCAACTTGTCAAATGTTCAATCTGAAACCATACCTAGACATTCCCTAATTCTCTTATTACTCAGTAAGTTTATCTTTGTGAGTTTTCTTACACATCGATCTAGTAAAGTCATCATAGAAAATTAAATTCTTTAGAAGCTCGACATTTTTAATAATAAATCATGATTAGACTAAAAATTATCTTATAATAGTTTTTTTTTAAACTTATATATATATATATATATATATATATTATATTATCACATAAAATTTCTAGCATCATGCTTTATTTCATTTATTTGACTTTAATATTATTGTCTATATATTTTTATGATTTCAACATATCTTTGCATTGTAAATCATAAATAATAATATTTTAGTTTTTTTTTATTTTACTTTTTATTTTTGTATTTTACATTTATAATTGGAGCATCGAACATATAAGTTGTCTCAAATAATTATTTCTCGCTACATCCTGCCAAAGACAAGATTGCCGACCCTAGAGAGAGTCCATATGTTACGAACATAGAAAAACATAATCAAAAAATAATAATAACAAAAATAGTCAATAATAAGATTTACAATATACAAAAGAAAATATTATCTTATAAATAGCAATATAAATAAATTTGGGCAGCACACGCATGAAAAAAAAAATTAAAAAAAAAATTTAATATAAAAAATTAGTCATCATCAAGTTGGCACATAATATTTAGAACACCAAACTTGAAAAAAATAAAAGTTTGGCCTCCAAACGACCTTTATAATAAATATTGTCTGACAAATCTATTATAAAAATACAAACTATAATAATGATCATATCCTAAATTTTCCTACCAAAATAAGAACTAATTTACCTCTATAAACTTAATTTGATCATGTAATAAAGAATTAGTTTTTATTTGTTTCATTATTTAGCTATCACGATAATATAGTAGTCGTGGGGGTAAATGGCTATCAAATGTCTTAACAATGGCTTATCCATAGAATCTCATATATAACTATAGTTATCACTCTAAACTTTACATCAGCATTAAAAATCATAACTATCAAATGACTCTTATTTACCTATGAGTTATGATTATCTCTAAAAAATGTAATAACTTATTTTCTCTATGTGCAAACTACTTCACATCTGAAATTCAATTATCTGACTAGCAAAAAACATCCATGATTATTAACGAGATGTTAGAGCTTAGAGATTTCTTCACAAATTTAATCAAGCAAAAAGTAATATGAAAGTAATCATATAAAGAAAAATTAAGAACATTATTAATGATAATAACTACAACTATTATATTTGATCTCGCGATAGTAAAATAATTAATTTTTCATATAATTATCTAAGTATCAAGTCAATTCAGTTGAAAAGTTGATATCAGATAAAAGATATGTATCTAACTCGATAGAAATATCAGCTAAAGTATAATACAAAAGACCGATCTCTAAGAAAACAAATAAAGGATATCTTCTATATGACAATACAATACTTGTATCGTCATAAGCCAACTCAATCCATGAAAAATATGTTTATCCCAATATTCTCCGTTCGATATTATAATTGAAAATACTTCTTTAGTTGAATGATTCTTAAATTATCATCTTTCTTTTAAAAAATCATAAACAATCAATAAGTTCAATTTGTAATACCTTGGAGAGATGTAAAACACAAAAAATGCTCGCAAATATTTAAAAAAAAAATTAAAAAATCGCTTTAAAATAAAAGACGTGAGACAGCACATGATAAGAAAAACTAAAAAAAATATTTAATTAATGAAGTAGCAGAAGATTAAAGCAACATATCTCCAAAAATATTATATACTATTTTCACCAAGAATAAATTTTATAGTCATTTCAATCATATATATATATATATATATATATATATATATATATATATATATATATATATAAAATTATAAAAGGATATACCTGCATTTCAAGTGTATTGAATAATCACATGATCAGTATAATAGGTGTTAAGCTATTATACATATAATTTAGTGTATTCTCACTCATAAAAAATTTTATGTTTTTATTAAATTAAACTTTAAATTAATTTATTAAAAAATAACAAAAATCTTAGATTTATTCAACATAAAAAAGTAGGTCAAATGAGTACAAACCTCAAAAAAAAGAGACAAAGTATGTTAAGTCAATTAAAATTTTTATTCAAACAAGACTTCAAAAATATGAGTAAATCAAATTGACTGAGTTCTTATTCATACTGTTTGATAGAAAGGATTGAGAAATCTAATATATTTTTCTATCCTACTGACTACACAATATAATATAGAAATATCCAGCATACTAGTATCCAGGATTCTCAATTTCTCTAGAGATTGATGAGTGTGCCGATTTGATCTTGGAAAGCCCACGAGGATAAAGAAAACTATCGCATTCATAGATAATTAATTTTTATTCAATTAGTTAATAATAAAAAATAAGATAATTTATCTAATTGGCATGAACTATCAAGATTAGATATTAATTACTATTTTATCATATACCAAAATAATATAAAATTTTGATATATTAAATTTATGAAAATCATACCAATTAATTTTTCTCATATTATCAAAAATGAGATGTAATATATTGATCCATGTGGTATCTTGTATAACATCAAAATTTATTTTTCCAGATATTATGAATATTAGTTTAAATAGGAAAATAAAATTCTAACTAAATATTATAAAAATTTTAACATATTTAAAGTATTGAAAAAATATACTTATGATTCTTCAAATATTATAACTAAATGATAACTTACATGATGAAACCAAAATTTTAAACTATAAAGATAAAATATATATAGAGTGACTAGATAATAATCATGATTCAGGACTAGGAACATTAGCAGATATTTAATTAGCATTAATTTTATTTTTATTTTTTTCATATACAAATAATTTATCAATTTGAAATTTGAATTTATTTTATATTTCTTATTGTATTTTACTTTAAATTGCACTTTTTAATAACAAATATTTTTTTAATATTATTTAAATTTTTCTTTTTATAATTTTTATATAGTATATATTATATTATATAAATAAAAATATAATATAAGTAGGGCACGAGTCTATATTGTAGATAGCTCTAAGGCCCTAGGCCCTTAGGCTAGGTCGATTGGAGTTTGCATTGTACCAAACCCATTCCAAAGGGCCCAAGCTAGGCTCCAGCAATTCAGACTAGCCTCGCCATACCTGGGGCCCCAGGCTAGCCTAGATCACACCTAGGCTAATTTAGAATAGTCCATGCTCACCTACACAGCACCCTTTCCAACATGTTTGAAATTTCTAGCTTTATGTATTTTTTACATTTATTAATAATATTTTAATTTACATGATTAATACTTCTTTGGTCTAAGTTAAACTTTTTCTATTTTCTAATTATTTTCTTAAATAAAAAAAATTAATTTAATAGGAACATAAAAAATAAAACATGATAAGATATTAAAACATATGTCAAATATTTTCTATACTTACCACATAAATCATGAGATCATACATCAATCTTCTAGTATTAGCACACTCACACATAACTGTATTGCAGAAATAATTAATTGCCTTTCGATTTTTAAGAATATATATTTTGCACACGCTCTCTTTCCATGACAAGACAATATGATACTTAGAACCTTACGTCAATGCCCAACAAAGATACAAGTTACTTTCTCTAAAGTCAAATAAAATATTAATGATTACTAACATTATTTTTTTTTTGCATAGGAATGGTATAAGTCCATAAGTTGTACATAGATTCATTATATTTTCTCTCTCATTTAATTCTACCTGAACCTCAAGTTAATACAAAAAATTACGTGTTTGTTCTATTTAAACTTGTTGATTCACAAAATTATATCACTCCTATAAATAGATTATATGTGCTAATAAGTAAATATTATGTTAATTCTAGAAATAATAAAGTTTCCCAAGAAAATAAATTTTTCTCTTATCCAAAATACATAATAATACATGAGTCTATTGCATCAAAAACACATACTGAGCTAAAAATAAAAAATTTGACCAAATAGAACATAAGAGTTCGTATTATCAGAATGAAACATAAACAATTTACTCAAACCAAAGAGACATCTAATAAGAAGTCAGATGATCATGAAGCAGTAGATGAGATATATTCAACACTCAATTTCATATATTATATAATACTCATGTGTTCTTTTTTGTTTTCCTTAATCTTGTTCTCTTAATTGTGCTAAAAAAGTTTAGAAAATGTTTAAAAAGAAATATTTCTTTCTAATAAGATTTGAGAACTAATATAATGACAAATAAAAAGATATATTATTAGTAGAAACTATAAAGTAGATTTGATAAACAAGTCAGGTGGCCCAACTCCAGCCTATGGCACAGCCTTGATAACACGACCCAGGCACAACCCAACACGATGTGAGTAGTACATGGAATAGACACAGGCCAAATTTTATTTGGCATGGCAAGGCACAACACAATGGTCTTCACAGGACAAAACCAACCTAGTGACAAAACAGCCCTAATCACACTCATATCAACCCCCAGGTTGCCAAAATATTTAGACGCAAGCCTGGTTGAAATTTTTAAACACAAACAAAGTTTGTGTTAGGTTTGGAGTTAAATTGTTAGAAACTCAAGGCTAGCCTGAACCTAATAAGAAAAATTAAAAAAAAAAGTACTTCGCCTCTACTTTTTATTGGCATAACAAGCCATGTTTTTTTTATGATGTGAACAATCATGCTCCCAAAAATATATTACTATGCCTATAAAAATTACTCTCTTACTAGTTTGGATTGAACTGGAGCTGGTCAAGTCCAGCTCTAGCTTGCCAGGAGCAAACCCGAACTAGCATGGGTTCGAACTATTTTGGGTCGAACATGGTCAAGCATGACCTAGCACGACCCGAGCAACCTGCAGGCCAACAGATCATACCATGCAACCCTTTGGCATACATCAAAAAGAATAATTTCTAAATTTAAATTGTCTTATATTTCATTAAAAAAGAATAAAGATTACAATATGAATAATTCAACAAAGCAAGAAAATGCATATATACAAGAATAAAAACGTGAAATGAAAATAAAAAATAATATTTTTTATAGAATTAAATGATGAACAATATCTTTGTTTTATCTTTTTTATTTTATTATAATATTTGTGTGAGATTACATAAACACTAACATATTAAATTTCATAAAAACTCTGAAATTAAATATATTTAAATAACAATAATATTCTGATAGTTGAACACCTAAAAAATTCATGTATTATGAGTGTATGTGTGTGTGTGTGTGTGTAATTTAAAGATGATCTCTTAGTACAATACGAAGTATTTTTGTCCAAGGTAGTTGTAGGTCTTGAGTCTGATAGACATAAACTTTGATTATCAAAGATAAGATTGTCAAGATATTAATTCTCTTAGATCTCTAGCTAAATGATAACTTTATGCATTGGGTACGACCTTCACAATCTCCATATTATCTTTTATATTTTTTATATTTTAGTTTCCCATGTTTTATTATTATTTATCATAATTATTTATGTGTATTTTTTATGTTTCATTTTTATTCAAACATGATATATTGATATATTTAAAATAATAATATATAAAATTTATTTTATTTATATTTATATTAACACGTATTTAACACTAATAAATTATCAATACATGTGCTTATTTTAATAAAAAAATAGATGATGACATAAGACACAAACATTGGCCCCCGGTCAAGCCTCAAGCGAGGAGCAATTATGGTTCCGATCTGTGTTTTATGCTTTTTAAAACCATGGCCCACACAATTCAAGAATGGCAAGGCAAGGATGAGGCAAATTGTTGAGATTGGTAATCTCGTGTGATTATAAAAGAACTTTTTGATGGATAAGTGTATTTCATCCTGAAATAAAGAATCACCCAATTTTGCTAAAATTATTTATTTTAAAACTACCACAAAACATAATAAACCAGAATGTTATCCCAAACACATGTTAAAAAATTAACTTTAGAATCTCTCTATCAAGATTTTAAATACCATGTTTCACAGAGTTCCAGAGCTCCAATTGATCTGATTGAGACATCTGCATAACATTTTTGCAGTTTCCATTTATTATGTAGTCAGCCTGCAAAATACTTCTCAAAAATTAATCACAGAGCACACTTTTTCTTTTATACGCCAAGAGCATCCTATTCCTACCTCAAAAAAAAACACACATACAGCAACAATACAACCATAGATGGAAATGTCAACTGATATGCAACAATTATTTCAAGCATCAACCAACAATGAAATGATAAAGAAAAGCAAAAGTCATTTTCTCAAAAAATTGGCCACTATTCTGATATTCCACCACTATACCACAATATATTGGTGGAATATATTGTCCAAAAAAAGAATTTGCCGAAAAATTGCAACTTGTAAAAAAATATAATGTTTTGTGAATTAAAAAAAACCACCACCTTTGGGAAAAAATCCACTGCAGCTACATCGGGATTTAATTATAAAATAATTTTATCCAATAATTATAATTAATTTCTTAAGTCTAGTTTGGCCAAAGAAAAATTATCAATACCCAAATTTTCTTTTGGGTATTGAATGATTATTGCAATAAAATAAGTTATAATTTCTGTAATATTAATTTACTATTTTCACTTTTATGATATGAGCACATAAGGAAAAATATTTCTTTCAATTAGAGAGTTTTATTAGTTTGTATCTGACTTCACTAATTCTACATGGTATCAGAGCTCAGATCTACAAACCCTAAAGATTGTGTGCAACAATGTGTGTGTGCGCATGGTTATGTTGGCCATAAGTGCGAACCATGTGTGAGGTTTACATGGGGCATGCCCGTGGTACAATGTGTGCATGATGTGGTGTTGATGGGTGTGTGTGGTGCAGTGTTGGTGTCGACGCAGTGTTAGCGTCAGCATAGTGTTGGGGTCGATGTGGCAAAGTGACAATGTGAGTGCATCATCGATGCAGAGTTGGTATCAAAGAAGCATTGTGGATTGTGGTCATGACATCAACGTAGCATTGGCATCGACACTGGGTTAGTATGTCTGCTGCAAAATGTAACAGTGTGTGCAGTGAGTATAAAAGTGTAACAGTGCGTGCAGTGAGCAGGCAAGTGTTAACAGTGTGTGCAGTGAGCATGAAAGGGTTAACAGGGAGGGCAGTGAGCATGAAAGGGTTAACAGGGAGGGCAGTGAGCATGAAAGTGTAACTCTGTGTGCAGTGAGAATGAAAGGGTTAACAATGTGTGCAGCGAGCATTAAAGTGTAACAGTGTGTGCAGCGAGCATGAAAGCGTAACAGTGTGTGCAGCGAGCATGAAAGCGTAACAGTGTGTGCAGCGAGCATGAAAGCGTATCAGTGTGTGCAGCGAGCATGAAAGCGTAACAGTGTGTGCAGCGAGCATGAAAGTGCAAGTGTGTGCAGTGAGCATGAAGGTGTAACAGTGCGTGCAATGAGCATGGTGTAACAGTGTGTGCAGTGCGACGTGCAGTGTGGTGGAGTGTAGTATTGTGTGGCATAGAGCAGTGTAGCAATGTGGACATGCAATTTTACTTATTACAATTATTTCAGTTATTATTATGGGATCTTGCAGTATCCTCATAGTTTTAAAAAACACAAAGCACACCAAGGCGCACCAAGGCGCAAAGGTTTCTTGGAGACTTGAGGCGCAAGTCGCACATAAGGCGTAGACTTTTGTGAAGTGAATATGACTTTATATGCACATAAATTTTTATTAAATATAATTCTATTGATAAAAAATAAATGTTCCTAATATTTAAATAAATTTTGATAAAAAAAATAAATAAAATTATATAAATTTCATTATATAATTACAAATTTTTGCGAATACATATATTTTAAAAAAATATATAATATAGAAGGCGCACCTCTTCAGTAAGACGCATACCTTGGAAGACGAGGCGCTATAGCTAGGAAGTGATTGTGTCTTGAGCCTATGCAGGCCTTAAGCCCGCCTTTCACAACTATGAGATTGAGACTAAAAGAACATAAAGAGCCGAAGCAGATTATTATTTATTTCTCTTATTTCACATTGTTAGTTGTGCAGTTCATGAAGGTAATCTCTCAAAAAGTGGATGTGCCTACATGATTAAAACAAAGATGATATTATTATATTCTTTACTGATAGTTCTGTGAAATATGATATCTTAGTCAAATTCTGAATTATCATATTTTTATCTCCATGACAGAGATTTATTATCAAACCTTGTAGTACATTTATAAATTATAAACAAAAATTTAATAACTAAAAGATTGAGTGAACATAATTTTTAGTAAAACTAATTATAAAAATATAAAATTATACAATCATCTTGGCATCTTCAAATATGTTAGGTAATTCCGCTTCCACGTTTATGATTTCACAGATTCAGAAGAAGAGAAGAATAAAAAACAACAAATAATATATATATCCACAACTACAATCCAACACAACCACAACAGAATCAAAACCACAACAAAAAATACAAAATAATGTGGTTCGCTGGTCATTCACCACGACTAATAACATCCACTAGAAAAATACTTATGTGTTTACAGATTATAACCAAATTAAAAAATTCTCATAGTTTGTGAGCAGAAATAGTCACGATTAAAATCACCCAAAGAGGAGAAAAGACTGAGATGAACAGTTCCACACTAAAATTATAGCAGCGTAAAACAAAAATAAAAAACCAATTTATATCAATACAGTTTTTCGATTTAGTTAAACGGAGCGGGTTGGATCACTTGGCGAACCAGGTTCTGCTCCAAGAATTCTATGACCGACTAATCGGACAGTGAGACCTCAATTATTATGTTATTGCTACATTCCCGACTTCTTAATATTTTCTTTCATGCACTTATATGAATATATTAAAACAGAACAATATTTTGGTTATATATCCAGTTTATCAATACAAATTATATACAACAAAATTAAAATAAAATTTAATTAATAATGATGATATATCTCTCTAAATAAGATAGTCAAAGATTGTTGAGAGATATTTCATTTGTCGTTACTTGGAGGCAGGAAGAATACCAATCATAATAGATGTAATGGCACGAGATTCTTAATATAATATATATGATGTTGAAAAAATTTTCCTATCGTAAAGTAGTATTGGAGTAATTTTCGAAAAAACAAACATGAACGTTGCAGATTGTTGAGAGAGTAAGGCCTCGAGATGGCAAAAGATTCAAGCAACCCAACCAAGCATACATCCCGCCACATGAAAACTCAAACTTGGCATGAGTGCCCTATCAAGACTAGACATGGGTCGAGACATTGTTAATTTGTGACCAAGTAATGATTAAAATATCGATTTCTACGCATATATCAGTACTTGAATTTTACGGATATATCGGATATATCAGAGATATATCAATGTGTATTTGAATATGAGCACCAATCAAGAATAGATATATCAATTTTAATGAATTTATCGATACTTTAAATTTACAAATATATCAGAGATATATCGGTGGATATATCGAAAATTTTTATAATTAGACCCAAGCACTATGTATAATGTCATGCACTGCTTTTTAAAGAAAGACCATTTTGATTCCATTGTTTGGCATGATCAAACTATTGTATTCAACCCGTCGATAAAATCCAACATTTGGCTTTTCCCAACAAAAATACTGAACAAATAAATATTTTTATATATGAATATAAAGATCGTACCCGATGAACAATATTCCTACTTTAGCTAAAAGACTATATAGATTAATATCTCAACAATCTCACTCTTAGAATTCAAAAAGATCATATATTATGAGTCTCGAACCCGAGACCTATAACCTTTAGACGAAGACAATTATCATCACATCAAGGAAAAACTTTCACCAAAAGCATGCAGCACAAAGATTTCCAAGTGATTAGTTATCCCAGTAATATCCTTAAACAAATACTTTTAAATTCAAAATTTTTATAAGATCCAGTATATTAATGTTTGTGCAATTGTTCTAATTATCTGACTATTAATATATTATATATATTCTATGCAATCAATATAATTAGTTGATTACAAAATTATCTTTGGCATGTTCACTCAAACACAACTCCTTTATACCAAGGTATTGGAAAAAAGTCCTTTGGACATGATGTGAGTGTAATATCAAAAAATTTAAAATAATACTTCATTTAGAATAACATAATGTAGTGTAGATTATATGTCTTCTCTCTTACAGTAAAATTTCCTTCTAAATATTAGAGTATATTAAATTTTTTTCTTGTTTATTCTCAACTTACTCATCAACAATCCAATACTAGCAAAGTTAAAAAAATTATATCCTAATTTTAATAATATTTCTATACTATAATATGCAATGTGTCAATTAAAAAAAAAATATCAGAGCTTCTTATCTTTAATGCCAACCAAATATTTCTATACACTCAAAAAAAAAAAGGAATCTAATTGAGATAAGACAAAAACAAATTAAATACTTAATTATCTTTATTGATAAATAGTCACAATATATGTAAACATTTCTTATTCATGATAAATCACATATACTTTTTATTTTTAAAATATTTCATAAAATAATTAAAATCAATTTAATAAAATTATCAAAAAAATAAGAAATAAAAATGCATTATAATACATGTGAATCAAATTCAACAGACATAATATGAATCATGAAATTATATATTAAACTTCTTGTGCATACACATCCCACAAGATAAAATTTCTAAAAGGAACAAAAAATAGGCATCTGATTAGGATGATTATGACATCCTACATGGAAGGAGCCTTCAGATATATTTTTATAGAGATATAATTTTCACTAAAAATTATTAAATCAACCAGAATGCTTATCAACTTTCTCAATGCACACTCTTTTTGATTATTTAGCTCGTCTCCCAATATTTTTAAAAATACTTATTTTACCAATAAAATATAAATATTTTTTTCTATAAACTAATAAAATTTTAGTAAATGTTGAAGTTATAATTTTTAAGCATTAGTTATTTTTTAGGAACTATAACACAAGTAAATATGCAAAAGATATATCTAAACTAATTATTTTTCTACATTATGATGATATTCATGTATAGTCATCATATGTGTCAATAGGTACAAATTTGTTAATTTTAGAGAGAGCAAAGTTCCTTAGAAGAGTAAATCTCATTCGAATCTAGAAGACAAATAACTTACGAGTCCATTCTAATTTAAATTCATAATAAATTAGATTCTAGTATACATGACCACCCGAGGGTCGGGACTTGGGACTTACACTAGTACGATGTGACATGGACATGTTTAAACATAAATAAGTCTACCAATGAACTAAATGAGCTAAACTTCTGATCTACACTTCTGATCACTCTTCAAAAAGAAAAGAAAAATTATAATCATCACTTGATCTCAGATGTATTATTGTATACACGTCTTCTCTTTTCCCTCACTTCTTGAACTACTTTTCCAAAATATATTGGGATACCCAAATCTTATTCTAGCGTCATTATTTCATTCAAGAATACACCGAGCCATGTTGGACAAGAGAAATATTTCACTCCAATAAGACATGAGAACTAATATAATAATCTACGCAAAAACCTGTTAGTTGGTTGCTGGTAAGTATTCATTGTAAAGCATTGTCCAAATAAAAATATAGATCTTAAGACAAAACTTATTATGAGAAAATTAACTAAATATTTAATATCAACTATCATAACAATTTCTCTCCAATGATCAACATGCTCTCTAAATAAATTTTCTAAATAAATTCTTATATAAAAAATATTTTTCTTTATAATAATCTTAAAAAGAAAATATATATGATCAAACAGCTGGGTTCAGAGGATGTACCACGACCACGACCTTCGAAAAGATATATATTTTTTTTTAAATGTGAAGTGTTCATTATGAAAGCTAATCATGATGATAAAATAAATTGTCTAAAAATGAAACTCATAACAAAAATATCTATTTGAACTTTTAATGTTGATTATCAAAATATTCTCTTTAATAATCAAGGTGAGTTTCATACTAATACTCATATCACTATCAGTAAGACAAATATTATTTTAATTCATAGAAAGAGACATTAAATAAGAGATACGTATAGAGCAAAGAAACCACCCAATTTTTGAAACCTTACGAAATATTTATATACAATATATAGAAAGTGGAAGATCTTATAGAACTGAAACCAAACCCTAAAAGTATGAATTGCCAAATTTAATGTTATTATTACCTTGTTTGATTTTCACATGCATTTTATTAATTATTTATTTTCTTAGAGGAGTTATGATTCAATATTTATTTGTTGATTGTATATATAAATAATAATGAGAGATGATATTATTCATTATATTTTAATTATGAGAAATGATATGTTATGAAACATTCAACTCAATAATTACTTTTAATCATAATTTCAAAATAAAAATCATAAATATTTTTTTAGGAATAAAATAATTTACAATCATAGAAATATTATATTATAATATGAAAGATATATATTAGATACACAAAAAAATATCATTTAAGTCCATTACAACAGTTACACCTACAAAGCTAATTAATTATCTTTTAAATGAGAGAAAATCTAATTAAATATAATGACTTATTGCTAAATAATAAATTTTTTGGATAAAACATTTTAATCTAGTTATTTAAAATATTTAATTGATAAAATTACAAATTTTATTAATAAGATTTAATTCCTTATGATTCTTAATGTATATTAAAAAACTATTAATGAATATGTTAAACATTACATGTAGTGCATCATGATGAAAAATTTTGAATTATATTTGAAAATACAAATGATAAAATTATTTACAATATTACAACTTATTAATTTATAAAAAATAATTAAACTTCAATTTTTTTTGAAAATTTATAAGAAAAAGCACTAAATTATAATATCAATATATGAATAACTTCACCCCTCCCATTAGGAGCTTAGCTGGTTAAGACTCTTGGCAATGTCCAGGAGATCACGAGAGTAAGTCTTACCGGTGGAGGGTACTGGGAATATTATTTAGCTGCTAGGTTCTCCGGGGGCCCAAGGGGACATAAGGGTCCACGTAAGTGGACATTGAAGCCCTTGGTTCTCAATATATATTTATATATATATGAATATATTTATATGAATATATATAAAAAAGTAATGCAACACTATCAATCATAGTTTCTTAATTAAAAATAAGAAATAACAATGAGTAGCTAAAATGAAGAAAAAAAACTAAAAAAAAAACTCACAACAAAAGTTGACTAAATATTTGATGATGATATATTAAAATGAGATGATATTGACTGAGGCAATGGGATAGAAAAGATTGTATGTCTATATTAAAAAAAAATTTAACTTCAAGTTTTATCAGCATATCTTCTCTTTCCATATTAAATAAAGATGAAATAATTATATTAATAATTCATCATGAGAAGAGAATGTAATAGTATATCAAAGTGTCATTAATGATAAAAATGACTATTTTTTAAAATTTAAATGATTAGTAGCATTTTTTTATTTGTATTTCAATGTATTATTAGTATTTTTTATTATTATTTATCACAAGTATTTATGTATATTCTTTTTTATAAATTATTTTTATTAAATCATTATAAATTAATACATTTAAAATTATAATATATACAATTTACTTTTAATTGAAGTTTATATATATATATATAAAACATAAGGCACTCTCCTAGGTACAATTACTTCGCCTCATACAAGGATAAGGCATGATACCTATGTGTACCTTGCACTTTTTAAAATCATAGACTACACAATTCAAGAATAGCAAGGCAAGGCAAGGATGAGATATTTTATTGACATCAAAAAACTTATGATTATAAATAAAGTTTTTGATTGACACATACAGTTCATCCTTAAATGAAGCACTATCCCATTTCTCATAGACTATTTATTCTGAATCTATCAAAATACATAATAAATCAAATCATTAGATTAAAAATATGTTTAATAAATATAAAAATCAATAAATTAAAATAATAAAAAATAATATCTATCTAAATAAGATATACAAAAAACTATAAATAATATATAACATGAATTGGGATAGCCAACATGTAAGGTATTCTCATAAATAAAATATAAAAGAAAAAAGAAAAAAATAAACAAACAATATAATATCTCCTCTCAAAAGATGATGTATAAATATCTAAAATATCAAATTTTTAAAAAAAAATAAGTTAAGATTTCTTCAAAATATTCGTGTAGATTTCTGTAGACATTTATGTCTTGAGTACACAAGCTTTAATATTAGTCTTGTCTTTAAATAGTAATCACAAAAAAAAAATTATCACAAATAATGGTAATATTGACAAAAGTAACACACTATCAAAAAAAATAATATAGTGACAATCTGCCATTGTTTTGCAATTCTAGGATCATGTTGAATATAATTATTAAAATAAACATAAAAAATAAACGCATAGCTTTTGTTTTTTAAATATAAAAAAGAACAAAAAATAATACATTATAGACACTTCACACATACAATAAGGAACTGAAGTAAAAGAATAATAAATAATAATTTCAACTAGTTTATATTATGTACAATTATTTAAGGAAAACAATAAATATCGTATTATTTTAACTTCTTCCAGATAATAATCACTATTGATTTCTAATAACACACAATGAGAGAGTAATAAATACATACACCTCAAGTAAACATGCATGTTTGGGAGCTCTCACATTTGGATTGTGGTACTAGTGTGGACAGACTTGCGCAGACAAAGAAGAGAGCAGTCTCATGACGAGCGGGCATTCTACTTCTCCCGCGTCAATCACGTGCAACGAGTAAACTCATCTCTTTATAAGAAGTTTCTTCAACATCAGAACTTAATTTCACGTTTCTACAGGACCACTAGAGTGGATGTCTCCTCGAAGAAAGTTTCAACAGACCTCAAAAAGTAAAAAGAGTAAAATCTTATACCGCTTGACTGTTTAGGCAATAAAGTAGGACAAGAAAAATGCAACAATCCCAATATATGAGGAGCAAGGGTAGTATTTTTATTTCAACACTAGCAGCAAGACAATCGCAAATTAAAAAACATTTAAACATAAGATGTCAATTTGTTCTCACAATCCCAAACGGAATTGCATTGACTTGGATGAAAGCCAGGGTGGAATGAAAACTAATCAGGTGAGGAATTATGAACCAACCTCTTTCAATGAATTAATGAAGCTCCATTTAACTGACTCTTCACCTTCGCAAGGGACCAACAAATCACTTGGATATCCTCTAAAATGAACCTGAAAAAAGAAATAAAAGCAACCTTAGAAAATTAGAAAGTTTGTATTTGGCACAATGGCTATACAAAAGATATGCTAATACCGCCACCAACATATTCATAAGTAAGCATACACACTTTAAAAGCCAGTCATTTAATAACTGTTGAGGTTTAGTTTAACTTTTTTATTTATTATTTTTTCATTTGTTATTTTTCAATATTCGAGAGCACTCAACTTGAAGGCTGTCCCAAATTATATATATATATATATATAATTTATGCTGAATATTGAACTTTGCTTTCTCAAATTAATAAAATTTTAATTTTTTATCATTTATCATCCCTCTCTCTACTCCTTCCTTAGGTCCTAACCCTAATCCTACGCGAATTAGCATTGAGCATGTTATCAAATGATAGTTTTCGACTTAGTGGATGTCACAACCAAGTGTGCAGGTGATGGCGCACCCTCTATCAGTGTTGGCGAAAATAATCATCACGAGTTTACCATGCCAACGATAGCACCAGGGGTTTGCGACAACGACGGTAGCTATGTCATTCTGTAACAATAAATAATCACATACAATGAGTATTTTAGAATTTTTATTAGTGCTCAAAGACCATAGAAATTCCAACGATGTGTTTCAGATGATTAAGATGATCCTTCGCGGTTATCTTGACCATAAGATAATATTATATTTTTTAGCTATATAAATTTCTATTTTTGAGAATTTTACATAAAATTATAATATTTATAATTATTATTTCTAAATTGACATTTGTGTGAATGCGTGCAGTATTGTGAGAAATTAAAATTAGAATTAGTATATGATCACTATTAATAACCTGATAAAAATTAATGACGGATATTGATATATATTCTTTTTGTGCTACATCAATAAGGATATAATTTGTAGCCCAATAATACATAAATCATTTATTGAAAAATCACATCAAATTTAGATTAATAAATGGATGATGATTGATGCACAGCTACTAATGCACATATAGCAGTCATTTAGCTCCAACATATCAAATGTGTTTGGCTAATGTGATACTTATATGAGAGTTTGAGATTTGGCCAATTCAATATAATCTTCATAAATATTTTATTTATATGATAATAAGGTAACTCATTATACAACTTTGACATGACTGCGGAAGATGACTATTAGTATGAAACATGTGTTGATAGATAAAATGCATTGAAAAGATTCGACGATGAGATTTATAGCATCATTTAAATGAATTTATCAAAAAGATGATATGTTACTTTGCAGACAAATTCTTAGAGAGAAGATATTTTTTTTCTCATTGGTTTATCAAATAGTGATTTAAGCAACTAAAATTATATCTTGATAGAGTAAAGTTAGTATTATCGATCATAACACTGCAGTATTTTCATCACACGATATTTAAAGAACTACGAGAAATAGAATATGTATGCTATGAGGTAAAAAGACAATAAAGATATTTTTTTGTTGTTGGAGGTTGAGTCATTCTCAAAAGAGTTGCAAGACATTACACTCGGGATTAGAAAAAAATTTTGGAGATTCAAAGATTATACATCTGACTATGAGACCTGCTCAATTTGATTCTTCTATAATCATATCTGCTAGTATGGCTACACTAATATTTCCTCGGAATGAGTATGCCAAACTATATTCTTTGGGTGCTACTAGTTTAGGCACATCTACATACACTACATGTTCTGCACACTACCTCACTCCAAATTTGTTGGTAGTGGAATTGAGAGCAAATCAATAATAATCACACTCTTTTTATTCATTTTATTGGGTCTAAAGCCATTGACTTGTCATGGACAAAAATATCATTGTCCAGATCAAGAGCACAATAATATCAATGATGATCATTTCTTTTTTATACATATCTTACATGCATCAAAGTTATAATATTATAGTTTATTTTTTGTCAATTACTTTACAAAGAAATAAGATTTTAACATTGTTCCTCTTCTTCAAGTATTTTTATATATAAATATCTAACCAGACAGATGACTTTACAATGTATTAAGAAAGATATTTATATATTATTAATTAATTAATAAATCACTCTCAACTAATACATTCTCACTGGACAAGCTAACGATTCTAAAACTAAGAATCACAGTGAGTGTTGCATATTAAGTAAAAATATATCAATTAGAAAATCATACAAAATCTTTTCATTTGACACATTAAGAAAGTACTAGAAAAGACCTATTTCATATGAATCACATTACATTTAGATATTATGTAGGATGATTATGTATGATAGCTTTAGATATTTTTTAAACTTTTTTTAATTATTACACTCAATTTACATAGTTGTACCCATTTAAATATGTTAGAGTTTTGCCTTTTTTATGAAATTTCATTAAAAATAAAAAATATGTTTGACTGTGTCATTGAGATGTTGAAAGGTGACAATACATTACAATGCACTTCTTATTATTTTTTTTATTTCATTGAACAGGATAAAATAAATGATCAAATATTTAGTGCTGACATTCTTACACTAGATGAAATTGCTGAAAGAAAGAAACATCTGATTGAAAAGGATGTGACACTCCTACTCATAATTATTTGAGACACAAAACACACCGAGGCATAAAAACCTTTTAAAGCCTTAAGGAGTAAGGCATATTTAAGGCATGTGCTTTTTTTTGAGAAGCGCAATCTACATAAAAATATATAAAAATTATATATTTCACTAAGCAATTATCTATAATTGTTATCTAGGAATAAAATACAATCAACTAAATAATATCAAACATAAAAATCATATAACAATAATATTTTCAATCATCATGATCATTCAAAATTATATAATAAAATAATTAAATTTTAATAATCCAACAAATAAATATAATTAGTTTGTGTCAAATAATGGTAGGAAAAAAATATAATAATTTATGTGGGGTGGAGATTTTAAAAATATGTGTTGGAGACATTTAATATTCTATTTTAATGTTTGTGTGATTCACTTTTGTGTGGCATGTATTGCATTAAGTTTTTTTTTTTTTGTTAGGGGAGGGTGTATTGCATCGGGTTCACTTTTGAGAGGGGAGTATATTCCTAGCATGTCAAAAAATACACCTACTAACTCACCATTTAATCCAGATATAAATTGATATATAAATATTAGTTCATTAGTTAATTTTACTAGATATACAAGAATTATAAAAAAAAATAAAATAGCTGATAGTGATCAGGTCATATATTACTGATGATGTTAGTAATAATTGATTATTTTTTTATATTTTCCTATATATATTACCATGAATTCAGTGCTTAAGATTTTTTTGTCGTAAAGAAAATTCTAAAAAAAAAAGAATATGTTTAGAGATCATTAGCATAATCTAATATAAATATATTTAGATTTAGTTTAAATCATATGATTAAGAAAAAAGATCCACCACAAATTTTCGTATTTTTTTTACATGTAACCACAAATTATTAAAGCAAAAAGTAGATAATTATTTCAATATCGGATTATTAAAAAAATACATGACTATGACATTAATTACTTGTCAGCTCCAATGGACTAGTCAATTCTTTGAGAAGATTTGTCTATTAGTTCAAAGACTAATGATATTTTAGTGTGATAGTCTGACAACTAAACACATTGTTAACCCATTATTCCATGAGCAGACAAAATATATTAAGATTTATTGACAATTTAAATATTTTTTTCTACTCCATGCTGGGTATATATGAAATAAATGCCCAAATTGAAGAGAGATGTTAAGGTTTGATTTATCTTTTTAAATTATTATTTGTTTCATTTGTTTTTTTATTGTTTGAGAACTCAACGTGTGAGCTTCCACAAATCATATATATATATATGATTTGTGTTGTATTTTGAATATTATTTTTTCAAATTAATAACATTTTATGTTTTCTCATTTCTCTTTCTTTGCTACTCCTTCCCTAAATCCTAACCCTAACCCTAAAAAAAGTAGTATCAAACAATAACAATGATAAGATAAAATATAATCAAATTATCAAACAAGCTTCCCTCACTATTATTAATTAATCTAAAGTGATATTTAAACAAATAATACAAACAAGTTTCAAACAACCAAATAAAATATTTTTCTATTATTTCAACTAAAGGGCATTCCATTATTAAAGCAAAACTGGTCATCATGAGATATTTTCGTATTACTTTCTCATATCATTTATTGTCTAAACATCTTTTTAATTCGTCAAACTTGCTGCATTTTGAATTTATAATCAACAATAAACTACCTCTTATCCCATTTTAGCCATATCAACAATAAAATCCAACAACATCAGTTTAAGCACAAGAAAAATATAATAGGAAGCTCATAAGAACTACTTGAAAATTTAGAAAATCATAAAATATGATAATTATACCATCAAATTCCATGGTCTTTCAGGCTGAGGGCATAGAAGATCAAAAAGAACCCCTGTGGGTATGTACCTACGACATATCAATCAACAATGTAACATTAATATGGTACCAGAAAAATTAGTTTTTGAAATTATATAAGGGAGTATAAAAACTAATGTAATTAACAGATGGAGAAAAAAAAGAATTTTTTTAAAAAATTGTTAAAACAATCAGAATCAACTCATACTTCAGAGGAACGTGAATAATTTTTAATCATGAGTCACAAAAGCAAAATAATCCAAAACAAAACAAGGATGCTCATTACACATGTCAAATCAACACCCAGGGGAGCATAATTTGTAACATTCTATCATAGCTCCTGCTTGCCACTAAATTTTACCAAATAACATATTTGGGACTCAAATTTGATCATAACACAAACCATTAGGAGTTAGGACCACCAATTTGCTCTTGTAGTCATTTTGTGAATGAGTAAGGATATAACTCACTTGAGGCAAGGAAAAGAGCATATGATTTCTTATATCAAGAAATACATTTTTGTCGGATACTCTATTACTCACAATGGGTATGGGCATTACCCACCAAATGACTATATGATCATTACATGCATGGACATGATATTCTTTATGAATTAATCATTTTCAATGACTCGATCTAATAAAATTGACATTCAAACACCATGATGAAAGAATCATTTTTATGTTTGATTTTTACTTATCATGAAGTGGTACACATTTAATGGTACCATTGCCCCTACCAATGCGACTATATCTGATACTACAAGCATAGCTAATTTTGAAAAGTAGTGATACTTTTATTCTTGATATTAGCAAGAAAAGAAATCTTGTTTGTGTCCCATATGATGTGAGATATGAATCTTCCTAAAAAGAAAAAGAATTTTAAAAATTATTTATCTCAACCTAAAAAAATATACCACAAGGATACATCTTAAGCCTTCCCAAAGTCTACTGTCCTAACAGTTACTCTAGTTCAAAGTAATGACTTAAACCTTATAATTGTTTTATAATAAGAACATAAAGTATGATCTACACAACACTCATTACCACAAATATTCTTTTATTTTCATTTTAATACTGCATATTCTAATTTTTTTTCATCTTTTGATAGTTGCAAGATTTGATATAATTTTTAAGATATTTAATTTATTTAGGATGAAGGAAAAGTAGAGGTGTCAAACAAAATGTGTCGGGCCTGCCCAGCCCATTTATTTCAAGCCCGACGGTGCTTTCATGCCGGGCAATGCACGGCACGGTTACAATATCGCGCCGTGCCTGGCCCGGCACGGTTTTGTGGAGTTCAGCACGATACGGGCCCACAGTACGATCAGCCCTAAATTAAAAAAAATTATGATTTCCGGGTGCCCGAACCCCTAATTTAAAAAAAAAAAATAGGGTTTCGACGCCCCCATAGGCCATAACCCTAATTTTAAAAAAAAATATTGATTTCAACACTGTACCGTACCAAAAGGCCATGGTACCATGCCGGGCCAAACACGGAACGAGGCCCGGTTGGCCTCTGCACTGCATAGCACAATAGTGCCATGGTCAGGCACGGCACGAGCCCAGGCACAGAAAATTTCCGTGTCGGGCCAGCCCAGGCACTGCAGAATCATGCCGTGCCTCGTGATGGGCTGGGTCAGTTGACACCTCTACGAAAAAGTAGATCTCATCCAATTGTACTTGAGATCTCATTGCAAGATCCATGAAACAAATTATATTGAATGAACAAAGCACAATCACATCCAATTGTACTTGAAAACTCATTCTGAAATATTTAGATAAGCATGCAATTGAATGCAAATGGGTTACATGGTAAAAACTTTAAATAAAGAAAAAATTGATCAGCTCAAAGTAAAGTTGATAACCATGAAATTTATAAAAACTTATGATGTTAATTATTATATTATTTTTGGGGCCAAAATGACTAGTATGAGATTGATATTTTTTATTGTTACTTCCCAGATATAAATTATATATCAATTGGATATGAGAATAGATTCCTCAGTGATGATCTCAATGAAGAGATATTTATATAATAGTCACTACATCATGATTTATTATTCATAAGAGCACAAGCATGATGTGTAGAATATGAAAAATTATTTATAGCATGAAATAATCTACTATGAAATAGTTTGGCATGTTCTCTTTTGCACTAATCATATTCAACCTTAGATAATACAAGTCAAATTATGTATATTTTTACCTACATAGATCATTTCAATAGTTTATTATATTAGTAGTGCAAGTTTATAATATTATGATTATAAAAAATCATCTATTGAATATATCTTATCTAAAACTATTCATATCAATTGAATTTTACTTGAATATTTCCTACGTATTAAAATTAAATACTCAAAAAATATCATTTTTTTACTCAAATGATATATGTTTTAGATATATAGTCTAAATTTTATATGATTGGATATACACTAGTTGACTCACCAGTTAATAACAACATAAACTTGTTCACAAGTATCGATTCCTCAAGTGATTCTACAAAATACAAAATTATAAAAAATAAAACTATCTGATAGTGATCAATCTAGATACCATCTTTATTATTAGTTGTTAGTATAATTATAATTAGTTAGTTCTTAAATTCTCATATTCATATAAATACAATTCTGATGATTCTAGTACATGTAAAAAAGATTTCAAGAAATAAAATTCCATTCAGAGATCTCAGATATAGCCAGGTAAAAATGATATCAAATCTTAGTTGGGCTCCAATAATTATAGAAAAAATTACATATAATATGATTATTTTTTTTGAGACAATCTTTTCTCCTAAAATAATATGAAACAACCTATTATTTCCAGACCCAACAAAGAGATAAAATATAACAATACAAAATTGGTAACTTATAAGCTTCAATGGTTCGGTCACTTCTTGAAAGATCTATACTTAACAATTGAGAAAATAAAATATGTTAAAAATGATTATCACTTCATATGTGAGAAAATCTAGGATGATTCATTGTTAATAATATTTTAATAATATTTTAACGAAAATTCTCAGAGGATCATTAATTTATTTTTTTCTCTTTCTACTTAAATATTGACGATACTCACACATCAACTTGAAGGAAGATATTGATATTAATTTTAGTTGGTAAGTTTTATTTTTTTTAATATTATTATATAGTCTGAGAGAACTAGAGATGTAGGTTGTTCCAAATCATATATATATTTGTAATTGTATTTTTCATCTTTTAAACACCAAGCACAACCAAAAACATCATGAATTATGCATGAGCCATCCAATAGCATAGCTCGGGTGATTTTGGGGTAGGATTCCTAACTTGTGTTCTGCAAAACATGCAGCACAATACAACTTCCATGTCAATCTATGTGGACTGATTTCAGCCCGACTTACCAACCTAGGCTAGCTTAGAATGAACTAGGCTAGTTTGAAATGAACTCAAAATAGTATAGGTTCCTACCATGCCTAGTACAATAATATGTCGGGTTGGGCATAGCCCAACCGGCCTAGCATGACCCACTATGACCCAGGAAATCAATGAGCCAACGGGCCTTGTTGGCCTGGCATGGCCCCTTGAACACCTCTAGCTTGAAGAGTTCCTTAATGTAATGAAGTTAAGTTTGATTTTTTTAGCTTATTATATTTATTTTTTTGTTTTAGTCAGAATTGAAGCATCCAACATATGAGCTGCTCCAACTTGAATATGTAGATCTTATTGTGATTTTTAAATTTTAGAATTAATGATAATCAAATCATTTTCCACCTCTCTCCTCTACACTCTTTTCTCATCTCTCTCTCTCTCCCTCTCCTTTTTCCCAAAACCCTAGAAGTATTAAGCTTGAATAGTAATTGATTAAATTAAATCTTTGTATTTGTTATATACGGTGTGTTTTGATAATCTATTTATATGATCAAATATTTTTGTTTTAATATTTGCTTATAAGTACATGGAATAAATTATTAAGAAGTTAAAGATGCAGTAGTAATATAATAATAGAGGTCAGTGAGCATAAAAAATTTTTGGAGCAGAGTCTTACCTGTCCGATAATCCGACCCACTCCGATTAATTAAACCGAACAATTTTTAATATAAAATATTTTGTATTTTATTTTTTTGGGTTATTGTTTTTACGATCTAGAACTGTTCGGCTTCTCTCTCTCTCTCTGCACTATTTATCGTGACTGTTTATGTGTTGCACATACTGTAAGACTTCTGATTTTAGTTTAATATGTAACGCATAATCATTTTTTAGTGAATGTAGCTAGTCATGCTGAGCGACTAGAGAACCACATTATTTCATACATTTCAGTTATGGTTTCTGTTTTGTTTTTATTATCTAATACTTGAATTGTGGATTGGGTATATATCATTTATTATTTTTATTATTTTTTCTTCTGCATCTTAAAATAACAACTGTTGAAGCGCAATTGCCCAACAGTATTGAATATTTCAACATATATGATATATTGTGGCTTTATTTATATTTATATATTAATGATGTACTTGAGCTTTATGTATTTCTTATTTATGTATGACTAGACCTGAGAGCTTGGGTTGCTTCAAAGTATTGATAATTAAGATTAACATATTTGTAGTTATCAGTTTATTGGACTCATCAATGTATTTGCATTTATCATCAAAAAAATTATATTTGCATAAATATCATAACATGCAAAATAATTATAGGGCTCTATCTGTCTACGCCAACTCCTAATTTTTAAATAGCTTTCAGCAAGATTTTTTTGTGCTTCATTTTTGTTCAATAGTTATCAGCAAGATTTTTTTTGTTTGAACACTATGACAAAAAATTAAATACAATTGTTTACACATATAACTCAACCAAATTCCAAATACACAAGGGAATAATATTATTTTATTTCTAATACACAAGAGAATTATTTTCACTCTTCCCACTTAACCTTTTATTTCACTTTTATTTCTCCATCAAGAGATTTTGTGCAACAATTAAGAAAGGAATAGAATGACAACGAGAATTGTGTAGCTTTTCAATCGTCGAGCGGAAAAGTAAAATAAACAAAAAAGTAACAGTCCACTAGCAAGTTCCTAAGCTTGGATGCAATAAAAGTCTGCGACAATTACCATTTTAAGGGCAAGCCGTTGTAGTCAAACCAGACAGCGCCATGTACAGGAGGCAGCGCCGATGACAAATAATGTTTTATCGAGGGAAGAAGAAGAGGCAGGTATCCTATGCGAGGCGCTAGGATGTGGACTGGAGGAGGCGGTGGTAGGACCGTCACTTCGGACTCGTGGAGGTGAACTTGAAGAGGAATCGCACCCTCCCAGACGTACTTCATCGCCTCCATTTCTCGCAGCCTGACCGTCACTTCGGACTCGATTTTTTTCGTTCAAGAAGTCACTACCGTTCAAATGAAACCGTGTGATTTTTTTCGTTCAAGTATATATATAATTTTTATTTAAAAGATTATATAACAAAAAATGATTAAATTACTATTTCTCAAAATAGTAAACTTGATATATTTAATGAATAATTTTTTAATTAAGATATATATATACTTGTCCAAGAGGATACGAATAAAAAATAATTACCCTAAATAGTGAGCAAGATTATGATAATTAATCTTGAGTATAATTTATTTGAAAATACCAAATATATCCTTCGATAATAAAGTATAAAAAATATCTTAGTTGCAAGCTGTGTTTTATTAATTAAGGTCATGATCGTCATTACAATCATGATTGACGTCGAAATACAAAAGTAGACCATAATTTAATAGTAACAAATACCTTCTATCATGGAAGACAAGTGGCTTGGGATAGTTATTCATTGATCTCTCAATGGAGCCAGGTGATTTGGGAACTACGCGAGGCATTATGCGATTCATGTGTTTGGCATGGCACAGCCCGATTAAGAGAAGTGCCTGGGCCAAACTCGTGTCAGCATGTAGCACAGTTTGAGCCATGCCGAGCCAGATTTCCTAGCATATGAGGTGTGGCATGGCATGACCTAGACAAAAAAACAAGCTAATTGACCGTGTCGGGCTAGCCATTTTAGGGTTAAGTTGGCATGACATTACTCATGCTAAAAACTATGCAGTACCCCAGCACAGCCCACTTGGCACCATTATTTCTGCATGAATATTATCATTGAACTAGCTTCTCTAGTACTCTCATATTGTCAATACCTTCTAAGTTACCCTTCAATAATTAGAATGGGACTTACACAAAAATTATATATAACAAACATGGTTTTGTCAGCATAAATGTCACTCGAAAGCTCAATATCATAAGTTAATAAACTATAATTAATTGTAACACCAACCTCAAACATGGAAGCCTAGAAACCAGGTAGGGTCTACTGCTAATATACCACTTCATGGCCCACCACCATTTAATATTGTAGTAGTCACCACATTAGGTTCCTCCATTAATCCTCTTCTTCAAAAGTTTTTCTCCCAGCATTAACAAGTCGTGCCATTAAACCATCCTCTTCTTCTAATTTTTATTTATGACATTCTAGTTTTGGTCAAGTTTCATTATCTCGTTTAAAATATTTATCATCCTCATAGACTTTATAAAAGTTAAAGTCTCGTGATATTTATGACTGTAATAGACATAAATTAGTAAAATTTTCTATTGTACCATTTATCAGAAGTTATTTTTAGTCATTCTTATTTATTTGATTTTATTCAGTATGACCCCTAGGAGCATCCTCCTATTCACACAAAAGGATGATCTTAATATTATGTATCACTCATTGATGATCATACTCACTATTAATGGCATTGTTTAATAAAATATTATTTTGAATTCTTTGACAAACTATACATTTTTGTGTTATTGTAAAAACTCAACACTCTACAATTATCATATGTTCGTAGTATGATATTTCCCATTTGTGATGAACATATCTCTAATAAATTTCTTGAGTTGCTTATCTCAAATGAAATAATTCATCAAACTCTACATATAAATACTCCGTTCCACGAATGACATGATTGCCTTACTATGTCGTGCCCATTTAACACCTCTAATTCTATCTATCACTTTGTTATAACATGACTAGATATTATCTTATTATTATTAATCATTTTTAGCGGGTTTTGCTAGCTTGTTTTCTCAAGTTTCTAGTACTTCGAAAACCCCTTCTCATATTCTTCCTCATTTTTCCTTGCATTTTATTCATAATGTTTGTTCTAATAATATTATAGGTACTAACACTCTAGCCTCCAGAACACCTGAAGCTTCCCCTTCTATATGGTCCCTCGAGCTTTGTACAAGACTGTGGATCCACCTATATGTTGATCCATGTGTTTATTAAGCTACACTACAAAGTTATCATATTTTGCTTTTCTTTTTATTCATTATCTTTTATTTCTTTTTTAGCTTCAACTCATTATTTCTCTAAGTATTCATCTTATAAATAGATCATTCTTGATCCACGCCGACTGTAAGTTATAAATGAAGAACTTTCTACTTTGTATAAGATAAATACTTAGGATTCAGTTTCTCTACCTCCTAATAAAAGTATTGTAGTTGTCCCAAAGTATATAATATTAAGATTAATCCTGATAGATATATCAATATATCAATATATCAATATATCAATATATCAATATATCAATATATCAATATATCAATATATCAATATATAAATATATATTTATATTGAATATAAGTCTCTTCCTCTTCTTTTTATTCACCGTTATCATCATCTTTTTCTTCTTTATTTTTTTTTTCCTCTTCTTATTTATCTTCTTATTTTTCTTATTCTTCCCCTTCTTATTTTTCATATTTTTTTTCTTCATCTTCATCTCCTTGTTCTTTTTTTTTCTGATTATTATTCTTACTCTTCTTATTCTATTTCTTATTTTTTTTTTCTTTTTCATCTTCTTCATCAACTTTTTTTTCTTCATCATCATCTTATTCGTCTTCGACTTATTATTATTATTATTCTTATTTTTCTTCTTCTTCCTCTTTTTGTAATGGTGCCACAACATCATTATAATCATTACATATTCTATGGTGATGATATTCACTAACTTAAGGATTTAATTCACAACACTATTCTTTAGTATCATGATATAAATGAAGTTGTAAAATAGAACATTATGTCGTAACTTAGTTAAATGATTTTTCTATTTTCTATCTCTCTCTCTCTCTCTCATGTGCATACTATGCTTCTTCTATGAGAGTTCTCGAATCCATGGTTAATCTATGTGTATCTTGGATTGGGAATGTAGGATGATAACGAAATATCCTATGAGACCTCTATTGCTCGGAGATGTAACATTTGGTATTGGAGGTTTATTCAAACTGATTATGTGTCTTTATGTTAAGTATCAGAGCATCATCGTTTAAGTGTTATCCACATCTATTGGTATGCAGGGCTATTAGGATTTCTTCATATCATTTGAGGTGAGAGATGAAGTGAGTCAGATAATTTCATGGCAGATTTAACTGTGTTGGGTCCTATCATTTGGTATTAGAGCAGATCAAATGTGTTGGGACGTTACATTTGGTATCAAAGCTCCATTATGTCCAAGGGGAGACTTTACAACAACTCATCATTCTCTAAGTCCCATGGTGACACAAAAATGTTCCCAAGGAGCAGCATTAAATTACACCTAGTAGGACAATAATGACCCTATCCATAACAAAAATGCTCACTTTTGGGCATCACTTTGTTGCCCTTATGACAAAGATACTCTCCACCATGAAACAACTCATGAGACTTAACTCAACCTGTCATTGTGCTCCCACTCCTCATCCTTCTCCCAGGAACCCATGCTTGTCATAGCCTTCTTTGCATGAGAAGAATACTCTACTTCTAAATTGTGGCATGAATAACACAAGTCTCCTACTTCATCACCGGTGCGTCGTCCTCCATTCTTTCCTTCATTCCCTTTCAACCCCTTCTTTGCAATACTTGGCATCTCTTATTGCTTCCATGTCATTACACCCTACCATAATTGAATAGGAAAACTCACAACCAAGCATATTTAACTTTAGAATTCTTATGAAATCCAAAACATTAGTAATAAATTAAACACATTTAAGGAATGAAATGATTTTTTTTAATCAAACTTTCTTTTTTTTTATAAAATGGGGTGCAAAAGAAGCCTTTCTTTCCTTTAGTGAAATTGATGTCTTTATTTAAAAGTCTTTTCCTTGTTCATTTTTGAAATTTTCTACGAGAACCTTTTATCATAACTATCATTTAAACTTGAAATTGCTTTAATTTTAGTTTTCCAATTTTGAAAAGAACAACCTTTTGGTCTTCCAAATGTCAACTTGTTATGATCCAAATTAATTTTGATGTGGTGAAATGGGATCTTCAAAATTTTGCCTCATGCCACACTATGAAATGTTTTTTGCAAAGCAGGTCTGCACACACACACACACACACACACACGTGCTATTCAATAATAGTTAATATTCACATTGAAAAACTTCCCATCAAGTGTAGAAAAAGTGATGGCCTCAAATAATCAAGGTATCGGTGTTGGTGGAGGAAGAGATTTGAGAAGAAGCGCTGAGGGCCTCCGTACAGTGTGATTAAGCAGGATCATGAGCATCAGGAGAGTCAGAGCACCAGCCTGATGTGCAGTGGCAAGTGAAACAGGCACATATGATAGGAGAGTTGATATCCCTAGTGTGACCTGCAAGACACGATCAACTGGCATATTAAGCCACCAGGCCTTTTTAATAGGGCCCGAAACCCAAGTAATAACCATGGGCCCAACTCTTATTTACCTGGAGAGCAGTCATCCCGGTGGCGTTTGCAATTATAAATCGTACCGCCGGGTGCATGTCCACTTTTCTCGTCGACCACCACAAGGTGCCAACTGATGCCAAGGTTGCAACCGCAAGGATACGATGGTCGAGCTACAAACATTAGAAAAAGAATAAGAGCCACCAGGCAAAGACTATACTACGTGCCCAATAAATAAATAAATAAATAAATAAGCACGGAACAATGCCTGCACTAGTGATGTATTCTCGAAGAAGTTGCGCATGGATGGCTCCAAGCGGAAAATATCATCCGGAATCCAACGGTCACCCATCCTGGGAAAAGTGTTGTATGCATGGCCCTGCAGATTTGGCACGCAGTTGAGCTTGAACATCACGCCGTCACAGAGCAGCAGCATTCTAGCCTTTAGATAAGAGAAAAGAGTTGCATACAGCGTCATTTCCTGCAACAAATGCTCCTGAAACAGCAGTGATGGCGACAAGGATGGTGGCGGGAAGGGCGAGCCTCTTGACTTTGGCTGCACCACGAACCCAGGCCAGTGATCCAGCAGGAGGCTCAGGCATGACAACAGAGAGAGAAGTCCAGAGAAGGGCACAATAAATAATGAGGGCCGAAGTAAGGTGAGCCGCAAGACGATAAGGGCTCACCCTCGGCTGAACATACTCGGCTGCTGGCTCCTGCAGGAAGAAAAAACTTAAGACTCTTGTTGCAGAAAAACAGCAGCAAAACAGCAGAAAAACAGCAGCAAAACAGCAGCAAAACAAAACAGCAGAAAAACAGCAGCAAAACAAAACAGCAGAAAAACAGCAGCAAAACAAAACAGCAGAAAAACAGCAGCAAAACAAAACAGCAGAAAAACATCAGCTAAACAAAACAGCAGAAAAACATCAGCTAAACAAAACAGCAGAAAAACATCAGCTAAACAAAACAGCAGAAAAACATCAGCTAAACAAAACAGCAGAAAAACATCAGCTAAACAAAACAGCAGAAAAACAGCAGCTAAACAAAACAGCAGAAAAACAGCAGCTAAACAGCAGAAAAACAGCTAGAAAAACAGCAACTAAACAGCAGAAAAACAGCTAGAAAAACAGCAGCAAAACAGCTAGAAAAACAGCAGCAAAACAGCTAGAAAAACAGCAGCAAAACAGCAGCAAAACAGCAGCAAAACAGCTAGAAAAACAGCAGCAAAACAGCAGAAAAACAGCTAGAAAAACAGCAGAAAAACAGCAGCAAAACAGCAGCAAAACAGCAGAAAATTCAGTGCTGCCAAGCCTACCTCCAAGCCACTCTTGACCATCCACCAGCCAATTAGTCCCTGCCCAGCACCAAGGCCAAACAGAGCAGCGAGCCTCATTCCAAGTCGCAGGGTGATGTATCCCCTGATTAGAAAAAATGAAAAAGGAAGAGCAAACATGACGCCCAGCCCCCTTCCCCACACGCGATGTGCGTACTCCATCCAATATATAAACTTAAAATCTTCAACGCTCATCCCTTTGTTCACGCTGCAGAGCCAAGAAAAAGAAGAAAAATAACAAAAACCAGATCCTATAGCTCCATCAATTATATATACGATAAATGGGCCAGGGGGGGAAGTTCATGCTAACCGCTTGTACTCAGGAGATTGCTTATATTTCTCAAACTCAGCCAGCCAGTCCTCATCTGACAAGGGAGGGAGGGTGCCAGAGAATTTCCAGTCGGTGATGGAGAGACCAGATCGGGTGAGTCGTGTAAGACCGCCAAGGACAAACATGCTCGATACCCACGCAGCCGAACCAAAGAGCCATATGGCGACCACTTTCCGAGCACGAGGCCCTGCAGTTACAAGCAGCCTTGGTCCCTCCTTAGTCTCCGCGGCAGCAGATGTAGTGCAAGGCATAATCCTCGACCATGGTTTATGCAAATCCTAAGACAACAAAATTTAAAACAAAAAAAAAAAAAAAACACCTCATAAGAAGCTTATCCTTGGGAATGTACTCAGCATTATGAAACCACAGCAGGCAGCAGCTACCTTGGCCAAAGATATGACGCCATGAAAGAGGGTTCTTCGTGTGCCAGTTCCGCCACCAAGTTCAGAAGAAGCTAGTGCGAGCCGTTGATTCAAAATATTATAAGAAGATTCTTTGAAAAAACATGCCTGAGGCTTGTTCTTCGTGGGAATGGAAGCAATAAGCCTCCTAAACATGCCTTTTGCATGTGCTTCTGCGTGGCTATGGGACACTCACTTCCACTTACCTGACGGGGGCTGGTGGCGGAACAAAAAAAATAGAGAGGCAGTTCAGTTGCAGACTGCAGTAGCCATCTTTATTATTAAGTTATTTTGTTAAATATGTATTTATATTTAAATGATATTAAATTAATCATATGTTTAAATTATAATTTTTGTTCATTAATGACAAATTCACAAAAAAAAATTATTTCTTAGTTTATTTTTTAAACTAAACTCATAAGCTCATGAACACTTAAACTCATATACCACTAAACTCATAAACTCATAAATCCCCAAAACCACAAAATCCCTAAATCCTAAACCACAAACTATAAATCTTATTTTTTTTTTTTTTGTAATCAATATGATTTTAATTTTACATTTTAATTAATCATGAGTTTACTTTTCACTAAAATATTATTGACAAAATATATTATGAGTGAGAAAAATATAATTGGAAAAAATTTAATTATCATCAAATGATTATATAATTTATAAAAAGAAGCAAAATTTTAAAATTAAAAATTATTATTTAGTCATAAATTTACTTAGAAATAGATAAAAAAAATAAAAGAGAATAAATAGATAAAAGAGATTAAGAAAGAGAATAACAAGAAAAATGAGAAGTAGAAATAGATGGTAAAAAATAGATGAATGAGATAAAGTAGAAAAAGATGAAGATTGAAAATAAACATCAAAAAAAAAAAACAAAACAAAAAAAAAGTAAGGAAAAAAAAAATTATAAAAAAAAAAACAAGGAATAAAAAAAACAAAAAATAAGAAGAATAAAAGTAATAAAATAAGAAGACGATGATAATGATAATAATGATGATAAAGAATATGAATAAGAATGAGAAAAAAGAGATAAAGAAAATAAAGAAGAAAATACAGAAAAAAAAGTAAAACAAAAATATTAAATATTAATACTAAGTTTAGATTGAAATAAAATAATTTAAAATTTTTTCTTATTTATCTTGAAAAATTGGACAAAATTCAAAAAATAATTTTTATTATTATTTTATTTTTTTAAACAAAGCCAATAAATCCATTTACACATTAACACATAAACCCCAAAACACCTAAATTCTCAATCCCCTAAACTCATGCTCTCCTACACTACTAAACTCCAAACCCCTAAACCTCTAAATAACTAAACAATAAACCATAAATAATATATATCATTTTTTGCCATCATTATAATTTTAATTATATATTTTAAATATTTATAAGTTTATTTTTACTTAAATATTAATTATAAAACATACTATGAGTGAGATAAACATAATTTGAAAAAATATATTTATCATCAAGAGACTTTATAATATTAAAAAACAAATAAAAAATTTAATAGTGAAAAAATATTATTTACGAATATGTTTTATTTAGATTTTTAATCATTTTAAGTATTATAAATATATTTTAATAAATATTTATCTCATTTATATTATTTCATTAATTTATTCTTTTGTAATTATCACAATATAAATCAAGAAATTGGTTTATATTACATTAGCATCATACATTATTCTTAAGAATGTTATAACTAAATTATATAGTATAAAAAATAAATTCAAATTGAAAAAAAAAATTAAAATTATTTTATCAGGTAATAAAAATATTAAAAATGAGACAAAATTCACAAAATAAAAAATGTTGCTTAGTTCATTATTTAAACTAAAGTCATAAATGCCTAAACACTTACAACCCTAAAGCAATACACCTTTCAACACCTAAATCCCTAAACTAATAAACTTTTAAATGTCTAAATACCTAAACAGCTAAAATATTAAACTCATAAACCTCTAAAGTCCTAAACCAATAAATTCATAATCCTCTAAATAAACTCATGAATCCCTAAACTCTTCAACTCCTAAACCATTCAACATTAAACCCTCTAAATCCGTAAACCCCTAAAACTCTAAATTAGAAACCATAAATCATAAATCTTATATTTTTTACTAACTTTATAATTTTAATTATACATTTTAATTAATTATAATTTTATTTTTAATTAAATATTAATTACAAATTAAAATATGAATAAGACAAATATAAATATAAAATTTCAAATTTTAAAATTCAAAACAAATTTTTTAGAAAAATATTTTACTTAGATATTGAATCATTTTAAATAATATAAATATATTTTTACTAATATTTATCTCATTTATAATAGTTTATTAATTTATTCATTAATCATTATTATAATATCTATAAATACACTAGTTTATATTCAATAACATAAAATACTATTCTTAATATTATTATAACTAAAATTTTAAATATAAATAATGAATTCAATTTAAAAAAAAATTAAAAATAATTAAATTTCTTAATGTTATAACCTAAGAAACACGGACACGGGGATACGATACGGCACAATATGGGGATACGATACGGCACAATACGGGGATACGAAAAATTCAAAAAAACTAGAACACGGATAGGACTAGCAAGGAAGCACGAACACATCACGGATAAGTGTCCGATAGGCTACGTGCCGTATCATTGATAAATCCGTAACCAATACATCACGTGGCGTATCGGATGTCCAGTGGCCAACGTCGCCGCATGGGCGACGTTGGCCACTCGACGCGGGAGGCGACCGCGAATTGAGGCGGGGAGGCAGGGGGAGGGCGCGAATTGAGGGGGAAGACAGGCGACCGGGCGGGAATTGAGGGCGGGGAAGGGGGGAATAAAATAAACTATTTTAATAAAATAAAATAAAATATTTTTATTTTAATAAAATAAAATAAAATATTTTTATTTTATAAAATAAAAATATATATTTTTATATAATATAAGATAATTTTAAAATATTATTTTATAAAATAAAATAATTATAAATATTATCTTATAAAATAAAATAAAATATTTTTATTTTATAAAATAAAAATATATTTATTTTATTTTATAAACTAATATTTTAATTTAATTTAAATTAATTTATAAAATAGCTAATATTTATAAAGAAAATAATTTTTATTTTTAATTTTATTCTTTTTATCATGTTGTATCCTAGGCGTATCCGTATCCTAATTTTTTGGTTTTTTCCGTGTCCACGTATCCTGCCATGTCGTATCCTCGTGTTCGTGTACGTGCTTCTTTGACGGCTAGGATACGGCATGATAAAAAAAAATAAATATAAAAATTATTTTTTATAAATATTAGGTATTTTATAAAATAATATATTTTATTTTATTAAATATTTTTTTATAATAAAATATTGTATTTTATTTTATTTTATAAAATAATATTTATTAATAATCTTATATTTTATAAAAATATAAATTTTTTATTTTATAAAAAAAATATTTTATTTTATAAAAATCAACCCCCCCCCCCCCCAAATCGCACACTGCCTCTCCACAAAATCACTCCCGCCCCCTAATTCCCACAAATCACGTCGTCCTCTCCACAATTCGCGCCTGCCGCCTACCTCCCACAAATCGCACCCTCCTCTCCACAATTCGCGCTTGCCCCCTACCCCCTCCATAGAATCGCGCCCACCCCTGCCGCCCCATAGAATCGCACTCACTTGTGCCACGTCACAGAATTGGCCATTGGTCGTTATGGGCGACGACGTCGGGCATTGTAGGTATGGATACGACAGCCGGCGCATCCGTCCAATACACCACGTAGCGTATCGGATACGGATTGATCAACAATATGCCATGTAACGTATCAAAAACGTATTCATGCCGTGTCGGCTTGCCCGACACGTGGACACGCATATAGGAAGCCGTATCTGTGCTTCCATGGTTATAACCTTGAAAAATAAGATAAAATTCATAAAATAAATTTTTTAGTTTATTTTTTATACTAAACCCATAAACTAGCAAATACATTAACCCCTAAATATCTAAACCACTAAAACCATAAACCTATAAACTTTAAAAACCCTAAACTACTAAACTACAAACTATAAATCTCTTTTTTTTGTAATCATTATAATTCTAATTATATATTTTATTCATAATTTTATTTTTATTAAAATATTAATTATACAATATATTATGAGTGACAAATATAATTTGAAAAAATTTATTTATTATAAATAAAATATATAATCTTATAAAAAGATACAACAATTAAAAAGTCTAAAATTATTATTTAATAATACATTTTACTTATATTTCAAATTATTTTAAATATTATGAATATATTTTAAAAAATATTTATTTAATATATAGCAGTTTATTTATTTATTTTTGGTCAGCATTATAATATCAATCAAGAACCTAGTTTAAATCTAATTAATATGAAATATTGAACTTAAGATTGTTATTACTAAAATGTTATGTATAAATATTAAATTAATATTATCAAAAAAATTTAAAAATTATAATATTTCCAAAATTATAATCTTCAAAAATAAGATAATTTATAAAATAAAATATTTTCTTAGTTTTTGAATTAAACTCATATACCCCTAAATACTTTAACTCATATACCTCTAAACCTCTATAGTCTTAAACCCAAAAATATCTAAACTTATAAATCATTAAACAACTAAATCACCAAATCCTAAACTATAAGCCATATTTCTCATTTTTTTGTCATCATTATAATTTTAATTTTATATATTAATTAATTATATGTTTTCTTTTTTACTAAAATATTAATTATAAAATTTACGATGAGTAAGATAAATAGAATTTCAAAAATTTTGTTTATATTAAAGAATCTATATAACCTTATAAAAAGAAACAAAAAAATATAAAATAAAAAATTATTATTTAGTAAAATATTTTACTCATTATTTAAATTATTTTAAAAATTATAAATATATTTTAATATATATTTATCCCATTTGTAATAATTTATTTATTTAATTTTTGGTCATTATTATAATATTAATCAAAAAACAACTCATTTTGAATATACATGATACATGATTCTTAATATTATTATTACTTAAATATTTAGTATAAATATTAAATTCATAATTTAAATATAAGTAATAATTTTTTTTATTTCTAAATGCTATAACCTTTGAAAAGTATTTTAATCACAAAATGACACTTTATCATAATTTATTGTTAAAACTTAACTCATAAATACCTAAACTTATAAATCCATAAACTCTTAAACTCATAAATCCTAAACTAAAAATAATAAATCACATTTTTTTGTCATCATTATAAATTTAATTATTTATAAGTTTATTTTTACTTAAATATTAATTACAATATATATTATAAGTGAGACAAATAATTTGAAAAAATTTGTTTATAATCAATAAATTATATTTTAAAATATATGTATCTCATTTATAAGGATTTATTTATTTATTGGTTATTATTATAATATCATTTAAAAAATTAGTTTATATTGAATTTATTTAATATATTATTCCAAAGATTATTAAATTATTATAACTAAAATATTAAATATAAATATTGAATTTAGATTCGAAAAAAAAGTTACCCATTTTTATATTTACAAATGCTATAACTTTCAAATATGAGTAGAGGTGTAAAACGGGCGGGGCCAGCCCAGCACGTTTTTAAACCGTGCCTGGGCACGGCACGCCGGCACGTTATCTTCCCGTGCCGGTTAGGTATCACGCGGGCGGCGGGCATGCGTGGGCGTGACCCGGGCCCTCTTGAGGTGCCCAGTCCCACATGTACTCTTGCATGTTAAAAGTCTCATACAATATTTGCACTGTGCCATTTCAAGTTCCTCACCCCTAACATTTACTTGTGTTATGATTTTAAAATGTGTCCAAACTACAGAAGTCCTAGTTTTTTGTTTTTTAGAACTTTGGGTTGAGACGACTGGAGAAATCAAAGTTTTAGCAGCCGCAGACGTCTGTGTAACACTAACATTTTCATTTTTCAAATTTAAATACGTGTCAGGTGTATTTGTCATTTTTTTTATTTTTTATTTTTTCGTAAGTTTATCTAGAGAGAGAAATTTAGAGAGAGAAAGTACAAAAAACGTAAAATAAAATACCTGGTAAAGGCAATGAGGTCAGTCACGTGCAAGGTGCACTGCAAGAAGCTCTGATGTTCAAAACTCAAGTTGAGTTTCACGAAAATCCAAGCTGAAATCGAAATCACGAGACCCGAGAGAGAGATGCACGGTTTATGTGAGAGAGAGAAAGTATTGAGAGGTTTTATGTTTTTGAAAAACATAAATGTTATAGGGAGGGGGGTAGATTTTATAGGCTAAAGAAAGTTTTTTTATATAAAAAAAGATATTTTTTTATTATTTTTTTGAATTTTTTAAAGATTTTTAAGGGACAGAATCACGAGGACCGTCGAATTCTGCCCCCTAGCCGTTGGAGGCGAATCCAACGGCTGAAAATCGGTGAAGTTTGAAATTTTTTTTTTTTGCCGTTGGAATTGCTCGGATAGGATGATCGAATCTATGGCCGTCGGCCGTTGGGTATCGGCAGTCGGGACCGCGGGTCGGGTCCAATCAGACCCGACCCGCGGTCTTTTTACTGGCGGGAGCCGGAAAGCCAGGGGACGGCCGGACGGGTCACGACTCACGCGTGGCTAGCCGCCAGTGCCGTGCGTGCCTGCGTGAACCGGCACGGCCGAACCGTGCCGTGCCTCGTGCCGGGCCAGGTCGGCCCGGCACGTTTGACACCTCTAAATATACCTGACACGTATTTAAATTTGAAAAATAAAAATGTCAGTGTTACACAGACGTCTGCGGCTGCTAAAACTTTGATTTCTCCATTCGTCTCAACCCAAAGTTTTAAAAAACAAAAAACTAAGAGAACTTCTGTAGTTTGAACTCGTTTTAAAATCATAACACAAAAAAATGTTAGAGGTGAAAAACTTGAAATGGCATAGTACAAATATTATATGAGACTTTTAACATGCAAGAGTTCATGTGGGACTGGGCACCTTAAGAAGCATGCCGAAATATGCACCAAAAAATATGGATGCTTAGATCCTAGGCAAACCCAACTTTGCACTACATTTTTTGAGACTAGATCGAGTTCAGTCTCAAAGTTTACTCCCTTCGTATACTCCAGCGAGTTGGGTAGGGAAGGCATGGCCAGGCTCATCACATTGATAGGTCTTCCGATCAGATTTTCGGAAGATCCGAGGGTTGTGCGCATCATGCAGACTTATTTTCAGCATTCCTATCGTATGATTCTTAGGTCCACATCTAGGAGTAACATACTAAAGATATATAAGTTAGAAAAACAAAAAATTATTAAGAAATTTATGGCATATAATGGAGTGGTGTCCGTGACGTCCGATATATGAACAAGTCACGATGATTATTCTTATGCATGTTTTACGAGTCACTATGTAGATTCTAACTGGACAATCAATAAAAAAATTTTAGGATTCACTGAGATTCTTCATCCTCATAATGGCCCGGCCATTTTTGAGTGTATGATGAAAATATTTAGGGAATATAAAATTCAAAATAAAATTTTTAGTGTCACTTTCGATAATGCTTCTAATAATGGAGTAGCGATCAATATGTTTGTTAGGAATATTAGAGACGCACCATTAGGAGAGATCTTTCATGTCAGATGCATGTGTCATGTGATTAAACTGATAGTTCAAGCGGGTATGAAGGTGTGTTCTCCCGCGTTGGAAAATATACGCAATGCACTCAAGTATATTCGCAATCCTCGCAGACAACAAGAGTTTGGTACTCTCTATTTGTCTGCGAATCTTAAGAAGAAGAAATTCCAATCGGATGTGAGACATCATTGGAATTACACGTACCTGATGTTGGAATCACGTGTTGGATACGAACACGTAGCGGTGTCAATCGTGCCGGGCCTGGCCGGCACGTTCAAAAAGCATGCCCAGGCCCGTGCCGTGCCCGGGTGAAATAAATCCGGTGCATTGCCTGGCCCGGCACGGCTCGTGCCTTGGCACGGCACGCCGGCACGGGTCCATCCCTTGCCGGTTCACGCAGGCACGCGTGGCACTGGCGGCGTGCCACGCGTGCCGTGGCGTGAGTCGTGACTCACGAATCACGATCACGACTCACTGAGTCGTGACCCAACCGGGCCCCGCCCCCAGTAAAAAGACCACGAGTCAAGTCCAAACAGACCCGCCCCGCCCCGCCTGCCCTGCCGTGCGCCCGTGCCGCCCGGCCAAGCCAAGCCGTGCCCACGGGCCGTGCCGTGCTGGGCCGGCCCGTTTGACACCTCTATGAACACGTGATATCTGACTACCTCAATAGTAAGAGTGATGAATTTATTATTGACGACACTGACTGGGTTTCAGGTATTTCATTTATGAAATTCCTGAAGATATTTAATGACACGACGAACATGTGTTCGTAGGTTTATAAGCCCACCACTTGCATTGCACTCCGGTGCATATGCAACATTAGTAGCATGTTTAGGAAGAATCGAGCAGACCCGATGCTTAGCCATATGGTTGCAGAGATGAAAACTAAGTACCTGAAGTACTGGTCCACCATTCCATCTCTTTATTGCTTCGCAGCATGCATGGACCCTAGGGCTAAGGTGGAAGGGGTTGAAAACAACTTGACTTTCATTTCCTCGTGCATGAACCTGGAATAGCCACCTGAAGGGTTCATTTACGAGAAGTTGACAGACCTGTTCACATACTACGATACTAGGTATGGTGGTGGTGGTGAGACTGTGATTACGGACACTTATATCTTGTTCGGAGATGACAATTATTCCATTCAGCTAGCAAGGGGGAAACGTATGGGTGGACCATCACATAGGAGCGAGCTGTCTCGGTACTTAGATACCGATTACTGCTCAATCCTATCACATTCTGATACTAAGAATCTTGATTTATTACAGTTGTGGAAATCATATGAGTCCACCTATCCCGTGCCATCTAGGATGGCACGGGATCTACTGATTCCTCCGGTGTCGAGCGTAGCATTGGAGTCTGCTTTTTCTGTTGCAGTGAACGTGATTTCGGATAGGAGATCGAGATTACGACCAAATATGGTTGAGGCCTTGGCATGTTTGAAGGATTGGGAGGAATCGAGGTTTAGCATCCATGATCGTGTTGGAGCTCGAACTGGAACAGACACTGCAGTCGCATCCACATCCACTACGATGGCGGAGTAGCTGATTGCCGATGATGATGATCCATATGATACTGATCTTGATGTTGCGGCTGATGATTCTCATGATATGTCATTTTACGATTGATGCAGATTTGTTGTTTTTTTTCTAAGTTTTTTTATTCATTGTATTTATACGCTTTGTTTGTACGTCGTGTTGAAACTTATACTTGTTTTGTTCGGACCATCGGTTTCAAATGCATTATTGGTAATTTTTCATTTGTGTAGTTTTATTTTTTTTTAATTTTAATTTTTACTAACATAATGTATTTATTTATTTTTTTTACGATTTAAATTTTATTTTAAAAATTAATAACTTTTATATATAATTAATAAATATAATAAAAGCTAAACTAATTTGAATTTGATAAAAAAAATAATTTTCTAAAATTTGTTTTTTTTATTTAATTTTAATTTTTAACATTTTTTAAAAAAATTATATTTTATAATTAATACACTACACTTAACCTTAAGCAATAAAATTTACAATATATAAATTGAAAAAAAAAAAAACAAAAGTCTGCCTGTCTGCGCGGCCTCCGGCCGCGCCTGCCCCTGCCTCTCTCTCACAGTCTCACTCTCAGTATCAGGACTCAGGCTCGGCCGCTCGGGTCAGCCTCTACCCTGGCCTGCCGTGCCTACGGGCCGTGCCAAGCCCGCCTATATTTAATCCGTGTTGTGCCCAGCCCGGCACGGTAGCACGATCGTGCTAGTTAAAACGGGCCGGGCCATGCCGGCCCGGCCCGTTTGACACCTCTAAATATGAGTCAAAATTAACAAAATAAAAAAAATTTCTTAATCCATTTTCTAAACTTAATCCATAAATCACTAAAGACCTAAACTCATAATCTTCTTAATCCTTAAATCCATAAACCCATAAACACCTAAATCCCTAAACCCCTAAATCCTTACACCTCTAAACCCTAAATTATTAACCATAAATCTAATATTTTTGTCATCAATAGAATTTTAATTATTTATAAATTTATTTTTATTGAAATATTAATTACAAAATATATTATTAGAAAGATAACTCTAATTTGAAAAATTTTGTTTATCATCAAAAGACTATATAATCTTATAAAAAGAAGAAAAAAATTAAAAGACAAATTATTATTAAATATTATATTTTACTTAAATTTTAATTTATTTTAAGTATTATAAATATATTTTAATAAATATTTATCTTATTACAAATAATTTATTATTATTTTTTCTGGTCATTATTATATTATCAATTAAAAAACTATCTTATATTGAATTAACATGATAACTTATTCTTAAAATTATTATAACTAAAATATTAATTATAAATATTAAATTAAGATAGAAAAAAATTTTAAAAATTATTTTATTTCAAAAGACTATAACATTGAAAAACAATTTTATTCATAAAATTAAAATTTTTTTTTGTTCATTTTTTTAACTAAACCCAAAAATACCTAAAAACCTATACTCCTAAACCCCAGCACTAATATACCCCCAAACTCCTAAATTCTAAACAATAACTCATGAATCTCATTTTTTTTTCTTATTTATTTTAATTATACATTTTAAGAATTTATAACTTTATTTTTAAAAAAATTTTAATTACAAAATATATAATTAGTAAGACAAATATTATTTGAAAAACTTTGTTTATAATAAATAGATAATAAAATCTTATAAAGAATTACAAAAATTTCAAAGTCAATATTATTTAGTAATATATTTATTTAAATTTTTAATCATTTTAACCTTTATAAACGTATTCTAATATATATTTTTCATATTTAAAATAGTTTAATAATTTTTTTTGTCATTTTCATAATATCAATCAAGAAATTAGTTGATATTGAATTAAAATGATATATTATTCTTAAATTTATTATAACAATAATATTAAGTATAAATATTAAATTTTAATTGAAAAAATTTAAAAATTATTATATTTTCCAAATACTATAACCTTCAAAAATAATAACAAATTCATAAAATAAAATTTTTTTCTTAGTTCATTCTATAAATCAAACCCAAAAACAACAAAACCCCTTAACAATTGAACTCTTATACCCACAAATGGCTAAATCCTAACCAAAAACCTATATCTCATTTTTTTGTATTTGTTATAATTTTAATTAAATATTTTAATTATTTATAAATTTCTTGTTACTAAAATATTATTTACAAAATATATAATTCGTGGGACAAATATAATTTTAAAAAGTTTCTTTATAATCAATAGACTATAAAATCTTATAAAAAGTTATAAAAATTTAAAAATCAAAAATAATTAAGTAATAATGTCTTAATTAAATTTTTAAATTATTTCACGTATTCTAAATATATTTTAATAAATGCTTATCTCATTTATAATAACTTGTTAATTTATTTTTTTGATAATAAATATAAATTCAATTAAGAAAATATTTTATATTGAATTAACATGATATATTATTCATAAGATTATTATAAATAAAATATTAAGTATAAATTTTGAATACAAATTATAAAAAAAATTTTAAAATTGTAATTTTTCCAATGGCTATAACCTTTAACAATGAGATACAAAAATAAAATAAAAATTGTGAAAAGAATAAAAAATTCACAAAATAAAATTTTTTCTATGTTGATTTTTTAAAATATACCCATAAACCCCTAAACACCTAAACAAATAAACAACTAAATCCTTAAACCCATATACTGATAATCCACTTAACAAGTAAACCACAAATCTCCTAAAACCCTAAATATTTAAACCCATAAATCCTAAATCATATACTATAAATCTTATTTTATTATCATCATTATAAGTTTTATTATTTATTTTAGTTATTTATAATTTTATTTTTACTGAAATATTAATTACAAAATATATTACAAATGATTCAAATATTGATTTTATTCACAAATTAAATTTTTTTCTTAGTTATTTATTTAAGCTAAACCATACTTCTAAGTTTCTAAACCTCTGAATTTCTAAACTCTTAAACTCGTATCTTCCTAAATTCTAAATCATAAATCATAAATCTCATTTTTTTATTATCATTAAAATTTTTAATTTATAATTGAATTATTTATAAATTTATTTTTACTAAACAAATTAATTACAAATATATTGAGTGAAACAAATATAATTTGAAAAAATTTGTTTGTAGCCAAGAGACTATATAATTTATAAAAAACTACAAAATTTTGAACGTCAAAAATTGTTAATTAGTAATATATTTTATTTAAAATAAATCTTTTTTAATAGTATAAATATGCTTTAATAAAAATTTGTCTATTTTATTATAATTTATTAATTTTTCTTGGTTATTATTATAATTGATTTTTTTTTATAAACTAAATCACTCTCTTTTAATACTATATTATTAAGATTGTAATTAGATTTAATCTATGATACTACAAATACACATGTTATTCAAGTAGTAAAAATTGAATGTAAGTCTAGATAACATTCTTATGGATATTGATAATAATTAGATTATTAACTACCCAAATTAATAAAAAGTCACACTATTTTAACTATTAAAAAAGTTATTTTCAGATGCTAACTAAAAGATAACAAAAACAAAGAACTAAAACTACAAAAAAAATCCAATGAAATCCACAAAATAAATTGAATTTGATCAGTTTTTTTATAGAAGCTAATACTTATACAATGTGCTGTGGTATGACCAATTCTCTTAGACTTATCAATCTTGGCTTATTTCAATAAAAAAGTTAAAATCTATTAAGTACTTTTATCATGTGACCTTAAATCTCGGCTTATATCTTTACTTTTCACAACTTAGATTACTTTGCTTCCCTTTAAGTCTATGATCTAAGTTATTGTTAGTAGTTTGAATCATATTATGAGAATTGAGAATATTTCTTTCTCAATACTTCATACCTATTTATGAAGACTATAGGATTTTTGATTTCCAAGATATGGGAGTTGTAAATCTCTACAAATGATTGGTGCAATTTTCTTTCAAATCATATACAATTTTCTCTTTCCTTGATTAGATCAAAGTCAACACGAAAACATCAATCACTTGAAAAATTAAGATAATATCTCTGATAATTTATTTAGAGAATTAATCCACATTATCATCTCTTAGTAAAATATGGACTTCTCTATATTAATTGACTAAGCATTCTTGTTGACCACTATTAGTCTAACATATTTCCTTAATAGATTGTTTATTGATTCTTGAAAATTCATCTTCTATATGTCACTTAGAAGATCTCCTAGAAATAAGGGCATAATATAATAAATTAGAGATATTTAGTACTGACATGGGGAACAAGCATTTTAAATGCACATCAATCCATTAGATTTAACCTTTTACTTTCAAGGAACTCTCATTGATTCCTACATAAGAAAGCATCTTTAATAGCTAAATTGATTCATCAAAAATTTCACTTAGATATTAATGAATTACCATCACCTATGATAAGGTGATTGCATTTGACTGAATCATTATATTTAGTGTGATTTGTTCCTATTCAAAAAAATAGAACCAATAAGTCATAAAAATTAAGCAACATTTTTTTAGATTCATACTTCTAACAAGTAAAATTCTAGATCCAACACAAAACAACTTAATAAATGTTAAAATACTCTAAATCTACACAAAAAGAAAAAAAAATTCAAGCGGTGTCATCAACTACCAGACTTCTAAGTCACCACCCAATTCATTTTACACAAAGAAAAAAGTATTTTTATACAGTTTATGCTAGCCTTGGATTCTAAAATTATTTCTGTAAAATCTAGAATAATTAGCCCAACTTCAAATTCTTTGTCGTGACCCCCAAATCTCTTTTTCTTTTTTTTCTATGTTACGACCAAATATTAATATCACAACCAAATTATAATATCATGACTAATTTTGATGTCATGAATAATTCTAATGTCATAATCAATTCTATTATCACGGCCAATTCTGACATCATGATCAATTCTACTATCATGAAAAATTCTATTTTCACGAATAATTCTAATGTCTCAACTAAGTTTGATATCACAACCAATTTTTTATTAGAGATTCTTCATTAAAATACTTCTTTATTGTGATAGAAGTTTTCTTATTTAGATATTACCTTTCCTTTTTTGGCACCAAAAAATATGTCACGACCAAATTTATCTTTCCTTCATGTAAATAACCTAATTGTACAAATGACAAAAAAAATTATTTTTCACATTAAAAAATATTAAAAATTCACTAATATATCTTGAGGCATCTAACATACAAAATGAGTTCTATTATTAAAATATATATCAACCACCATTAAAAATATATTTACCTTACATAAGAGCCAGGTGTTGGCCACCTATATAATTTCTATTGTTAAATAAAAAAAATTTAAAAATATATTAATTTAAATACATATTCACCTGCATGAACCAAACAAAAAAAATTAAATGATTAAATTCACAAAGAAAATAAAAAATATATTTACATATTATGATAGGTATGATAATTGTATAAAGAGCATCTAAGTATGAATATAAATATCATATTCAAAAATAATGGTCTTTTAATTCAATTAACTATGGGCAAATAATGAGTTAGTCCATTGAATAAAAATGAGTCATCTTGATACTTGAATATTAATTATTACTAGAATGTATCAATTAGATCAAGTGGCCTGAACATAGTAAGAGGCACAGCATAATTTAGTCGGGCTTGGCACAACACAGCCCAATTCAAAGTCATGTCAAAATATGTTGCATATCAATCCAAGGCATATTCAACTATTGCCAAGCCAAGGTTCTTGGAACGAAAAGTGCTACAGAGCACGACCTAACATGAAAGCCCAATTTTATGACACAAGCTAGATTGTACTGAACCCATGCTAGCCTACAATGATCCGGGATAACTTGGTCGGGCCTAAGCTAGCTTAGTATGACTAAGCACAACTCAGCATGACCCGAGAAAAATACTAAGGGCTATGTCGGGATGCCTATTTTTAAAGTTAATACCAATATAGCATGATCCATGCTAAAAGTCGAGTCAAACTTGGCATGACATGATGGCTAGAACAAACCCAAAAAATGGGACATACTCGCACGACATGTCCCATTTAACAACTCTATTATCGCTCAATCATATCATATAATTATAAAAAATTAGATATTATTGATTTAAAGAAATCATACAAATTAATATATTTCATATTATCTAAAATGACACGTGACTATTAAAACCTCCAAAATCTAATATAACATCGAAGTCTATTTATTTTGTGAGTGTAAATATTATTTTAGATAAAAAATTTGAACTATGGCAAAATATCATAAATATATTTTTATACTTAAAGAACTATAAAGATTCACAAATTGATATGCAAAAAATAATAAAACTATTGATAGATGACTCATATTGCAATGACATTGACATCAATGATATTAAAGCTAACACCAACTTCAATATCGAATGTAGCAATCCAAATCATACTATAAAAACAAACTAATCATGAATATTAGACTTAGAAAACTAATGTTGATGTGTGTAATGTTTGTTTTTTTTTATTAAGTACTCATTTTTTATTGAGTTATTAATTTTAATCATTTTAATTTATATTACAGTGCAGTCCAGTTTGATTTTGATATTTATATGTATTAAAAATTAAAATTTTACATAAAACTTAGAAAATAAAAATTTGTGCCGCAGCATAGTCACAATGACAATGAGTACCACACTTGTTTCCTCTTGGTACAATGACAGCGGCACTTCACTTCGTAGTACTAGTGCCCACTACCAACAGCCACTGCCAGTGCCAACTAGAACCACGTCAACTGACAAGGACAGCTGCCTGCTACAAGTGGACAATGGCCACAAGCCACAACAAACTACCCAGTGGACACTAGGCTAAGCACCAACACTGGCCACTAAGTAGTGACCAGCACCTACTACCACCCAACGACACTGGCCAATCAGACCAAACATGGCTCAACACGTCCGGTTCATAATGGTGTGCCATCAGGCAGTGTTGTGCAGACCTACGATGTTGCCATGCTGGCAGAGGACAGGCATCCCTTTCATATCATGTATGGCACGACATAGTGGCCCAACAAGACCACCAAAAATTAACTCATTTGACACCTCTACTTATCTCTTGGTGAATCATTTGTCAGGTAGCATAGCTTCCTATAACCAAGGAATCATGTTCATATACTAACCCTAGTAGCCCACTATTTATATGTTTAAAAATTAAAATTAAAATAATTAAGCAAATTATAATACCTCCATATCAAATTGGTATGTACAAGTTTACAACATCAAGCTTTTATATATATATATATATATATATATATATATATATATATATATATATATAGATCTCTTCAAGATCTTTATAAAATATATTTGTTAATTATTATATTATCCACACACACACAACACCAACGACTATACTATGAATTTTGTTCATTTGAAAAAAATAATTCAAATATATATACTTCATCCTGTCATGAAATATTGATTTTAAAATTATTGGTTTTACTATTTAATTTTCATAGTAAAAAAATGTTAAAAAAAATATTTGATCTCATAATATGAATGATATATTCAAAATATCACACAAGTAATTATAATCATCACTCTAAACTCTAACTCAACAAAATCTCATCATAGGTCTACTATCAATGCATGTTATTGCTAGCACAAATCTAAATATTACAAAAATTATAAATATTTATAATCCCTAAAAGAAATATCACATGTTAAAGATTTATTCACATAGTTTTTGAAATATTATATAAATCTTAGTAATATTTGTGGATTTGGTGGAGTAAAGATTTATAAAGAAAAGAAATAATTAAGAGTCATGATGATTCTTTTGTTGTAAAGAAAAGAAATATCATAGTATTAAATTTGAAATTATATGTTTCACTATTTAATTTTCACAGTAAAAAATAATGAGAAAAAAAAATATTTAATATCATAAAAAAATGATACATTCAAAATATCACACAAGTAATTATCATCATTACTCTAAATTCTAACTCAAATTCTCATCATAGACCTTCTAGCAATGCTTGTTGGTGCCAGCTCATATCTAAATACGAGAAAATTTATAAATATTCATGATCCCTGAAAAAAATATCACATATTATAGGTTTCTTCACATAATTTTAGTAATATTATATTAATTTTAATAATGTTTGTGGATTTTGTGGAATTAACACTTGTAAAGAAAAGAAACAATTGAGAATCATGATAATGCTTTTAACGCAACTAATTTACAACCTCTACACTATATTATCGTTATACGTTATGACTTTACCAAAATAATTATGATTTTTATTATACGTTATGACTCTATCACTATATTATCATAATTATTTTACTATATAATATATTCTTCATGACCACAACATTATCATAGAATAATAACTATACTAACTCAAAAAAATACAATAATTATGAAATTATTTCTACATCATGATAGCAATGTACCCCACTATCACAGAATCATGACTAAAACTTGAAATTCATAATTTATTCCTTACACAGGCAAAAACATTTAAGACTGAGTCGCAGCAATATTTTTCATCATGATTTTTTTTCTCTAGAAACTTTGTCTGATCATGACAATATTTCTACTGCGACATTTTGTTCCGAAGATAATTATGTTGGTTACGGTCATATTAAAAGCTACGACCTCATGCTTGAGAAATACAAGACCAATATTACAATCATTCTCAATACTATAATTTTGTGTTATAAAGAAAGCAAGTATCTTTATATTCAATAGGTTAAAAAATTCACCCAATTGGGATATTCATTCAAAAACTGAAACCATTACCAACGAAAAGGATGCAGCGAGCGAGCCTTTTAAGCTACGATTGAGCCTGAGTCCAAGCTCGGGAACCATCCCGGGACAAAGAGAAATGGAGGGGGAAGGCCAAGTACGAGATCAGAGAGATCGAGTTGGAACACGACAAGAGTAATAGAGGAAGAAGGCTAGCAAGAAGAAAAGAAAAATAAAAAACTAAAGGAATTCTTTGAATCATGGGTGGAAGTACTCCAGCGATTCCTAATATTATGACTTTTGTGCTCTAGAAGATATTCATAAAAATATCAAAGTCACAGGTTCAATGATGTGTCATGATTTCTCACTTGAATATATTACACAAATTTTTATAGTATAAAAGCTACACTTTAAAAAAAAAAAGATATAGAGACAAAAGAAAAAATAAAAGAAGCAAGATAATAAGCTAAGAACCCTAAGTGCCACTCTTTTGCCCACAACTAAGGACAAATTCTAGATGAACAACAAACAATCTCAATCGGAGTTAAAGTTTCATGCTTAAAAGTTTAGATTGAACATTCATTGGGAACCATATAATTTATGAGATATCACTAAATACGTCTCACATAACTTTATCTCTAATATCCAACTAAATAAAATTCTAAGATTGATGATACTATATTTGTGTTATCATGAATTATAAAATATATGAATTTGTGTTTGTATTTATGTTGTATTTGAACGTTGATGGATATAGATATACTTTCAAACCAAGAATCGAAATTTTCACAAATACAAATATATGCATGCCAAGTACAATGATTGATAACAGGTAAGTACGTGACACGCTCGCATAGTTTGAATACAAGAAAATGATAGTTCTAGTCTAAATACATGAAATTCACCAATGTATGAAAACCCAAATTTTAGGAGTTTCACGATAATATAGAAATTAAATAAAATATATTTATAGGATATATGCAAACCATGAGATACACATGGTATGTGTTTGTATTTATGCATGAGATACACCAACATGTGAAAACCCTAAAATAATATAAAAATTAAATAAAATATTTTTTTAAAAGTTTCACAATAATTTATGAGTCATGCACCGACTATGATAGACAATGATAAACATATCATGTAACACATGCAAATGAGAGAGAATCTTATGATAATGATAATCATGTGAATCATTCTAATTTGCATAACTTCTATATGTGAGATGGATGAAAAGACATATTCGATTATCATGAGAATAACACTTACAAAATCAAAAATACAAACAAATTTAAATCCACATTATTTCAAGTCATTTGTTATAATTAGATGTTGAAGAATAAAATATATACTCAAAATAATTGTTAAGGGTAATATACATATTACTTAAAAAGAATAAATGTGAAAATAACTATTGCATAAAATAACAAGTTTTAATATTGAACTATTGATTAAACAAATATGAGAGAATCATCCTTTTTAATATTAATCAAATGAATAGTAAATCACCTTGTATACCAAAAGAACACATGGGCATATCAAATACAAAAAAATATCATCATGCTAAAGTACATGTGTCACCCTAGAGTCTGAGTATATTCTTAAATGCCAAAAGCATCAATTCAACTTGTATAATAATTAATTCATGGTTAATTGACCAGATTATCAAAATAATTTATGGGATATCAATCTCTAAACTAACATCCACTTTAATACTTACATAATTCATATATTTGCACATCAAAGTTGAATTAGAGATCCTCATTCAACTAGATTTTGTGATCGTATCAATTAACAATTAGTTTTGATACCAAAAAAAAAAGTCACAACAACTACTAGTGGACCTTACCACCAAGCTTATCACATGTTCATGTAGTTTTCAACAACAAAATGCTTCAAAAATATACACCATATCCAACCCATGTAGTGGATTAAGGCAAACTTATTGTTGATGTTGATAGAACCTTTAAAAATAAAAGTGCACATCATTAATAACTAGGAACAAGTTTTACAAGATAAGACTATGAGACTAGTAAAAGTATTGTGCAGCAACAAAGAATTGTTGAGGCAACGTAGCAACACACTGACCCGATACATGCTAATTATCATTTCTTATATAAAAATAAAAATATGTTATAAATCTTTTGGTATTAGCTAATGATTACATATATATAATAATATAAATATGTATGTGTGTGTGTGTGAAATCAATGTGTATGTTTCTTAAATTTTAGAGATGAATTTTTTTTAGTGAAAAAAATATTAAAACCTAAATAAAAATTAAATTTAACATAAATATTTTTTATATTGTCAAAAAATAAAAGATCCAAAATAGATAAAGATATGTTATTGAAAATGAATCAAACTTGAAAAAGATACATAGTATAGTGATGCTTGAACCAATGACATCACTTCCTTTAATTTGAGACATGTCAATATATCATAATATATGTTGGAAGTTTTGACTTTTTTCCCAAAGTCATAAATTTTTTTCTAGATGTTACGACCTTTCATTAAACAAATATTTTTCTTTCCAAATGATGAGCCTTTTTAAAAATCATAGGTTTCTTATCTTTCTAGATGTCAAGCCTTTTTTTCATTATCATAATTTTCTTTCTTATAATTGATAAGTTTTTCTAAGGTCATGACTTTTCTTTAAGATTGTAATTTTTTATTAATGTCATTACTTTTTCTGAAATTACAATATCAAATATAAATAAATTAGGATTTATATAAATAATAAAATTATGAAAAGAAAAAAAAATTAATAAAATTTTTTTTTCAAAAAACTAAAAAACTCTCAAATAGAGAAATAAAATGAGAAAAAGAGAAAAAATACAAGCACTTTCGTATTAGATCTATAAAGATCCATTGACCAAATTTCATTAATCTAAGAATCAATATTTATCATTTTGCCAATATTTATGCATTGACACTAAAATCAAAAAATTTCACCAAAGTCCAAAGGACCAAATTAGAAGAAATCAATGTTTCAAGATTAATAAAGGATTCAAGAGATTTACTATGAATCTTGAGGTTGAGTTTCGTCCGATTCAATTTAATCTATCCTGAGAATTGTATTGGGTTTAATTATTTATTTTTCTTAATTTTTGCGTACTCTCTTTGTGTATTGTAAAAACTTTATTAAATTTTAAAATGATGTGTAATTCTTTTTAAAAATATAATACAAAAATTTCTTTAACAACCAAATTTGTTTTTAGCCATAACTTGACCTACAAGCTACAAAATTATATAATTCCAATTGAAAGAAAATATAATGAAATTCTCAAAAAAAATTCATATGACATTGACACTTGGAATCAGATTGTATTGGAACTAACTTGAATTGGAAGTTTAATTCATGAACACAATTATATCCCCAACACAAAAATTATTTATATAGTTTGGGTCATATATTGAGTTACAATAACTCAAACAGAGAGATTCAAATCTCTACGTAAAAAAAAATTTATAAGATAATAATTTCTTGGAAGAAAACATCTTCGAAAAATAAGAATTTCAAGGCTAATTTTATAATTGCAACAAGTCTTAAGAGTTGTCCAATTCCTTTTGACAAAATTAGTTAAGTATAAATTTTAATACGATGAATATATTAGATGAACATCTCTATATAGATGAAGTAATTGTGATCGTGTGAATTGATTTTTGATGCGTATTGAGATTAAATAAAATTTAAAAATTATATTAATGAGATAATGATAACCCAATACACTATAAAGCACATGATGCAGTTGAGTTTTATAATTTTTATTTATATGTGATATGACTTAGATATAAATTAAGATAATACATTCCATATGTATTGAAACATCACATCTACATGGGTATCAGTGTATGGTCATTATAAATCATCTTGGTGATTAATGGGTGGGCATGGTATCATTTGAGGGTGGGCATGGTATCATCTGAGGGTGATCAACTTAGCCACACATCATTGCATAACATTAAAAAAGACATGTGTGCATAATATTATTTAAGTGAAATTTAATTGTCCATAGAGGTAACAAACGAGACGTGTCGGGTCGGCCCGGCACATTTTTTTCAGGCCCGACTGTGCTTTCGTGCCGGGCCAGGCATGGCACGGTTTTTGTGGAGTTCAGCTCGGCACGAGCCCGCTGGACGATCCGCCAGGTTCGGCACAGTCGGGCCGAACACTAAATTAAAAAAAATTAGGATTTCAGCGCTCCCGTAACCCTAATTTTAGAAAAATTTTGATTTTGGCACGGCGCCGTGTTAACGAGCCACGGCACCGTGCCGGGCCAAGCATGGCACGAGCCCGGGCACGAAAAAATTTCGTGCTGGGCCGGCCCGGCCCAGTTGACACCTCTATTTGTCCATCAAGTGAAAGGCTCAAACTGATTAGACATATTCATTAGTGAAAAGCCACAAAATTAAAATGATATTTTGGTTATGGTATTATCTACTAACAAACTTGATATCTGTAATTGTACTATCTACTGTTGATGAAGCAGATACTGTTATTGTAGTATCTTTGACACCCTGCTTGCCATCAATTGAAATTTTATAATCTAAAATTTTATATTTTGAAATTAAAAATAATTTAATTTCACTTACAATCTGCTTTTATTACAAGTGAATCTCGTAGAGTATAAAGATTATTTCTAGAAGAAGAATAAGAATAGAAAAATCAAGTAGATACTTCTAGATCAATGACACTTATATCAAATATTAAAATTTTCAATTTACAAAAGCCCTTGGTTGGAGTATAGATGGCATAAAGGCTCATACCGAGTCGTGTGCCCCGACCCCGCCCGGACCCCCCACCCCAAGCCCGACTGATTCAAATTTCCATCAGTCCCGTCACCCAACCCAACCCGGCAGTCATTTTTCCACAGTCCCAACCCGAGCCCGATATTTCCTGAATCTGAAGCTTCTAGGAATTATGACCGTTTGGGTCAGTTCGTCAGTCGAGTCAACCCAAATAGTCCAAAATAAAAAAAAAATTAAATATGAACCGTTGGATTTCACCCCCAATGGATAGATGGTAGAATCCTACAGCCCTAAGAATTCAGCTCCAATTTATAAAAAAAAAATCAAAAAAGCCAAAAAAAAAATGTTTTAAAAAAAATTTCATTATCTATTATACATCCTCCCTCATTCATTAAATTTATATTTTTAACATTGCTCACTTTCTCTCATATTTTCTCTCTCTTCATCTCATCTCGACTCTCATTTTTTTATCTCGCTATCATTTCAGCTTTTAGAATCCAACAGTGATAGCCTGTGTTGCACGGATACGCCTAAGAGCTGCCGTGTCCACGTGTCGGACACGTGGACACGGGTCTGACACGCGTCGGATACGTGTCCGATACGCCACGTGGCGTATCGGACACAAATCCGTATGGGATACGCCACGTGGCGTATCGGACACGCGTCGGAGACGTATCCGACGCGTGTCAGACCCGTATCCGACGCGTTTTTGGAAACAGATTCCAAAAACGCGTGGTTTTTGGAAACATATTCCAAAAAAGCGTGATTTTTGGAAACAGATTCCAAAAACGCGTGGTTTTTGGAAACAGATTCCAAAAACGCGTGGTTTTTGGAAACATATTCCAAAAACGCGTGGTTTTTGGAAACAGATTCCAAAAACACGTGGTTTTTGGAAACATATTCCAAAAACGCGTGGTTTTTGGAAACAGATTCCAAAAACGCGTGGTTTTTGGAATCTGTATCGGGAGGAGGGGGTTTCGAGAGGGGGGGCGGGAGGGGGTTTCGGAAGGGGGGGAAGGGGGTTTCGGGAGGGGGGCGGGAGGGGGAGGAAGGGGTTTCGGGAGGGGCGCGGGAGGGGGAGGAAGGGGTTTCGGGAGGGGCGCGAGAGGGGGAGGAGGGGGTTTCGGGAGGGGGGAAAGTTTGGGAGGGGGGAAGGTTCGCGAGGGGGAGGGTGTTAGAGGGTTTAAATTTTATTTACATTATTTTAAAATACAAAATTTTAAATTATTTTAAAATACAGAATTTTAAATTATTTTAAAATACCTAATATTTATAATTACTAATTTTTATTTTTATTTTTTTTATCATGACGTATCCTAGCCGTATCCGTATCCTAGTTTTTTAGAATTTGCCGTGTCCCCGTATCTTGCCGTGTCGTATCCACGTGTCCGTATCCGTGTCCGTGCAACATAGGTGATAGCAATAGCATGGCAGTGCAATGCATGTGTGTGTAATTATAAAATATAAAATTATATATTATAAATAAATAATAAATATATGACTATATAATTTTTTAATTTAATATTGCAGTATAAATAAAAATAAGTTTAAAAAATAGTATATAAATGATGAACATATACATTCTTACATTCAAAAAATATACTAAGATCATCTTTCCAAATAAAAAAAAATTATAAATAAAAAAAGTATAAAATGATAAAAAACCACTATGAATATGATAAATCATTTACATTTAGTTATAATATTTGAACCAAACAAAGCTTTTATAATATACAACTATAATCTGATCTTATTTAAAATAATATTCACAATCACACAAAAAAAAAAATTCTCATGTTATGCTAGATAATTAAATGAATTAATATATAACGCATCATTTTAAAATATATTATGTGATAAAATAAAATAATAATTAATATTTAAGTATCTTAACAGTTAAAATTTACTCGACGTACAATCCCACCCCTAACTATCTGAATTAAAAAAAAAATCATGATCTTTGAATATTATATTAATCTCTATAATTAAATACATTCTAAAACCATCATTCATTTTTATAGTATTTGAATAAATTTTTTAATTATTAACAAAATTTTCCCTCCAATCCTTGTGATTGGTCAGTATAACTACATATATATATATATATTTTATATTTTTTACTTATTCAATCTTAACACTAAAAATCATATTTGCAACTAAGTAAAAAATTTTTTTTTTTTTATTTTTTTTTTTTTATTTTTTTTATTTTTTTTATTTTTTTTATTTTTATTATTTTTATTTTTTGCAACTAAGTAATAAATAAATTGAAATAGAGTTCAATAGTTTAAATTATAGAAGATTAAAAATAAATAAAATAAATTTCTTACTTTTTGATACACAACATACATGACAATCGCTTTATACATAGAAAATACTGATTAGTTACGTGCTCAAACACAAAGGATTTTACATCACTTCCAAATGCACGAACTGCAACTCAGAAGAGGCTTCAACAGAATGCATATCTTGCCTATCAGAATGCATATCTTGCCTACCAGCATTTTTCCTTCGCATCAACTATCATTTTAAGAGGAATTAACGTGCAGATCATGATTAACATCGACAGGGGATCTATCACGCCCATCATTTTGACTGTGTCCACAAATTTCATGCATATTTTCAAGAAATTTTCAATTCGGAGAACGTCGATCATGAAACCAACCTCGTTTATCATGGAAATGCCCATTTGTATCATCTAATTTAGTAGCTACGTCACTGTTCGTGAGCAGGGGCTCTTCCGAGCCCTAAAAAATCTTACCATGGAAGATGTTTAGCATTCCACCATCGCCGATAACATATTCTGTTGCTCCCAAGCCAGATTCCAAGCAAATTACGAGTCTACTTCTTCGATTCTGCTTTGGAGGAGGAGTCTCGCCTGATCATCGAGGGCGCTTTGGCAGCATTTAGATTTTCGGGCGGTCCCATGAGACGCGTCACTTAGGTATTTGGAGGAGGAGTCCCGCTGGCATTATTATTCGTAGTCATGTTTTACTTTTTTTTATTTTAATTTATTTATTTTGAATCCATATTTTTTATAAATATTCTTACGATTAATTTTACACGTGCACTATGAGTAGCTCACTAAATTTATAATCGTCTAATATTAAAAATATAAAACCCCCGATTTTAAAATATTTTAAATATTATTAAATTTAAATAATCAAGTCAAACATGTCATAACTATAACCTATAGAGTGGAAGTGCCCAGAGGTCATAATATTGGTATATTAAAATTTTCTTATTTATTTAAGGATAAAGTAACTGGATAATAATCAATTTTTATACAATCATTTTTTTCGATCAAATATTAAAATTTTATTAATTTTTGATTCTAATTTTGTTATGTCTATAGTATTTGGATAATGAACAATTTTTTCAAATATTTTTACTCGAATATTTTTACTTAAATTATATTTATTAATAATAAGTTATATCAGTTGAAGTATATTCTGATTTTTTTTATAGATATTACATGTTGGTGACAAAAAATTAATCAAATATTAGTTATATGATAAAATTTTATTAAATATTTTCTTAGAATACTTTTAAATTTTTAATATATATATATGTATGTATGTGCGTGCTTGAAAATAAGAAATTTTTTTATTTTTAATGTTAGCTATTTTTTTTTTGAGGTTGCAACTATTTAATAATGAGAAACTTTTATCAAATTATTTTTCTATTTCTCAAATTAAGTTTGTTATTTGGTATATTAGTAATCATAAATTTATGAATAATATGATACATTTATTCAACTATATACTAATTTGTTGATAGATATTATATTTGTGAAATAACAAATGAATTAATAAAGTATTAAATAAAAGATAAATAATTATTTTAGAAGAATTGAATTTTTTAAGTAAGTAGGTAAAAATGTACAAATAAATATTTTTTTTCTTTTGAACTCTAGTTCATTTCTTTGAACGTGCATGCTTTAGATGATGGATGATATTTATCAAATAACATTAATTAATTAATTATTAGGCATCAGATAAATAATAAATTAAATGCAATCAAAATACGTATATTAATACAAAATCTAAGTAATAAACTCTTAAATAAAAATGAACGATATTTAGTCTTTGCATAAAGAGCAATATCAACTATATTATCTTTAACTCTCTCAGATTAACTTTTGTGATTACTTTTTCAGTTAAAATAAACTTGAAATAGTATGCTGTGTAAGTTTAAGTATTGATCAATTTCTTGATTTATATTACGTGTGTGACAATAAATAAAATAATCATATATTAGATAGTGATAATAATTATTAAAAATATAATTAATTTTAATATAGTAATTAAAAATATAGGATAGAAAACTAGCTAGAAATAAATTTTATATCTTTAAATTTTAACTTATTTAAGGTTTTTTTTTTTTTTTTTTTTTTTTTATTTTTTTATTTTTTTTTAGGTTATATCATTTGAACTTATTTAAGGTTATATCCTTTAACAGTAAAAAGTTTCAATGAATTATTTTCTATCCCAATTTTCTTTTTTTATTGAGTATTTTAGTTTAAATAAATTTATGAATAATATGCATCGTGGATCAAGAATGGAATAATTTGTTGATGAATGTAACATAAATGATAAAAAACAAATTAATAAATCATTAGATATTATACACGTAGCTTCTAAAAATAAACTCATGATAGTTATAATAGACATGACAAAAAATTGTATGAATAATATGCTTTGAAAGAAAATGGTAAAACAAACTTATCAATTTGTTGAGGCTTCGAGGCCCATATTAAGATAAAAAAAAAAGTGAATTTTGGTATTTTTTGAATTTTTTATAATTTTTTACGTTTATATATCCTTTGAAAATTAACATTTTTTTTCATATTAATTTCCTCTCTGAAATTTTATATTTTATTCAATATCTTAGTTAAAATAAATTTATGAATAATATGCTTTGTTAGTCCATGTATAGACTAGCTTGTCGATGCATATTGCATGCATTACAAGAAATTAATTAATATTAATATATATGTGATTGTGAGTAAATAATTACTACAAATATAAATTGAAAATTATAACAAGAAAATTTTTGTATTTTTGAAATATTATTTATTTATTTAGTTAAAATAAATAATATGATATATTAAAGTAGCCTATGAATAATATATTTAATATTTAATATTTGGTTTATTAAGTATTCTTATAAGAGATAACACCAATATATTATTTATTTTGCTAATGAACAGTGTCAACATGATATCCATTATGGCGTATATCTTAAAAGCTAAGTATAATCCTCTTTGATCTAATGCTTGGAAATGCATTCTCAATATGCACGATGGTACCATTTATAAAAATAATTGTGGCATTCTTGAAACTTTAAGAATTCAGGTGTCAAGTTTCATAAAAATTTCAAATTGATTATATGGTCAGATAAAATTTCAAAATGATAAATATTATATTAAGTTCAAAAGTATTTCATTTCATAACCATTAGTCTGAAACTCTATACAAGTATTCAGAGGTCATCAAAGAAATTAGAGACATCTAGAGATGTATTTACTACTTCATGAGCAAGGATAGTCCCACCAACAAAGATATTGTTGGCTTCAACAGTGATTATGATAGTGTGATTAATTTCAATGACGTGAGATTCATCATGTTTGCTCGTATTTTTTAAAAACACATAGAAGAGATCAATAAAGTACTTTTGCGTATGACAAGTACGTGACCAATTCCTAGTCATGCCACAATAATGACAAATACTTTCGATAGTCGCCTTCTTTAGCTTCTTTTCTTTGTCATAATTTAGGCCAATGTTAGATTTCCCAAGGCGGTTAAATTATCTGCCACCCCTTTGATGATTATATTATTACATGTACTTGTAGTCCTTAAAAAGACCAATGATTTTCTTAGAGTTTTTATGAATTTTGAGCAGCCATTTTTTAGTATGCTCAGTAGTGAAGAGCACATAAATTAAATCAAAGTATGTGACAGATTGACATTACCGGTATTGTTGTTGCAATACAATATTCGACGCATGGAAGGTGGGGAATGTTTTCGCTAACAATTCTCCATCATTGAGCTTGATACCACATAACTCAAGCTGAGAAACAATATCAAATATAGTAGAGTTATAGTCAGACACTAATTTAAAATCTTGTAGTTTGAGATTTTGCTGGTCATATCATGCTCGAAGAAGGATAACAGTCTTTGTATGATTATACCTATCCATCAACTTCTTCCACAATATTTGAGAATCTCGAACGGGTACATATTGAGCCTGCAAGCTCTCATACATTTGACGACGAATAAAAATTAGTGCATTCTTTTTATCTTTTTCAGTTAAGGTTCCATTTTTTATAATTCCATTAGTAAGATATTGCACATGGAGGTGTATTTTCATGTCAATGCACCGTGATAGATAATTACTTACACTCACTTCGAGCATGTGAGATTTGGGTTTTTCAATATTTGCCATAATTATTGCAAAACAAATAAATCCTTAGATTTATTAGTAAGATTTCCAAATAAACATTGCCACTCTCGGAGCAGAAGGATACTTATAGGTTGGAAATTTGGCTTCAAGCCAATAAAAAGAAAAAAAAAATTGATTGAAAAATATGATGTATAAGTTGATTAATTAAAAAAAACCGACCTAGCAACAAATATTTACTCAATTAGTAGATCTTCGTACTGATAACGTGTGATAAAATCTTATATTGCAATAATATAATATAAAGAATGGAGATAGATTAAGAATGAAAAGTAGATAAAACAACAGAGATAGCAGAGAAGGTCATGGGAGAAATTTTATTACAAGCATCTCATTCATTATTATAATGATCAAAGCTAAGCTTCTATTCATAAGAAAATAATGATGCATATATCATTAATGTCAATGTATTAATTATATACATTGGATAGGGAGATGTGCATTCATTTTAAGTATTTTACTTAGATTCTGTATCATTTTAGGTATTTTTAGATATATTTTAATAGGTATTTATCTCATTTATAATAGCTTAGTAATTTATTTTTTGATTATTATTAAAATATAAATCAAAAAACTTGTTTATACTAAATTAACATGATATATTATTCCTAAGATTGTTATAACTAAAATATTAAGTATGAATATTAAATTTAAATTGGAAAAAAATTTAAAAATTATTGTATTTCTAAAGACTATAAGCTTAAAGATGAGATAAAATTCACAAAATAATATATATGTTAGTTTATTTTTTTTAACTAAACCCATAAGTTCCTAATCTTATAAATTCATAAAGCCCAAAACTCATATACCCCTAAATAATAAATCATATATCTCATTTATTTAACATCATTATAATTTTAATAACTCATCTCAAGTATTTATAAGTCTATCTTAACTAAAATATTAACTTGTAAATATATTATGATTTTGTTTATTTTCAAGAGACTATATAATCATATAAAATGGAGCAAAAATTTAAAAGTCAAACATTATTATTTAGTAACATGATTTAATTAGAAATTGCATCATTTAAATAATATACATATATTTTAACAAATATTTATCTCATTTATTATAGTTTATTAATGTTTTTGGTTATTATTATAAATATCAATCAACAAATAAGCTTATATTAAATTAATATGACACATCATTCTTGCGATTATCTTAACTAAAATATTTAGTATAAATATTAAATTCAAATAGGAAAAAAAAATATTTTATTTCCAGAGGCTATAAACATTTAAAAATTATTTTATTCACAAAAAAAATTGTTGTCTTGGTTCATTTTTTAAACTAAACTCATAAATAGTAAAACTCGTAAACCCCAAAATTCTAAACTCCTAAACCCCTGAACCCCTAAATCCTAAATCATAAACTATATATCTTATTTCTTTTCATCATTATAATTTTATTTCTTTATATGTTTATTTTTACTAAAATATAAACTAGAAAATATATTATGAGTGCAACAAATATCAAATATACATATATGAGGGGACCATCCTTGGTAGTGATAGTTTATGTTTTATAATCACCATGTATGCCAAAAGGATAGTCAAGTGATTCATATTAATCTATCATTACTATGACAATAGAATATAATATTATTCAAATATTAAAGAAATCTCATCATACATAAGGAAGTAATATAACATTTGAGTCTAAGTATCTTTTCGAGATAAAAGTATCTCTACTCAACTCGAGTTATTGTTAGTTTACTATTAATTAGTGAAAATTACTCACACAATCCAATTAAAATTGATGTCTTGACTTATATCCTCTTTACTACTTGTATGACCTACATATGTATTAATTTTCATTTGACATAATAATTACCCAATAAGCTTTTGAAATAATGTTATAAAATACTAATTTGTAGCATTATAATAAAATCACAACTTTTCACTATAAACATTTACATAAAAATTTAAACAAACATAATTTTTCATTATAAAAAATGAAAATCGAGGCAATTCTGAGAAAAAAAATTATTTAGATTCAATTTAATAAAAGGCCTACCAACATTTTAGAAGATATGTTAAATGAGATTGATAATAATGTAATTGCTGATTTATATTTGGTACTAGCAGATGGAATGTTATGTAGCGTGACAAAATAATGATAAAAGAAAATTATGATACTATCAGAAGATTACACAAGGCAAACTCATTTCAAAATAAATCCTTCTTAATTAAAAGACTCTATACCCATCGAATGATACAATCATAATAACACCTTGGATAATAAAATAAAATAAGTTGAACATGCTGAGATTCTACTTTAAAGACCAAAAGAATAAAATGATCAACTCATTATCAATATGATCAATAATATCCTTATAGACTATCTTGTCTTAATCGATATTGTAGCTACCATATTAGAAGAAGAAAGCAAATATAAAAAATAAAATATAAAAATATACAAGTACATAGCAAGCAAAAGCTCTAATGGTGATACAAAAAAGATCAATAGAATGTGTCCCCAGTGGAAGCCATAATCATTATAAAATAGATCAATTAAAAAGTTAGAAGAATATTAAGTATTACAACAATGATATTGATTCATTAAATACTAAAATATAGTTGATATACAACATAAAAAAAATTAGACATGTGAAGACCTATGAATAGAATAAATGTAGTTTCGTTAATAAATTATAAATGGCATAACTATGATGAGAACATCCCTGGTAATGGAAGGTTGATAATCACCTTATATGCTAAAAAAGTAGTTGGATAATTCACATCAATATATCATTCATTTGACAATCAAACATAACATTGTTCCAATACTAAAGAAATCTTATAATCCATAATAAACTAAGCTAACACTAGAATCTAAAAATCTTTCTAAAATCTAAGTATCTATACTCAACTCGAGTATTAGTTAGTTCATTATTTGCTAGCTAAATTGCTTAGACAATCCATGTGAGTTTGATGCTCAACTTATATTATATTTTATACTTTTATAACCCATATATTTATTAATTTATATTCGATATTAAATGAAATTAATTACTTAATGATCTTTCGAGATCATGTCATAAATAATAAGTTTTAAAATGGTAACAAACTCACAACAACTATTTAATATAAAAGTTAAACAAACGAAATTAAAATTTATACTAAAAAATTGAACTAGAATCATTAGTTATTATGAAAAAAAGAAATGAAGGTAATTTTGAAAAAGAAATTACTTAGATATAATTGAAAAATTGTCTACTGAGATTTCAAAAGACGATTGAAATGAGATGGATGATAATTAAATTACGAATTTGTATTCAATGCTAGCTAATAGAGTGTTATCTAGTATGACAAAAAAGGATACGATGAAAGAAATTTGTGATGCATTTATAACATTGTACGATACAAAGTCACTTGACAATAAGATTTTCTTAAAGAATGATGTCATTAAAACTATTTAGTCTTCACATTCTATTTTCTTAAATAATGCATCACTATTTGAATGACACAACCCATGATGATAACTAACCATATCAATATCATAAATGCTCTATTTAATCAGCTTCTTACGTTGGGTCATAAAATAGAAGAAATTAAATATGATATGATTATACTTCAGAGTTTACCTGATTTATGTGATCAACTCATGATCAATATGATGAATGATGTCCTTATGGACTATTTTTCCTTAATGATATTATAGCTACTAAGTTAGAAGATAAAAATATACAAAAAAACAATGAGGAAAAATAAACAAGTTCATAGCAAGTAGAAGCTTTGATGGTGATTGTTGTGATTTTGGTATATTACTCAATTTTATTAGTTTGATAGTGTCTCAAAATTTTATTGATGAGCATATCGCATCAATAAAGATTCTCCAAGTATATAAGTCATACAAGTAGTAAAGAGAACTTTCATTTTAATATTAATCTCACGTTGATTATATCAACAAATTGATCAACTAATAGTGATATAACATAATTTTAGTAAAGAAGATAATTAGAGATCTTGGTATGAATCTTAGATTCTAGGGTTTGTCTATTTACTTTACATGATACATGTCAAATAATTCAAATTATATCAGGTTTGAATACAAAACAAATATTTGGTTGTTGTGCAACGATCATTTGCTTCAATAGTTTACAAGGTAGTTATCATCATCAAGCCCACAAATGATAGTCCGCTCATAGTTGCTACCTCAGTACTTTACCATCAAGATAAAAAAAACATCTCTATTCGAGAGTCACTCATAAGCTTATACCTCTTAGTAAACTTATCAATTTACCTTGATAGTTATTGCACATGTACATTATTATTTGTTGGGCTTATTTATCATAAAAATTCAAGATTTGATATGGTTTATAAGTATTTGTACATTTATCTTCACGAGCATCATACTCATACAATTATTATATTTTTTACTCAAATGTCACCAATGAGAATCATATGCGTGAAAGTAATTAAAATAGCTATCACCTCCTTATGAGTCATAATACACTCATGCATATCTCACGAATTTCCTATCACGATCATCCATCATGATGATGTGATTCTCACACAAGGTGAAACCCTCAGAAAAAGATTTTATAAAATTTCCACCTCAATTAGGAATCAATTCTTCTAAGACATATATAATGGATTAATATGTAAAATTATTTATACATTTAGCTTGTGAGCACCATACTCGCAATGAGAGTGAGTATCATGGTTTACCTATCACCATCCACCATAATAATATGCACAATGCCTCGTGGTTTATTTTTCACCAAAAAATATATCATACCTTTATTCTGCTATCCAATTTTATTGGATAGATAATGACTAAAGAGCTTGTTGGTGAGACCATCTCATCAATAAAGATAGTATAATGATTGTATAAGTAATAAAAAAGACTTTCATCAATATATCAATCTCATATGCATTGTATTAGTAGTTTGTTTAACTAATAGTGAGATAAACATGACTTTAGTAAACTAGATAATTAGGAATTTTGGTACGACTCTTTGATCATAGGGTTTATTCATATAAAAATTAAGTGATATTAATTCAAATAATATGAATTATATTCATGGTGGATGAATAATAAAAGTTGTGTTGTTATGCAGTGACTCTTTGCCCCGATGACATATATAGTGATTAGCATTATTGAGCTCATCCCAATGATAGTCTTCTCATATCTATCCTCTTAATATTTTACCATTGAGACAATAATTTATTTATATTAAAAAGTCATTTACAATCTCATACCTTTTGTGCTACTCATCAATTTTCTTGACATTTACTTTATTTGTAATTTCTTATTCCTTAGCCTCAAGTATCATAAAGCTCATGAATTGATGTGATTTATAAGCATTTCAACTTTTGATTTCATAACCATTGTAACCACACAATTAATACGTGCTTCCCTCAAATTTTACTTATAGAAACTATATGAGTGACCGTATCTCTAAGAGCTATAACCACCTCGTGAGTCTTTTATGCACTCATGCATATCACATGGATCAACTATCATCCTCCTCCTCCTCCATGATGACAATGTCATTCTCATGCAAAATTTGAAACCCTAAAGTGAATGTTCTAAAAAATATGTAGTTCAATCGAGAACTAATTATTCAAAGACACGTACAATAGATTTAGTATGTAAAATTATTCATACTTTTGACTTCATGAATATTATACTCGAAATGATTAGCATACCTAAAATTTTTATTTTAAAGTATATGTTTGTCTCATGCATCATGGTAGTTTACCTATCATCATCCACCACGACAACATGCATAAATCCATCAATTGTCAAATCCCTAATTAAAGTTCTATCTAATGACTACAACCATATCTAATCTCAAAATTATTTATAGAGTACATATGCAAAATTATACAAATCTTATACCTTAATTTGATATAACATCAGGGGGAGATTCATAAGATGCTAGAAAAGAATTTTCATGAAACTTGAATTTCTAATGATAGTCCTCCTGAGAATATATGACACAAATCCTAATTTTGTTGTTCTTATATATAGCACATAAATCACCCATAAGGTTATTTGCCGAGCTTTAAATCTGTCTTGGTGCATATAGAAGAAGAAAATACTCATAGGTTCCCTTCACTTTTCTTTTTTATACTTTAATATTTACATATTTTTTAAGTATAAAATCATAACTTTTGAAAGATACTATGACTCTGGCTTTCATCTTTTAAATTTGTTATCATGACTTTAGAGAGTGGTCATAATTTTGGGATATGTCCTAATCTATTTGTAATACTAAGTTGTAGTGTTAGGAAATGTTCACAACTTAGGCCTATTATCTATGTAACATAAAATCACAATACTAGGAATGATATTGGATTTTAGCATTAGTCACTCTCATTCATCATATGGTCATGATGTTAGGAATGATTATGATACTTTAAATGCTCTCAGTTGAACATAATACAATCAGGATGTTAGGAATTGACACAACATAAAAAATTGTCTTTCTTTTGCATCAAATAGCCTTAACATTGGGAATGAACATGCCTTTGATTTTAACATTTCATGTATATCACATGACTATGACTTTGACCTTGACATGTTATAAATTGAAAAGCAACAATGTCGATTAGAAGTAGATAATAATTTATTCATATTTGATTACTAGACTCAAGAGCATCAATACATATAACATATCAAAAAAAAAAAAAGAATTCCATAAATATGAACTAATTTCAAGAGGTTTTGACACTCTTATGATAATCATGTTTCCAAAATAATTGGTATTAATACTATCAAAATAAAAATATTTATAAAAATATAAACATATATTTATTTTGATATATTTTTTGGTGAAATTTTTTTTTTCTTTATGAGGTACATTTTCTTAAAATAAAAAAAAAAGGATCAAAACATAAATATTTTTATTTGGAGCTCAAACATATAATTTTTATTTGAATTTTGAAAATTTACAATCTTTGATGTATCAAATAAATCTAATATTAAATGAAATTAGTAATTTCAAATTAAACACTAACTCATATGGCAACAACAAAAATTTTATATCACAATTGTAAATAAATCTAATATTAAATGAGTGTAAATCTAAATTAATAATAATGAATATAACGAAGTTAAAATATTATCAAAAAATAATAATAAATAAATAATAATCACTTGTTGATTAATGCTAATCACACTATTAATACTAGAGTAATTAATTCTACTGTCGTCATCCAGCAAGACCGTAAGCTGTTAGCGTGTGAAATAATTGTTTCGCTTGATAGCGAAACACAAGCTGCCCGAAGGTCCCTGCTGCAAGATACGTCGTCGTTACTGAATAATGCCCAGAGAGAGACGCAGAGGGAGGTGTAGAGAGAGGGAGATGTAGAGAGAGAAAGAGATAGGGATTCACACGAGCTCAGAGCATGGAAGCATTCCGAGGTCAGCCTTGTCGCAGTCTCATCATATTCGATTACTGCGCATGCTTAATCATGTGATTTTCTTCTGGAATTGTTGGATCTTCAATTCGCGACTGATTCGCCTAGCTCTCCACTGTTTGAGCTAATAATATAGTTAATAGTGTTTCCTCACAGATCGGAGTAAAGTGAGAAATGTGATCTGAACTACACTTCTCATGGACATAGATTATAGAAACTGGTCGGTAAGTTCTGGTTCGGTAAAATCTGAGGAATTGTGTTGATTGGAACGTGACAGTTCCAGTTTTTAGGTATTTTTGGGAACCAGGTGCACGGAGTTCATTTTTTTTTTTTTTGGATTATTTGATGGATGCTAATTAGGTGAATCTCTCATCTGCATGCATTTTGTTTTCTAGATTGACAAACAGCGAAGATTAGTAATTTTTTAAGGTACTGAGTTCTTGTCTGTGGTTGATGTGGGTTGCGTCTGACTGATAAAGGACTTGAGTATGTATGTGGAATCAAAAGAAGTCTCTCTTTTGATCCAGTCACGAAAACAATTTCACCTCTGTCGTTGTATTTCAATAATCAATATAGAAAATAAAAAAACGAGAATTAAACAAAAAAATAACGTGGTTCGATAGTTGCTCAGTACGACTAGCTATATCCATTAGAAAATGCTTATGACTTACAGATTAAATCAACCAAAATAGTCTTACAGTATGTAGTGCACAGAGCAGTTGCGATAAATTGTGCAGCGAGAAGAGAGAGAGAGACGATGAACAGTTCCCTGGGTTCAAAAAATAGTTACCCGAAATTAAAATATTAAATATTTTATAATAAAAAAAATCTCTGGGTTCATTTAACCGGAGCAGATCAGATCATGAAATGGGTTAGGCTATGCTCCAAAAATTCCTGATCATGAAATGGATCATGAAACGGCTCAGTGAGGCCTATGTTATTGTGCTACTGTTGCATCCCTGACTCTTAATATTTTATTTTTTGTATTTATATGAAAATGTTATCATATAAACAGAAATATTTGGTTATACAAATAAATTTTCAAAAAAAAAAATACATATACATCAGTTAGACTGGTTTGACCCATGCTAACTTAGTACGGGCCATACCACAGCTTTTGTGGCAATTGAGCCAAATACCCTAGTTTGGCAAGACATTCATAGGTTTAGGTGAATTTTTCTCCTGTTTTATCTTTTTTTTTTTTAAATAAATTTGTAAAGTATCATAATGCTTATAATTTTTTTTATATTTCTAATTTTATTTTGCTGGAGGTCAGAGTGATTTTATTGATGAGCTGCAATTTTGAGGCATGAGCATGTGAGTTGGAGGTGAAAAAGTATCTACTGCTCACATAGAGTAAAGGTATATATTATATTATATATATTTTATTTTAATTAATTTTTCTAGATAAATAAATAAATTAATAATAATAAGTAAAAAATAATAAAAATATTGTTCTCATTCTTTTACTTCGAGTAGATGTGATTAAAAAAATAATAAATATTATGAAAATGAATTAAAATTAAACATAAATAATGTTAATAATCAGATTGAAAGGCCTCATCAAAATTTGGTTTTCTCTCGGGTCTTGATACATATGCATAAAAAACTTAAAATAGATAAATCTTGTAGTGTGCACTCATTTTGACATATATAAAGTGTGCACACATTTTAACATACTTAAAATGTGCCTAAAAAATTTTAATGTAGGTGAATTTCATTCGTGAATCTTATCACTTGGATGTATGAATAATTTGATATCATATTTTAAATATCATGATGTCGGATATGATAGTCTTAGTGAGTCTGAGAATGAATATCGACATCATATTTAGAGATAGTAATTTTTTCATTTGGTTAATTAAGGGCAATAATTGGGTGATTCATCGAATAAGAGAGAATTATTTTAATACTTAGATATTTATTATTTTTATTTTATATTATATGATAATATTAAGAATTTTGACATATTTAGTTGGTAAAAATTATATGAATTTACTTATCCTAAGTTATTTAAGATAATGCATAATCTATTGATCCAACAGCTATCAATCTTAATTTCAGAGTCTATTTTTCTTAGGTTGGTCAATATTATTTTAGACTGAGAGAATTATAGATAAAATTTCAGAATCAAATAAAAGAGTTACTAGTGGACAATGATTCACATGTTATTGAGTATTTTGAGTCTATGATTATGAGCATGAGATATGATAATTTAATGTGAATATTAGAGTATGTGTTATTGTCATCGACAATTATTGTTGCGCTTTTATAATATCTCATATTATTATTATTTGTTATATCTTGATGAAACTGAGATTGTGAAATAATTTTATTTTTTTTATTTAACTTTGATTTCTACAAATTTTTATATACAAAATAATATAATTTATCTTTTATATTTATATTTTATATTCACACAAAAACACTTTGCAACCACTTATTTATAGCTATCTTTCATATATTCATTTTGTTAACCGATCTTTCATTGTCTTAAAACAAGTCATACATGTCTCTATGATCATCCGCGTGTCAAGTTCACTTTCTATATACATGTGTACTATTGCTCTATGCCCATTTTATTTCAAATTTCATGCCTTTTTGAAACTCGCTCATAAAAATGATCTGGGCTTCGTGATGGTCGTGTTTTTCCTTACGAAGATAGGCTGATGGTTGCTTTTTTTTTTTCACTTGCAGATGAGATCTAGTCGATAAGAAGTTCTCAATCAGACAACATATTTTGTGGATTTATACGTGAAAATAAGAACAACCCAAGTTTCCACCAGTGCCCATGGAATCAGATTGCGAACCTAGCGTATGTTTCAAAAGAATCCTCTCCTTTTTATTTTTTTTTAAAATGCCTGCCTATTCCCCAAGACAAATCTCCCTGCTGAAAAATGTACTTTAGTCGGCTTCAAATAGAGGTGTCATCCGGGCCTGGCTGGCCCGGCACGGTTCGGCACGCGGCACGGCACCCCGGCACGGCACCCCGGCACGGGTCTGTCCCATGATGGGTGTCCTCTGAGCCCGACCCCAGGATGCCCCTCCCGCAAAAAAAAGACCGCGGGTCGGGTCTGATTCGACCCGACCCGCGGTCTTACGTATCCTGAACCGCTTGGACAGGCAAGCCCGAGCGGGCCAGGAAAGGCACGGCATGGCCCTCCGTGCCTACGGGCAGTGCCGGGCCCAGCCCGGCACGGTAGCACGATCGTGCCCTAAAAAATCAGGCCGGGCCGAGCCGTCCTGATTGACACCTCTAGCTTCAAATGCCTATTTTTCATATGAAATCAAGGTTCCCACAGCTTCTGCTAGGTAAAAAGCTTACTGCATTTCGTTTTGGCGGGCAGGTGTGCCAGATCTGCGGAGATAAAATCGGGAAGACGGGAAGTGGCAATCCATTCACAGCATGCAATGCGTGTGCGTTCCCTCTGTGCAGGCCGTGCTATGAGTGCAAAAGGAAAGATGGGAATCTTTCTTGCCCTCGATGCAAATCTGAGTACAAGCGGCAGCAAGGTCTGTGGAAGTGTGATTCTCATTTATGTTGTCTTAGAGGCCTAGCTTTCATCTCTCGGTTCGCTTCAATCTACATGCTGATGAATGCACCAAGGCTGATCACAGGTAGCCCTGCTGTTCTGGGGGGGTGTTGAAGGGGACGAAGATATTCATGATGGAGATGGCAGCTTTAACTATGCATCAGAGAATCAGAATCAGAAGGATAAAATCACCCAGCGAATGCTGAGCTGGCACATGGGTTATGGAGGAGGCGAGGATGCTGGGGCACCACGTTATGATGGAGTTGTTTCCCATAGCTATGTTCCCAGGCTCACTAATGGACAAGACGTGAGCAATCAGATTTCTGCTTGATCTTTGTTTCGGTTTTAGTTTTGGGTCGATTTCATCTTCCTCACCATCTGCTACATTAACTTTCAGGTTTCTGGGGAAATGTCGACCACCTCACCCGGCCATATTTCTATGACATCAATTGGAGGTGGTGGCAAGAGCACCCATCGATCAACATTTTCAGCTGATGCCAACCAGTCACATACGCTCTCTCTCTCTCTCTCTCATGAAACGTGTCTGTTTGCGACAATCTCCAAAATGAGTCTAATGTTGTTATTTTTTGGTTGCATTGTTCTTTGCAGCTAATGTGAGGCTCGCGCATCCTGGGAGGGAGTGTAGTTCTCCTGGACAAGGAAATATTGCTTGGAAATAGAGAGTTGATGGTTGGAAGATGAAGCAAGAGAAGAATGTTGTTCCCATGACCACTGGCCAAACCCCTTCCGAAAGGGGAGGTGGAGACAATGATACAGCCGTAGATGTAATGGTGGATGAATCGCTATTGTGAGTTCCACTGATTAACTTTGATGTTGTTTTTGTTTGTTATTTTATGTTTGTTAATGAAATCAATTGCCTATCTGAAGCCCAGATAAAGGTTGTGGTTGTGTGTGTGTGAGTGTATGGGTGTGATCGTGTGTGGGTGTTTGTGTGTGTGGGTGTATGAGTGTGATAGTGTGTGGGCGTTTGTGTGTGTGGGTGTTTATGTGAGTCACACTTGCATTGTCGATCCCATGCTCGGATAAAAGAGTAGAGTGGTGCTAGGTAAACAAACAGCCTTAATGTCAAAGAAGATATTTTTTAGTCCATATTATTTGCAGATAATATATAATTGGCTGATGAGATTGAAGAAGTATTAAATAATAAATTATCAAATTTGATGATTGCACTCCCCTAAGGGATTTAGAATTAGTCATAATAAGATGAAGTAATTCAAATATGAGTTAAATAATATTTAAGAGTGTTAATAATGTAGTAATTAAAATGAGAAAGTATGAAGTATCAAATATTAGTAATTACAAATATCTAAGCTTTGTATTAAGTAAAAATGAGGAGATTCATGATAATGTATTGCATATGATTAAAGTTTTATGGACCAAATGAAGAACTATATCATAGGTTATTTGTGATATATGTGTATTAAATATATTAAAATAAAAATTTTATAGAATGGGTATAAGACCAATTATGTTATATGGAAGTGATTGTGGGGCAATCAAAAAGTAATATATTATTAAAAATTAGAAATTAGAAATTAGACTAAGATGAGTATGATAAGATTGATGTATGATATGACTGGGAATATTAAAATTATAATAGATTATTAAAAAAAAAGATTAAAATAACTCTTATGGATGACATATTCAAAGAATTAGAACATTAAAGATGATGATAATAAGATTAATGTGTGATAATATTAAGAATGATAAAATAAAAATTAAAATTATTAAAAAAAGATTAAAATAATTTATATAGATGATAAGATAAGAAAAAATCATTTGAGGTGGTCTGGTCATGTCAAATATAAATTTCATAGTGCACTGATTAGAAAGAGTGAGATTATTTGAGTGGAGAGAGGAAGAAGAATTAGAGACAAGTTTGATGAGAATGAGAGAAAATTATAAACAAGAATTTAATAATTAAATAATTGAGAATAAATATTATTATTAACAGGGTTGATTGAAAAATATGATTACTATAGTTAATCTGAAGAGGTTATAATAAAATTTTGTTAATAATAATAATAGTGAATAACAGAAAGTATTTATTTAATTTGTTTATGTACAAATAACTTAACATATGATGAATTGAAGCAATGCTTGATGAAAAAAGTAAGTTGAGGTATTTTTAGAAGTAGAAAATGGGTCGAGCATCTCTGGCATGACTCGTGGAACGACCAACAAAAGTAGACCCAGGCAAGGGCCGGCACTTTGGCATGACTTGGGTCATGTTGGGCCGAGGGGTCTAGTCCACATGCTACAAAAGCATGTAGCACGACATGACCCATGAAACTGGCTTGCAAATAGCTTTGGCTGAACCATGCTAGCTCGAGTCAGGCATTGGCTAGCTTGGGTTCGAACTGTGTTGGTCTGAAATTGGGTTTTGCCTAATGCCTGAGATGTGTTGAGTTGGTATGATAGTTGTCTTGGGCCACAAAAAACTAGATTGCATCATCTTGATATGTCCTATACTCCTATTCGCTATCTCTTTCCTAACTTTCAAATATTTATGAAAATACCCGTTGGTTAATTTATTGTAGGAACACACACTGTAATAATAGTCTAATTCTGAATGCTTTTTTAAGGAAGAAATAATTTATATCTTTTGTGTTTCATCTACTCATGAAATGCTAATTTGAGGTTATTAATCTCGCTAGCCCATATAATAAAAAGTAGCGAGAGAAGAAAGTTGATATCTCGATCTCCTCATTCAGGTGTTTGATTTAAAGTTTCGCGCTAATAAATTTTGCCATTATCTAGAACTATAGTTTTAGTCTAGTTTTGAAAAAAATGTCTGCAATTTAATTTGGTAGTAGATAATATTGACTTCTAGTAAAGTATATAAATTTGTAGGCGATCTCATCTTAATGCAAGTTGATGTTTAATTTGAATTCGAGTGTCTATCACGTGATCACTAAAATAAATTTTGGGCCTTTGAGGCTTTTTTACATACTCCAATACGTGAATAACTATGTTTGATTAGATATATCATAAAAAATTTTGAAAATAATTAATTATGCTGATAATATAAATTATATATGACTTGATAATTATTAGATAATTGATATTTATTATGATTCTCCTATAAATAGTTTATTCAACTAGAGGAGTTAAATTAGATAAGAAATTTATACATAGATTAATTAAAATATTTGTCGGGACACAACTCAAAAGATTAATATTTCTTAGAGTATTAATTGCATATTTTTTTTGTGTAATTTTTAGAGTATTAATTATGCCGAACCGTGCCGGGTCAGGCACGGCACGGCATGGCCCATGCCTAACCCGGGCACGGGATTTTCCCGTGCCGGGCTGGCCCGGCCCGGTTGACACCTCTAAGCTAACGACATAGTTTGTGATCAAAATCTCATTTTCCAAATTTGCTTAGAACATTTCTACCAAAGCAGAGTAAAATTGAAATATGTGTGTGTGTGTGTGTGTGCATGTGCGTGCGTGCGTGTGTGTGTGTATATATATATATATGAAACAACTAAGGGCACCCCCATAATGAGCACTCCTTTATACAAAAATTGTAAATTAGATTATGTAATTTGAGATAAAGTTTTCTTGTGCGTAATGTATGAGCAATTGTAAAGTTAAGAATAAACCCTAACAATGATTTTGCTAAAAATATTTTTCGAGGACACTTGTGTGTGGTCATATTTTACCACGAAGAGAAATTATAAAAAAATTGTTGATGGGCGAGGAGTGTGGGAGGAGGTAGAAGTTAAATCTATATTTTATAGGGAAGAATGTCTCTTTTTGATCTGTTCTAGAAAGTCGAGAATTATTAAAGTAGAATATATATACGAAAATGTTCTTCAGCGGTACAAATCTACACATCCCTAAGTAGATATATATATATATATCTATGCGTGTTATTTTTCTGCCAACAAAATGGACTTGATCTTAATATGAATTCTGGTTTTTCCAGGAATGATGAAGCCAGGCAGCCCCTCTCAAGGAAAATCTCCATTCCATCATCCAGGATTAATCCGTACAGGATGGTCATCATATTACGACTTGTTATTCTCTGCGTCTTCCTCCACTATAGACTGACAAATCCCGTCTCCAATGCCTATGTCTTGTGGTTAATATCTGTCATATGTGAGATCTGGTTTGCGGTATCCTGGATACTGGACCAGTTCCCGAAGTGGCTCCCAGTAAACCGTGAGACCTATCTCGATAGACTTGCTCTGAGGTATGATGTTGCATTTACATACATGCATGTTGAACAAAGGCCGTGCCTATTGAACGAGGCTCCCGCTTAGTGCCGAGTATGAGAGAGATTAAATCTCATACCCGAGGTCAATCACTATTGGACGAAAGAACTCGTCTCACGGCAAGGCACGATCTCTATAAATACATTTTGATTATGAAGATAATGAATTTGGACTAATTAGGCTGCAAGGGGTGAGATTCGAACTCGGGATCTCACATATAGGGCACTTTGCTAGTAGCCCATCTTGCCAATCGAACCAACCCATGGTGCCTCATGTGTGTCGGATGACTAATTGGTCTATCCTGATAGACTTGCCTTAAGTGTCAAATTTCATATTCACATACATGTGTGTTGATCATGAAAAAAAATGAACACGGGAGCAATTAGCTTGCAGAGGTGAGATTCAATCTTGGGATCTCACAGATAAGCTGCATTGCTTGTTGCCCGTCTTGACAATTGAGCCGACCCCAATAAGCAAAGTGTGTATTGATAGACTTGCTTTAAGGCGCAATCATTTTTATCAAAATTATACGATTCATGATTTGATTCATGATTTAGGGGGTAAATAATATGACTCTTTGAAAGAATTGAAAATATGTACGAATCGAAGACTGAATTGCGAATCGTTCACATGAATCAATTTAATACTGATTTTCAAGGGATTAAAATCATCAAAAAATCACAAAAATAAAAATTAAAATACAAAAAAAAAATTTATCAAATATATGAATTAATTAACGTTGAAAGAAGTAACTCCAACCTTTAGTATTACGAATTAATCGTGAAAAAATAATAAAATATCAAAAAAATCATAAAAAAAATTAAAAAAAAAATATCAACTTTAGAAAATAGGAATTAAATAATGCGAACAAAAGTCATTAAAAATTTGATTACTGATTCGACTCTCGATTTTCAATTTACTAATCAAGCATTTCGATTCTTGATTCAAATCAAACCTTTAATATTACGAATTTATCGTGAAAAAATAATAAAATATCAAAAAATTCATAAAAATAAAAACTAAAATAAAAAAAAAGAAATATGAATTAAATAATGTGAACAAAAGTTATTAAAAATTTGATTAATGATTTGACTCTTGGTTTTCAATTTATTAATCAAGCATTTTGATTATTGATTCAAATCAAACCTTTAGTATTATGAATTTATCGTGAAAAAATAATAAAATATCAAAAAATTCATAAAAATAAAAATTAAAATAAAAAAAAAATATCAGTTGTAGAAATATGAATTAAATAATGTGAACAAAAGTCATCAAAAATTTGATTAACGATTCGACTCTCGATTTTTAATTTACTAATCAAGTATTTCGATTCTTGATTCAAATTAAACCTTTAGTATTATGAATTTATCATCAAAAAGTAATAAAATATCAAAAAAATTATAAACAAAAAATTAAAAAAAAATTAAAAAAAAATTTAAAAAAAAATTATCAGCGGTAGAAAATAGGAATTAAATAATGTGAACAAAAGTCATCAAAAATTCAATTAACGATTCGATTCTCGATTTTTAATTTACTGATCAAGTATTTCGATTCTTGATTCAAATCTCGTTCTAATAATTATAGGTACTATATTGCATTAGTACATACATGATCATGAACAAAAAATTGAACTCGGGATCTCATAGGCAAGCCACATTGCATGTGGCCTATGCTTCCAATTGAACCAACCCAATGGAGCCACGTGCGTGCCGAACATGTTGTCCGATCAAAGCGAATTCATTTCTAATTTGTTTAGCGTGATGGCAGATATGATCATGAAGGGGAACCATCCCAGCTAGCTGCTGTTGACATTTTCGTGAACACTGTGGATCCTCTGAGGGAGCCTCCTCTCGTGACAGCAAACACCGTGCTGTCGATTCTTGCAGTCGGCTATCCGGTCGACAAGGTTTCTTGCTATGTCTTTGATGATGGCGCCGCAATGCTGACATTCGAAGCTTTGTCCGAGACCTCTGAGTTTGCGAGAAAGTGGGTGCCTTTTTGTAGGAAATACAGCATCGAGCCTCGTGCTCCAGAATGGTACTTTGCTCAGAAAATTGATTATTTGAAGGACAAAGTGCAGACATCGTTTGTCAAAGACCGTCGGGCAATGAAGGTTTGCATGTGCCGTGCATAGCTTGTTTCTTGAGAGTCGCCGCATGAAAATAGTCCTCTGCCTTAGAGGTGTCAAACGGCCCGGCCCGACCCATTTTTTTGAGCACGCGCGTGCCTACGTGCCAGGCCATGCACGGCATGGTTTAAAATAGCCGGGCCCGGCCCGCTCGGGCCGGCCTGTCCGTACGGTTCGGCATTCGGGGGACCGCGGGTCGGGTCTCATTCGACCCGACCCGCGGTCTTTTTCGCGGGAGGGCCATCGCGGGGTCGGGCTCAGGGGACACCCGACACGGGACAAACCTGTGCCGGTGTGCCATTCCATGGGCCGAACCGTGCCGGGCCAGGCATGGCAAGGCTCGTGCCTAACTCAGGCACGGAATTTTCCCGTGCCGGGCCGGCCCGGTTGACACCTCTACTCTGCCTGCTTTTTTCATTCTCCCCTGCCTGACCCACAGCTTTGTATTGCAGAGGGAATACGAAGAATTTAAAGTTCACATCAATAGGTTTGTTTCCAAGGCACAGAAAGTGCCCGATGAGGGCTGGATTATGCAGGATGGCACTCCATGGCCCGGAAACAACACGAGGGACCATCCCGGAATGATCCAGGTGTCGACGCTCGTGTTTCCTGTGCTGTGCCTCGAGCCCTGCCCGTGAGTTCAGGCTTTCATGGTGCGTTTGATTTCAGGTTTTCTTAGGGCAGAGTGGAGGGCATGATGCAGAGGGCAACGAGCTCCCGCGGCTAGTTTATGTTTCTCGTGAGAAGCGCCCGGGCTTCCAGCACCACAAAAAAGCAGGTGCTATGAATGCGCTGGTGAGTACTCTACAGAAGTCCTGCTTGGTCTCTGTTCTTGCCGGTCTCATCTCACCACAACTGCAAATACAACATCCACAGGTTCGAGTATCGGCTGTCTTAACTAATGGCCCTTTCTTGTTAAATCTGGATTGTGATCACTATATCAACAATAGCAAGGCTCTGAGGGAGGCCATGTGCTTCATGATGGACCCCAATCTAGGGAAGCACGTCTGTTATGTTCAATTTCCTCAGAGATTTGATGGTATTGATAAGAGTGACCGATATGCCAACCGCAATACTGTTTTCTTTGATGTATGCTTTATTTTTTTTTTTTTTTGCTTGGGAGCTAAGAAGCACGGACATGAGGATACGACACGGCAGGATACGAGGACCTGATAAATTTTAAAAAATTAAGATACAGATACAGCTAGGATACGACATGATAAAAAAAATAAAATTAAAATAAAAATTATTTTATTTATAAATATTAGGTATTATATAAAATAAAATAAAATAAAATATTTTATTTTATTTTATAAAACAAATATATATTTTTTTATTTTATAATATATAAATATTTTATTTTATAAGATAATATTAATAATTATTTTATTTTATAAAATAATATTTTATAATTATCTTATATTATATAAAGATATATATTTTTTTATTTTTTTTTATAAAAAAAATTATTTTATTTTATAAAAATATTTTATTTTATTTTATGCCCGCACATAGCGCCCGCCCCTGCCTCTCCCCTCAAAACGCGCCCGCCGCCTGCGTCGAGTGGCCCACGTCGCCCATGCGGCGACGTGGGCCACTGGTTGTTGTCGGACCTCTGTCACTCTCGACATGGATACGGCAGCTGATGTAACCGTCGATACGCCACGTGGCGTATCGGATACGGATTGATCAATGATACGCCATGTGGCATATCAGACATGTATCCGTGCAGTGTCCGCACCGTGTTTACGTGTCCAAGTGTCGGACAGGTGGACACGACTGTAGGGAGCCGTGTCCGTGCTTCCTTGTATGTCAGGCATGGATCTGGGTGTGCTATGCCATGGGCCATTTGAAGTGTGCCGGGCTGTGGCCAGGTCCAAGCTTCCCTGCCCTATTGCCACCTCTAAGTGGATGAGCTCCATTAACTTGGCAATACATGAGTGGAATATCTTCCCTACTTATGCTTAAGATTAACATACAAATTAGAACTGTTACCATATTACTTGTTTCTTAACTGTGGAAAGCTTTAATTTTTGGCATGGAATCTCAGATAAACTTGAGGGGCCTTGATGGCATCCAGGGACCTGTTTATGTGGGTACTGGTTGCGTCTTTAACAGAACTGCCTTGTACGGCTACGAGCCTCCTCTCAAGCCAAGGCATAAAAAGCCGGGCATACTAAATTTATTCCGCGGTGGGTCACGAAAGAGTTCAAAATCAAGTAAAAAAAGTACAGAAAAGAATAAATTTGGAAAGAATATTGATCCTGCTGTGCTGATTTTCAACGTGGAAGACATCAAAGAGGGCTTCGAAGGTACTTCTTTTTACACGTTTCTCATTAATTGACCAATCCGCCCTTGATTCCTCATATGTTTTTACTTTTGGTGCCCTAGGCATTAGTTTATTATCACCATCACCACCACATGATATTCAATTTATCCTCTTCATCACTGCATATTAAAATTTATTATATTTTAATTTTTAATTTTATTCACACTAGTTTTTGACATATTTATCTTGGGATATAATTCTTTATCATAAATTATAAAATATAATTGATCAAATAATTATTTTATAATATATTAAATAAAATAAGTCGGGTCGTAATTATAAGAGTGAATCATGAATATATAATATGAGACATGGTATTAGAGAACTCTCGTGTGTTATAGTTGCGCATCTACATAATTTCTCTAATATGCAAGTGCCATAAATAAAGTACAAGATATAAGAATTATAATCATATTACAATTTCATAAGATTGTGCATGGATATAAGTTGTGTATCGATGTAGATATTTTGAATTTTTTTTTTAAGTAATTATTTATCGTTGTGTTTTTTGTTGGCTCATGTAACTTTAATTAGGATGCAATATGGATTCTTGTTTGGCTCTAACATGATTGTTTTTTTTTTTTTCAATTTTTCTTCACCATCTCCCCAATCCTCCCTTATCAATCCCAATTTAAATGTATATGATAAACTTCTACATTAGAGGTGTCAAACGGGCATGGTCGGCTCAGCCCGACACGATGCACGGCACATTTTACCTGTGTCTGGCCCGACATTGCATGCTACAGTGCTGTGCCCGGGCCTGTGCCGGGCATGCCTTCGGCCCCGGTTGTGCCGTGCCAGGTAGAGGGAATTTGGCCCACTTGTTAGACACGGCACGAAGGCCTAGCACGGGGGCACGACACGCTTGCTCTGGCACCTAGCGTGGTCACTTGCAGCCGTTGCTCGATGGGCGAGGCTAGCCAAACCCTGAAAGGACGACTCCTGCGCGCCCCAAAACCCTAATTTTTTTTAAAATCAGGGTTTTGGCCCGACCCGAACTGAACCGAATCAGGCCCAACCCGCGGGGGATTTTGGGCCCATGGACCAAAATCTCGGCACGGCCCATTTGACACATCTATTTTACACTAGTCAATTTTCTTAGTAATGATCGTGATCAATCTCATTTACACTAGTCAATTATTATGCGTATAAACTCATAATAATAATAATAGTCAACAGGCAAGGATTGGTCGGCTTAGCTCGGTATGCTATTAAAAAAGAGGCAGCTTTGCAAGGCCCATTGGCCCATAAGCTGCACGGGTAGTGCTAGATTGTGCTTGACTAGGTCAAGTTGGTGAAAACCTTGCACGACTTGGGAATTAGGTCCTGACCGTAATACCTACAAAAATTTTTTTAAGTAGTTTTTGTTTTTATTTTTTTTGGGATTAATGCTGTCCTTGGGTAGCCCAAAATTTAGGCCTGGGCCCAATCCAAATTTTGTTCGGGTTGGAAAATTTCAACTCCAATGAGGGTTAGAATATTTGTCCGACCCGGCCATCGAGTCGAATGAAGTCAAAAATTACACATCTGGTATCGTGATCTGAATTGTGAAGTTGTGACCCGGATGAATTTAAATCACGTTCTATGATGTCATGAGTCATGATTTGTAATTAATATCTTTATGGAAACCAAAATTATATTAAGTATTTGTAAATAAAAAAGTGTGATGTACTAATATTTTAGATTTTTAATTATCAGAAAAATTAAAAATCAAAAAATTATATTAAGTAATTTGTAATTTTTATGGAAACTAAAAGGAATAATTATCAGAAAAATTTAGATTTTTAATTTAGATGTTATAAATCAAAAATTTATAAAAAATTTAGATTTTTAACCAAAAAATAATAATTACCAAAAGCATTATAAATCAGATTTTTAATAATTAATTTAGATATTACAAGGCTTGTAATTTGATAATTAGATTTGAAAAATTTTTATGTGCTTGAAAATTAGGTGATTGCTGAACGCGCATCTCTTTTTTATGATTATCGTAAAAAAATATTTTTTATTTTTAGTTTATGTATTATTTATTTATGAGAAGTTGTCAGAACTATGAGTGTTGAAACTAAGGTCATTTTGGACATTAGGAAAAAAATAATCAAATTTAAAAATTTGAATCAATTCTTTCGCAGTGAGTCTTACTTTCAGGTGATCGATCATACTATCAAGATCATTCTTAAATATAATCAATCCTCTCTCTCTCTCTTCTTCTTCCTGTGCTCTCTTTCTTCATTATTCCCTGGCTCTCTCACTCACTTTTCTTTCTCTTTCCCTCACTCCCTCACTCCATCTCCTCTCGCTCCCTCTCTCTCCACCTCCTCTCTCTCCCTCTTTCACTCCACCTCCTCCCTCTCTCCCTCTCTCACTCCACCACCTCTCTCTCTCTCAATCTTTTGTCTTTCCGTCTTTCTCCACTTTACTCCTTTGGTTTATCTCTGTTGCTCCCTCCCTCCCTTTGTTTATCTCTGTTGCTCTCTCTCACTCACTCACTCACTCACTCACTTTCTATCTGTCTCTCCCCCTCCCTCCCTTTGTTTATCTATGTTGCTCTCTCTCTCTCTCTCTCTCACCCTCCCTCCCTCCTCCTCTCTCTCTCTCCCTCCCTCCCTCTCAACTACACTCTTCTCTCCCTTCTTCTCTCTCTATACACAATATATATATGTGTATATATATTCTTATAGATATATATCCCTATAATTAATATGTTTTGCATATTTTTTCTACTATTTTATTATATATAACATCAAATATACGTAGTATATATATTTAAATCACAATTAGATATATACTACTATTATATATTGTAGTGTGTGTGTATATATATATATATAATTGTATACATGATTTGTATATACATTTTTGTATGCGCACACACTTCTATTGTGTATATAGAAATTTATAATATTACTTATTTTTACCAACATAATATACCAATGGAGATTGTTATCAATCTTATTAATAATACTTTATTAATTTATTTTTTAAAAATTATTATAATAGTTATCAATAAAATTACTTATATCGAATTTTAATGATTTATAATTATTAAGATTATTATAGCTAAATATTATATTTACATTTGAAAAAATATTTAAAAATTATTATATTTTCAAAGTTTATAACTTTCAAAAATGATAAAAAATAACAATTTTTTTTTTTTGATAATTTTATTATTTAAATAGAACTTATAAATCACTAAATACCTAAATCTTTAAATATATAGACTCCTAAACCCAAAACCCCTTAAATACTTAAAGAATTAAACCTATATAATCTATATAATAAATGCTAATTATAATATCTAGAAATAGTTTATTAATTAATCTCTATCTTATTATTAATAGTTTATTAATTGAATATTTGATTATTATTAGTAAATCTATCTATAAAATTGTTTATATTGAATATATATGATATATAATTATTAATATTAATATAACTAAAGATTGTATTCACATTACAAAAATTTTAAATATTATTATATTTTCAAAGGTTATAATCTATGAAAATGAGAAAAAATTACAAATTTTTTTTTGTTATATTATTGTTTAAATAATACCTATAAATCACTAAGTGCCTAAAAACATAAATCAGTAAACTCCTAAACGACAAAACCTCTAAATACTTAAAACATTAAACTAGTATACATTAATAATAAATCATAAATATCATTTAAATTTGTATCTAGTATAATTTTAAATTTTATTTTAATTATTTATTAGTTTATTTTTATATAAATTTTAATTACAAATTAAATTTTTAGTGGACATATCTAATTTAAATTAAACCATTATACCCTAAAAAATAAATAATAAATCTCAATATTATTGTTTTCATTATAAATTAAATATTCATTTTAATTAGTTATTTGTTTATTTTTATTTAAATATTAATTACAAAATAAATTAAGAGTTAGATAGATATAATTTATATAAATTATTTTTAATCCAAAAAGAATAGATAAACTTTTTAAAAGAAAAAAAATTTTCAATTCAAATAATTATTATTTAGTAATACATTTTCCTATGCTTTTGAATCATTTTAGGTTTTCATATTATATTTTAAGTAGTATGAATCATATTCATTTTAGATTTTTAATTTATTTTTTTAGATTTATCAGAATATCTATATATAAAATTGATTATATTGAATTTATATTATATATAATTATTATGATTATAATAAATAAATATTGTATTCACTTTTGAAAAAAATTAAAAAATTATCATTTTTTCAGTGGTTATAACCTTCAAAATATGATAAAAAATAATAAAAATATATATATTTTTTTATTAAAAAAAAAGCCTATAGATCATTAAATGCCAGCTTACTTAAATCAGTAAGCTGATAAACTACGAAACCCCTAAATACATAATCCTTTTGATATCTATATACTACTTAATAAATAATAAATCTCATTTTTATGACTATATATTATAATTTTAAATATTTAATTTAATTATTTATATGGAATTTATATGATATATAATTAGTAAGATTTATATAATTATACATGGTATTCATATTTCAAAAAATTTTAAAAATTATTTCATTTTCAAAGGTTATAACCTTTGAAAATCCGAAAAAATCGAAAAAAAAAATTTTTATTTTTATTATTTAAATAAAACCTATAAATCACAAAATGCCAATAAACATAAATTGCTAAACTCCTAAATAACAAAACTCCTAAATAATGAAACCAATAAACTGATATATCATTTATAATAAATCACAAATTTCATCTTAATTTGTATCCATTATAATTTTAAATATTCATTTTAATTATTTAATAGTTTATATTTATAGAAATGTTAATTACAAAATAAATAATGAGTGAGACAAATATAATTTTAATAATTTATTTTTAATCAAAATAATATAACCTTAAAAAAGAAGTAAAAATTTAAAAACAAAAAATTATTATTTAGTAATATATTTTACTTTGATTTTGAATCAGTGTATATAGGTTTTGAAATTATATTTTATTTCTATCAATCTTATTCATAATAGTTTATTAATTTATTTTTTTATCATTATTATAATGTCTATCAATAAGATTACTTATATTGAATTTTAATGTTTTATAATTATTAAGATTATTATACCTAAATATTATATTTACATTTGAAAAAATATTTAAAAATTATTATATTTTCAAAGGTTATAACTTTCAAAAATGATAAAAAATCACAAAAATAATTTTTTTATAATTTTATTTTTTAAATAAAAATTATAAACCACTAAATACCTAAACCTTTAAATCTATAGATTCCTAAACTCCAAAAACCCCTAAATACTTAAAACATTAAACCTATATAATATATATAATAAATGATAATTATAATATATATCAATAGTTTATTAATTAATATCTATCTTATTATTAATAGTTTATTAATTTAATTTTTGATCATTATTGATATATCTTTCAATAAAATTATTTATATTGAATTTATAAGAAATATAATTATTAATATTATTATAACTAAAAATCATATTCACATTTCAAAAAATTTTAAATATTATTATATTTTTAAAGTTTATAACCTATGAAAATGAGAAAAAAGTACAAATTTTTTTTGTTATTTAATTATATAAATAATACTTATAAACCAATAAATGCCTAAAAATATAAATCACTAAACACCTAAATGACAAAACATCTAAATACTTAAACCATTAAACTAGTATACATTAATAATAAAAAATAAATTTCACTTAAATTTGTATTCAGTATAATTTTTATTTTAATTATTTATTAGTTTATTTTTATAGAAATATTAATTACATTTTAAATTTTCAATGGAAAGATCTAATTTAAATTAAAGCAGTTTATCAGAAATAATAAATAATAAATCTCAATAATATTGTTTTCATTATAATTTAAAATATTTTTTTTATTTAGTCATTTGTTTATTTTTATATAAATATTAATCACAAAATAAATTATGAGTTATATATATATATTTTATATAAATTATTTTTAATCCAAAAAGTATAGATAAACTTTTTAAAAGAAAAAAAATTTTCAAATAAAATAATAATTTTTTAGTAATGAATTTTCATTTGCTTTTGAATCGTTTTAGGTTTTCATATTATATTTTAAGTAATATGAATCATATTCATTATAGATTTTTAATTTATTTTTTTAGATTTATTAGAATATCTCTCAATAAAATCTATTATATTGAATTTATATTATATATAATTATTATGATTATAATAAATAAATATTGTATTCACTTTTGAAAAAATTTAAAAATTATTATATTTTCAATAGTTATAACCTTCAAAATATAATAAAAAATAATAAAAATAAATTTTTTGTTTTTTGATTTTTATAATAAAGACTATAGACCTTTAAATGCCTAATTACTTAAATCAGTAAGCTCATAAACACTGAAACCCCTAAATACATAAATCCTTTAAAATTTATATACTACTTAATGAATAATAAATCTTATTTTTATGTCTATTTATAATAATTTTAAATATTCAATTTAATTATTTATAGTTTAATTTTTTACAAAAATTAATTACAAAATAAATTTCGAGGGAGACAAACATTATTTAAATAATTGATTTTTAATAAAAAAAATATAAGCCTATAAAAAGAAGGAAAAATTTAAAAATTAAATATTATTATTTAGTAATATAATTTGATTTGATTCTGAATCATTTTGCATCATGTAAAGATAAACCGGTATACCATATATAATAAATAATAAATCTCATTTAAATTTCTTTTCATTATAATTTTAAATATTCATTTTAATTATTTATTAGATTATTTTTCATATATATGTTAATTACAAAATAAATAATGAGTGAGACAAATATACTTTTAATAATTTATTTTTTATTCAAAAAAATATATAAGCTCATAAAAAGAAGTAAAAATTAAATAACAAAAAAATATTATTTAGTAATATATTTTACTTTGATTTTGTATCATTGTAAATAGGTTTTTAAATTATATTTTAATTACTATCAATATTATTAATAATAGTTTATTAAAATATATTTTGATCATAATTATAATATCTATCAATAAAATTACTTATATTGAATTTTATTATTTTATAATTATTAAGATTATTATAACTAAATATTATTTTTACTTTTGAAAAAAAATTTAAAAATTATTATATTTTCAAAGGTTATAACCTTCAAAAATGATAAAAAATCACAAAAATAATTTTTTTATAATTTTATTATTTAAATAAAAATTATAAATCAATAAATACTTAAACATTTAAATTTATAGACTCCTAAACCCAAAAGACTTTAAATACTTAAAGCATTAAAACTATATAACCTATATAATAAAGGATAATTATAATATCTATCAATAGTTTTTTAATTAATCTGTATCTTATTATTAATAGTTTATTAATTTAATTTTTGATCATTATTGCTATATCTATCAATAAAATTATTTATATTGAATTTATATGATATATAATTGTTAATATTAATATAACTAAAGATTTTATTTACATTTCAAAAATTTTAAATATTTTTATATTTTCAAAGGTTATTACCTATGAAAATGAGAAAAAATCACAAATTTTTTTTTGTTATTTTATTATTTAAATAATACCTATAAACAACTAAGTGCCTAAAAATATAAATCACTAAACTCCTAAACGATAAAACCTTTAAATACTTAAACAATTAAACTAGTATACATTAATAATAAATCATAAATATCATTTAAATTTGTATTCAGTATAATTTTTAATTTTTATTTTAATTATTTATCAGTTTATTTTTATATAAATATTAATTACAAATTAAATTATCAGTGAGACAGATCTAATTTAAATTAAACCAGTATACCCTAAATAATATATAATAAATCTCAATGTTATTGTTTTCATTATAATTTAAAATATTCATTTTAATTAGTTATTTGTTTATTTTTATATAAATATTAACTACAAAATAAATTATGAGTTACATATATGTAATTTATATAGATTAATTTTCATCAAAAAAATGTAGATAAACTTGTTAAAATAAAAAAAAATTTGAATACAAATAATTATTATTTAGTAATACATTTTCATTTCTTTTGAATCATTTTAGGTTTTCATATTATATTTTACGTAATATGAATCTTATTTATTATAGATTTTTAATTTATTTTTTGAGAATTATTAGAATTTTTATAAATAAAATTGTTTATATTGAATTTATATTATATATAATTTTTATGATTATTATAAATAAATATTGTATAAACTATTGAAAAAAATTTAAAAATTATCATATTTTCAAGGGTTATAACCTTGAAAATATGATATAAAATAATAAAAATAATTATTTTTATTTCATTTTTTAAATAAAGATGATAGACCATTAAATGCCTGCTTACTTAATTTGTATTTGTATAAATTATTTATTTCATTTTAATTTGTATAAATTTTTTAAGTAAATAATTTTTTATTTCATTTTTTTTAGAATTATCACAAATCTCATTTTAATTTTTATTCATTATAATTGTAAATATTCATTTTAATTATTTATTAGTTTATTTTTTATATAAATGTTAATTACAAAATAAATAATGAGTGAAACAAATATAAATTTAATAATTTATTTTTTATTCAAAAAAAAATATAAGCTTATAAAAAGAAGTAAAAATTAAATAACAAAAAATTATTATTTAGTAATATATTTTACTTTGAATTTGAATCATTGTAAATAGGTTTTTAAATTATATTTTAATTACTATCAATATTATTAATAATAGTTTATTTATTTATATTTTGATCATAATTATAATATCTATCAATAAAATTACTTATATTGAATTTTAATGTTTAATAATTATTAAGATTATTATAACTAAATATTATTTTTTATTTTGAAAAAAAATTTAAAAATTATTATATTTTCAAAAGTTATAACATTCAAAAATGATAAAAAATCAAAAAAAATAATTTTTTTATAATTTTATTATTTAAATAAAAATTAAAAATCTCTAAATACATAAATAATTAAATCTATAGACTCCTAAATCCCTAAATCCCCTAAATACTTAAAGTATTCTACCTATATAACCTATATAATAAAGGATAATTATAATATATATCAATAGTTTATTAATTAATCTGTATCTTATTATTAATATTTTATTAATTTAATTTTTGATCATTATTAATATATATATCAATAAAATTGTTTATATTGAATTTATATGATATATAATTATTAATATTAATATAACTAAAGATTGTATTAACATTTCAAAAATTTTAAATATTTTTATATTTTCAAAGGTTATAACCTATGAAAATGAGAAAATATTATAAATTTTTTTTTTGTTATTTTATTGTTTAAATAATACCAATAAACCACTAAGTGCCTAAAAACATAAATCACTAAACTCCTAAACGACAAAACTTCAAAATACTTAAACAATTAAACTAGTACACATTAATAATAAATCATAAATATCATTTAAATTTGTATTCTGTATAATTTTTAGTTTTTATTTTAATTTTTTATTAGTTTATTTTTATAGAAATATTAATTACAATTTAAATTATCAGTGAGAAAGATCTAATTTAAATTAAACCAGTATACCCTAAATAAAATATAATAATTCTCAATATTATTGTTTTCATTATAATTTAAAATATTTATTTTAATTAGTTATTTGTTTATTTTTATATAAATATTAATTACAAAATAAATTATGAGTTAGATAGATATAATTTATATAAATTATTTTTAATCTATAAAATATAGATAAACTTTTTTAAATAAAAAAAAATTCAAAACAAATAATTATTATTTAGCAATACATTTTCCTTTGCTTTTGAATCATTTTTGGTTTTCATATTATATTTTAAGTAATATCAATCTTAATCATTATAGATTTTAATTTATTTTTTGAGAATTATTAGAATATTTCTCAATAAAATTTTTTATATCAAATTTATATTATATATAATTATTATGATTATTATAAATAAATATTGTATTTACTCTTGAAAAAAATTTAAAAATTATTATATTTTCAAGGGATATAACCTTGAAAATATGAGAAAAAATAATAAAAATAAATATTTATTAATTCATTTTTTACATAAAGCATATAGACCATTAAATGCCTGCTTACTTATATGAGTAAGCTCATAAATCCCGAAACCAATAAATACATAAACGCTTTAACATTTATATACTACTTAATGAATAATAAATCTCATTTTTATGTCTATTTATAATATTTTTAAATATTCAATTTAATTATTTATAGTTTAATTTTTTACAAAAATTAATTACAAAATTAATTTTGAGCGAGACAAGCATTATTTAAATGATTGATTTTTTTTTTAAAAAATATAAGCTTATAAAAAGAAGTAAAATTTTAAAAATTAAATATTATTATTAATTTTAATTTATTTTGATTTGATTTTGAATCATTTTGTATCATGTAAATATATTTTGATTAAAATTTATTATTTTATAAATTGCTTATTAATTTAATTTTTGATCATTATTATAATTTCTATCATCAAAATTCTTAATATTGAATTTATATGATATATAATCATTAAGATTAATATAATTATACATGGTATTCACATTTCAAAAAATTTTAAGAATTATCTTATTTCCAAATGTTATAACATTTGGAAATCAGAAAAAATCTAAAATTTTTTTTTAAATTTTATTACGTAAATAAAACCTATAAACCACAATATGCCTAAAAACATAAATTTCTAAAACTCCTAAAGACTGAAACTCCTAAATAATTAAACCAATAAACCGGTATACCATATATAATAAATCACAAATCTCATTTAAATTTCGATTCATTATAATCTTAAATATTCATTTTAATTATTTATTAGATTATTTTTTATATAAATGTTAATTACAAAAAAAATAATGAGTGAGACATATATAATTTTAATAATTTATTTTTTATTCAAAAAAAAATAAGTTATAAAAAGAAGTAAAAATTAAATAACAAAAAATTATTATTTAGTAATGTATTTTATTTTGATTTTGAATCATTGTAAATAGGTTTTTAAATTATATTTTAATTTCTATCAAACTTATTAATAATAGTTTTTTAATTTATATTTTGATCATAATTATAATATCTATCAATAAAATTACTTATATTGAATTTTAATGTTTTATAATTATTATAATTATTATAACTAAATATTATTTTTATTTTTTAAAAAAAATTTAAAAATTATTATATTTTCAATTGTTATATCCTTCAAAAATGATAAAAAATCACAAAATAATACTTTTATAATTTTATTATTTAAATAAAAATTATAAATCAATAACTAAACATTTAAATCTATAGACTTCTAAACCCTAAAAGCCCCTAAATGCTTAAAGCATTAAAACAATATAAGTAAACACGCATTTAAAGGTCTATAGACTTTATTTAAAAAATAAAAAAATAAAAAATTTATTTTTATTATTTTTTATCATATTTTGAAGGTGATAACCATTGAAATTATAATAATCTTGAATTTTTTTTTAAAATGAATACAATATTTATTTTCACTATCCATGAAAATTGATCACTTTTTTGGTCAAATATATCACATGTATTATTTTTAAACACTAGTCTATAACCTCTTTCTATTAATTATCCCACACTTAGTAGGTCCTGGTCTAGTGCTAGAACCGAGAATACATCATTTATAAGTTTGACTCCTGTGGAAGTAGGTACAGCCACTTTGGCTTTAGCTTTTGCCTCGACTAAGTCACCATTATTTAATTTTATCCGTGAATTTACTACTAGAAGTAAATCCACGAATATTTTTTTGTTACCGGACACGTGGTTTGAGCAACCACTATCCAAAAACCATGTATATATTAATGGTTGATTTTTTGTTTTATTTGCATAAAACAAATGTTCTGTAAAGACTACTTGCTCTGCACGACCAGCATTCTGTTTGGGATTTATTTTACAATCCTTCGAAGTATGTCCAAACTTTTAACAGTTTAGGCACTAATATTATTTTCGAAACCAACACTCAGTAGTACTCTGGTTTGATCTCTTGCATATATTGCATGAGATGGGTGGGTTTTTATGTGAGGCAACTGAGAATTAATTTTATTTTTGTCTCTGTTTTTATTTTTAGCAACATACCTGGTACCTTGTCTTCTACTTCTTATATCTCCAGCTTGATTATTTTCTTTTGTTGTCTGGTTCTCCCATCTTAAATGCATTGCTGTCTCTTCAGAAACTTTAGCTCTTTTGAGCAATCTACTTTCATATGACTTCAGTGAGCTCTAGACTTGTTGAATGATGAGTTTTGACAGGTCTTTAATCTCTTCTATCATTGCCACAATGACATCGAACTTGTCAGACATACATATTAATAATTTTTCAATAAGATGAGTCTCATAGATTGTTTCACCATGTAATTTGAGTTGATTAATTATGTTCAGAAACTGAGTTGAGAACTCTATGAGAGAGTTTGAGTTATTCATACTTAGATTCTCAAAATCCTTTCTCAAATAGTGTAGAAAGGCTCCTCGAGCCTTCTTATCTCCTTAATATTCTTTGATTAAGATGTCACAAGCCTCTTTGACTTGAGCACATCCAAGTAATCGAGAAAATATTTCATTACTGACTCCATGTTGGATGAACAGTAATGCTTTTGCATTTAATTTTCTTAGTTCTCTCTCTTCTATCAATTCTTTTCCTTCCAAAGTAGAGAAATTAGGTGCTTGTAAGCACATAACATGAGAGTGTCTGTTGATCAGATATAGCATTTGTTGAAATAAGGATCGTACTCTTACCAAATCTCACTCGTTGGGCCTCAGGCTCATATATGAACTTATGTACGACAAGATATGTAATATTTGATAGGTTTGTATAGAAAAAAATTTTGTATTCTTTTATATAATTCCTCATTCTAACACTGCATTCTATATGCGTGTCTCTCTCCCCCTCTCTCATTTTTTGTCACTCTCTTCCTTTTTTCTTTTTGTGTCACACTCTCTCCCCTGCTATTTTCTTTTTCGTTCACCTTCTTTTTTGCTTGTCCTTTCTCTCTCTCCCTCTCTTTCTCTCTCCATCTCTCTATTTCTCTCCCCCTCTTCCCCCTTTCTCTCCCCCTCTCTCTCTATCTCTCTCTCTCCCTCTCCCCATTCAAACTTTAAATTTCTTTCTTTTTTTGTTTTCTTTTCTTGTCCATTATCATATTTTGCTCCCTTTATCTAGTAATAGCATATATCTAGTAATCTTTACCGTGCTAAAAATTACTTTATCTATTCATGTAGATTCTTGCAATGTATTGCCTTAATATTTATGATAATTAATTTTTAAATATTCATCTGTAAGTAATTTTATTTAATTATTAGTATATTTTGAAGTAATTGAAAGTTTAATTCCAAATAATAATTGAGCATTATTTGTTGTAAATAAAATAGGACAAAACGAGTTCAGATCGTTAGTGGATGTACAAAGAGATTATGAATGAAATTTTGAATGTATATTTTTTGAATGGGCTTGAAAATTTCATCAATTTTGCATGTAGTTAATCGAGATGGATGAATGAAGAAGAAATTATGTCCAAATAATCATCGTAAGTGTCAGGGGTTTGAAATATCAGACCCATAGTTTCTTGTTTATAAGATTATATAGCCTTTTATTACAAACAAATTTGTTCAAATTATATTTTTTTCACTTAGAATATATTTTATAATTAATAATTTAGTAAAAATAAAATTATAAATAATTAAATTGTATAATTAAAATTATAATGATGATAAACTATCAGACCCATAGTTTCTTGTTTATGATTTAGGACATTACGAGTTTAGCTGTTTAGGGGTTCAGGGGTTTAGCGGGTTATGAGGCCTAAAAGATTATGTTTTTATGTGTTTAGGGGTTTAGTGGTTTAAGGATTTATCGATTTAGAGGATTGTCGTTTAGAGATTAAGCGGTGTTCCGAGTCGGAGCCCTGCACAATTCCCTCTCGGAAATCAACCCTGGTGAGCAGGTCGCAAAAGAACCTGAACCCTGACTCCTAGATCACCTAGCCGTACTTGTGTCCACGTCATCATTGTCCACAATCCAGTGGATGTGCGAGGCCGACTGCCTGTTCCTGATGAGGGAGTGGAAGAACTACGTGTTCTTGTTGCCCTCCCACAGCCACTTCACGGCCTACTTCTGCTTCTAGTGGATCTCCTCTATGAGGAGGACCTCCTCAAGCTCGGCTTGCGCCTCCTCAAGGGATTCCATGGAGGCGTCTTCCCTCTTGGAGTCCCACTCGTTCTCCTCCCTCAGGACCCGGTCCTCGGTCCTCCTGATGCTCTGGAATATGTCCCCGAAGACGTTCCTGTTCCATGACTTCATGCCCAACTTGAGGTGGAACAACTTGTGGGCCCACTTTTTGATCATGGTCTCCCTCGTGTGGTGGTCCCAGTTCGTCCTGACGAAGGCTCATGTGGTCCCAGTTCGCCCACATGTGCTGGAACTTGAAGGTCGTCCCCCTCCTCTCACATCGTTGGAACGCTCCATGAGCAGCAGCACATGGTCCACGTCACACAATTGAGTTGCCTGACCTTGGTCATGTGGAACCATAAACCATTAACACTTAAAAACCCTAAACTACTAAACCCATAAATCATAATCCCCTAAAACCATAAACCATAATCCCCTAAAACTTTAAACCCATAAACTCTAAACCCCTAAACACCTAAACCCCAAACTCCTAAACACACAAACCCCTAGACTAATAAAGCCCTAAACCATTAAACCCCAAAAATCCTAAACAACTAAATCTCTAAACTATTAAACTCCTAAACACCTAAACCTTTAAAACCACTAAACTCATATACCCCTAACTCCTAAAGTCCTAAATATATAAACCCCTAAATCTCTAAACCATCAAACAACTAAACCCCTAAATCATTAAACCCTAAAACCCATAAATTAAAAACAATAAACCTTAAATCTATTTTTTTATAATTATTATAATTTTAATAATACATTTTAATTAATCATAAGTTTATTTTTTTTTTCCTAAAATATATATTATAAAATATTTTATAAGTGAGAAAAATATAATTTTAAAAAATTATTTATTATCAAAAGATTATATAATCTTATAAAATGATTCAAAAATTTAAAAGTCATAAATTGTTATTAGTATTATGTTTTAGTTAGATTTTGAATTATGTTAAGTATTATAAATATATTTTAAAAAATATTTTTATCATTTATAATATTTTATGAATTTATTTTTTGTTCATTGTTATAATATGAATCAAGAAACTAGTTTATATTAAATTAACATGATATATATTTTTTTAAGATTATTACAACTAAAATATTAAGTATAAATATTGAATTAAAAGTAAACAAATTTGAAATTTTTTTCTTAATTCATTTTTTAAATTAAACTCATAAACCTCTAAACTCCGAAATGATTAAAACTTTAAACCCCGAAACATGTAAACTCTAAAATACTAATGTAAATCATAAATCTCAATTTCTTGTCATTTTTATAATTTTAAATATGTATTATAATTATAATGCATATTTTGATTGAAAAAAAAAAATTTAAAATTATTGTATTTCCATAGGCTATAACTTTCAAAATTAAGATAAAATTAACAAAATAAAATTTTTTTTCTTTGTTGAATTTTTAAACAAAATCAATAAACCCCTAAACACTTAAACTCCTAAACTATTAAATCCCAAAACACCTAAACCCTAAAATGCTAAACATATAAACCACAGACTATTATATTAACCATAAATCATAAATCTAATTTTTTATTATCATTATAATTTTAAGTATACAATTTCATTATTTAAAAATTTATTTTTACTAAAATATTAACTATAAATTATATTATGAGTGAGACAAATATAATTTTTAAAAAGTTGATTCTAATCAAGAGACAATATAATTTTACAAAAAATTATAAAAATTTAAAAGTCAAAAATTATTATTAAGTAGTATATTTTACTTAAATTTTGAAAATTTTAATTATTGTTAATATATTGTTAATTTATTTTTATTTATTATTATAATATAAATCAGTAAACTAGTTTATATTGAATTACTATAAAATATTATTCTTAAGATTATTATAACTAAAATATTAAGAAGGAATACTAAATTTAGATTCAAAAAAAAGTTTAAAATTATTTTTTTTCCAAAAACTATATACCCTTAAAAAATGAGACAAAATTCATAAGGTGATTTTTTACCCATAAACCCCTAAACACCTAGACTAATGAAAATTTTTGTATTTTCAAATCTCTAATTACCTATACTAAACCAATAAACTAGTCATGATATAAATTTTCTTATCATCATTATAATTTTAATTATATATTTTTAAGAATATATAAGTTTACTTTTACAAAATATTAATTACAGAATTTATTGAGTGTAACAAATATAATTTCAAAAAATTTATTTAACATTAAGAGACTATCCATTTTTATAAAAAGATTACTAAATTAACATTATATGTTATTAAGACTATATAATCTCATAAAATTTAATAAATATCTATCTCATTTATAATAGTTTAATAATTTATTTTTTGTTTATTATTATAATATCAATTAAGAAACTAGTTAATATTGAATTAACATTATAATTTATTCTTAAGATTATTATAACAAAAAAATTAAGAAAAAAATATTAAATTTAGATTGAAAAAAAAAAATCAACAATATTATATTTAAAAAGACTATAAACTTCAAAAATGACATAAAATTCACGAATTAATATTTTTTCTAAGATGAATATTTAAACTAGACATTTAAGCCACTAAAAATCTAAACTCCTAGACTGCTAAACTACTAAACCCCTATATTCCTAAACATCTAATCCCTTAAACCCTAAAATCCTTAACAATAACTCATTAATCTTATTTATTTATCATAATTGTAATTTTAATTATTCATTTTTAAAATTTAAAAGTTTAGTTTTCCTGAAATGTTAATTATAAAATATATTAAGAGTTAGACGGGGGTGATTTCAATAAACTTTGTTTGTTATCATGTGACTATATACTTATTCACAAGAGTTTATTAATTTAGTAATACATTTTAATAAATATTTAAATATTTATTTCTTAATATAGTACAAGAGTTTCCTATTCTTATAAAAACAAACAAATATTTAAAAATCAAAAATAATTATTCAGTAATTTGTTTTGCTATGATTTTGAATTATTTAAAGTACTAAAATGTAGTTTTATAAATAGTTATCTCATTTTCAATAGTTTATTAAATTATTTTCTTGGACATTATTATAATCTTAATCAAAAAACTAATTTATATTGAATAAATATGACAAATAATTTCTAAGATTATTATAACTATAATGTTTAGTATAAATGTTGAATTTAGATTTTAAAAAAATTTAAAAATTATTTTATGTTCAAAGGCTATAACCTTTAAAAATTATTTCATTTACAAAATAAAATATTTTTTAGTTTATTTTAAAACAAAACTCATAGACACCTAAACCCCTAAAACTCTAAACACATAAACTCCTAAACCCCTAAATTCTAAACCATAAACTATAAATTTAATTTTTTAAATCATCATTATAATTTTAATCATATATTTTAATAATTTATAAGTTTATTTTTACTAATATATCTCTACCAAATTATATTATTAGTGCATCAAATATAATTTGAAAAAATATATTATTACAAACTCTTAAACCATAAACAATATAATCCCATAAAAAAACATATAAATTTAAAAATCAAAAATTATTCTATAGTGATATTTTAGTAAGTTTCAAATCACTTTAAGTATCATACATATATTTTAATAAATATTTATTCGATTAATAAAAGTTTATTAATTTATTTTTTAGTTGTTATACATATATATTTTTTAGTTGTTATTCTTAAGATGATTATAACTATAAAAAAGTAGAATTATTAAATTCAGATTTAAAAAAATTTAAAAATATTATATTTCTAAAGACTTGAACACTAAATATTGATAATAATATGCTATGTTAGTACAAGTATTTACTATTTTTATTATGAATATTACCTGTAGGAGAAAAAAATATTAATTAAGTAAATATTAGATATGTGATAACTAATTATTAATAATATAATTAGAATAGTTACCATGATTTAGAATCATATGGTGAAAAAACTCACAAATAATAAATTTTTATCTTTTAAATTCTTACTCTTATGCAATACAAAATTATTAATAAATTATTAGAATACTTATAATAATTCAAAATCTTGATGAAGAGTATAATAATTCAAAATAATTTTTTGAATTTTTATTCATTTTTCAGGTTTATATATCAAATAGATAATGAGAAATTTTTATCAGGTCATTTTTTTTTCTCAAAAATTATATTTTTACTTAATTTCATAGCTAAAACATACTTATTAAAAGTATGCGATGGTGCACTAGGTGTGGACTGTCTTATTGAATGATATTGATTCATTTCTCACCATTATTCAAAATATAGGTGTGAAAATATTCTAATAATTTTAAATTATTTTTTTATTAAATTATTTTTGTGAAAATAGTATAATCATAGAAATCATAGAAATTATTTTTATTAAATTATTTTAGTTAAAATAAACTCATGAATTATATTCTATGTTAGTTGAAGTATAAACTAATTTATTAATTTAAATTGCATGCATCACAAAAATAAATTGATCAAATATTAGAATTGACATAAATAATTATTAAAAATATACATAGAATTATTACTATGGATCTATGGTTCAAAATACACGTGAAATGCATACTAATATGTGTGTGTGTGTGTGTGTGTGTATATATATATATATATATATATATATATATTTAATTGCACATACTCATTTATTGATGATTATTATATACGAGATAGATACATAATTATTAAAAATATAATTATAATATTTAAAATAATTCAAAAATCTAAGTGAAAGATTTGCTAAAAATAAATAATATATATATATATATATATATTCAATTTTCTTCCATTTCTTTAAGGTAAGTTTTCACTTAAATTATATTAGTTAATATAAACGTATAAATAATATGATATGATAGTCCAAGTATAAACTAATATTTCGATGCATATCACAGACTTGACAAATATAAAATGAATTAAAATTTTAGATATAAGTTGATGAATTATTACAAAATATAATTAGAATATTTACAATAATTCAAAATTTAGGTCTAAAAACATATTGGTAAAAAAAATTTTATCATTTTTTTATTAGCTCTAATTTTTTAAGATTATAATTTTTGGATAATGAGTAATTTTACCTAAATATTTGCATCTCAGATTAATTTGCGTACTTAATATTTTAGTTAACATAAATGTACGAATAATATGTTTTCTTAGTTTTAAGTGTGGACTAATTTGTTGATGTATATTACATGTGTCACAAACAAAAAATTATTTAAACATTATAAATACCATAAATAATTATTAAAAACAGAATTAATACTTATAATGATTAAAAATATTGGCAAAAAACATACAAATAAAGAATTTAATTCTTTTGAATTTTAGATCATTTGTTTAAGACTATAGATTTATAGCCATTGGATAATTCGAAATTTTTATTCAATCAATTTTATTCCTTTCAGATTATATTTTGTACTCAATATTTTTAGTTAAAATAAAATTGTAAAAATTATGCTTTGTTCATGTATAGACTAATTATGTTTTTATAATCAATATTTTAGTTAAAATAAATTTATAAATAATACATTTTATTAGTTCATGTAAAATAAACATGATAAAAAATCATGTTTTACATCCATGGCCACATATTTTTCAATATACAATTTAAGAGTTCAATAAGTTATGAAATATTCATATAATCACATATATACTTATACATATGTATGGCTACACAAATTCATGAAACCATATTGTGTGTGTGTGTGCGTGCATGCGTGCATGTGTGTGCGTGTGTGCGTGCATGCGTGCGCGCGTGTGTGTGTGTGTGTATTTTCAATTCATATATTTCTCAATCTTATCTCATTTATCTAAACATGTATAATCCATGCATATTGAGATTCCACGAAATCACGGTGAGACATATAGAGAAAGAAAAACTAACCTACCAGCTCTAGTCCAGCTATCACCCCCACTAAGAACACATGCACACGCCCACTCTCACGATCATAAGATTCATGAGAGGTTTGCCAGTTTTCAGCCCAACGAACACCACCCCCACATAGCGAAACTCCACCACAAGCACACAACATAATGGGTTATAGACATTTTTTCTCAAGGCATATCTAATCCATAACTTCATGTGTATTTTTCTAAAATTATCTTAAAATCCTATCTCCAAAATGTAATTGTTTTTAAAATTATTCAAATTTTATCTAAAATATCATATATTCCATCTAAAATATCATAAATGTGCCACTTTTCATGCATATCTAATCAACATCATATCTAAACAAGTCATGACCTATGGACCCATGACCCACTGATCCATGACCCATGGAACCATGATCCATGGACCCATAGACCCAAGACCATTGACCCATTGACTATAGACCTAAAGACCCATAGACCCATGGAACCATAGATCCAAGACCCATAGACCCAAGACCCAAGACCCATAGAACCAGAGACCCAAGACCAATAGACCCATAGAACCATAGACCCCAAGACCAATAGACCCATAGAACCATAGACCCCAAGACCAATAGACCCATAGAACCATAGACCCCAAGACCAATAGACCCATAGAACCATAGACCCCAAGACCAATAGACCCAAGACCGATAGACCGATAGACCCAAGGACCCATGGCCCCATAGACCCATGGACCTATGCCCCTTAGCAGCATGTCAGATAGAGCCATGACTCAGGACACCCCTACGACAGAGGGAAAGCATTGAATTGAAATATGACGAATTAATGCAACAGAGAGAGAAGAAGTGCCATAAGAATGATAAGTATCCGTACACAGTTTAGGCAATAAAAAACACACTTTCAAGTGCAATGTTGCGGTGCACACCATCTCAAAATAATTAGGGCTAGAACGAAGTTCCACAGGGCTCGTTTTTATTCTTTTCCCCGCTGGGGTTGGGTCTCTCGTCTTGGCTGCCAAATTCGTCAGGAGCCTGCCTCCGTCGTCGCCCAATGCCCAACTTGGGCAATCCCTTATTCAGTCCCTCCAGCAGAGAGCAGGCTTTGCATATCCTCTGCAGAGTCGGCGGCCATGTTATTTTCACCTTCACGTATAATTAGCCACGAGCGCGCGCACACACACAGAACGAGCAAAACCAAATTTTTTTTAAAAAAACATGTCCCTCTCTCTCTCTCTCTCTCTCTCTCTCTCTCTAGCTGATGATCGATGAACAGTTAGTTACCTGACTCGAAATATAGCCGCAGCTTGCACAGTTTCCTTGCTCTGGCATTTTTGTCAGAGGCGAGACTCTGAAATCTTCCCCCGACTTGATTATGTCAAGTATGGCTCTCGGCCTGGACCAGCAGCATCAAACAAATGGACGCATCAAGTAATATTGAATTGTGTATTGTTATACTTATCATGAACATGGTGTGTCTCACTTCACAGTTGAATCATATAGTTGTTCAATTTCTTGGATAGAGATTAAATTGGACATTGGAGAGCATCATCGAGCCCAAGCATATTACTACTCACCTTATACAATTTCCTCAAATAGCTACACTATTGCCGAAAGTATTTCCAACCAAAAATTGGGAATACAGAGAGAGAGAGAGAGACACACACACACACATATAGAGAGAGAGAAAGAGATAGATAGATAGAGAAAGATATATATATATATATATCTAGAGAGAGACACACACACACATATAGAGAGAGAGAGATAGAGAGAGACACACACACACATATAGAGAGAGAGAGAGAGAGAAAGACACACACATATAGAGAGATAGATAGATAGATAAAGAGATATATATATATATATATATATATATATATCTAGAGAGAAAGACACACACACACATATATATAGAGAGAGAGAGAGAGACACACACATATAGAGAGAGACACACACACATAAAAATATATATAGAGATAAATAGATAGATAGATAAAGATATATATATATATATATCTAGAGAGAGAGACACACACATATATATAGAGAGAGAGAGAGATAGAGAGAGAGAGAGAGACACACACACACACACACATATATATATATATAGAGAAAGATAGAGATAGAGAGATAGATATATCTAGAGAGAGAGAGAGAGAGAAAGAAAGGACTTATATGCATTATATATTTATATTAATTACAATGTCACAGACTTGGACTTCAAGCTAAGCTTCCGAGCGAGACTAAGATAACTTGTTCCTCGGATGTTGCCAAGCCAATTTCTCACTTGTCTTATAAGATATGCTAGGCTTCTACCCATGATTTAGAAACGAAGAACTCAAGATAACACTAAGAATTAAAGAAACTCTTTATTAGATAAAAAATATTATATAATGCTTTAGATAAGTTTCTAACATGGTGGTTTGCACCCCAGGTCACCTCTCTTTGAATACACATATATGAAAGAGTGTAAGAATCTTTGAAGGTTTTCTACAAGTCTAAGAAATCATAGAATCTATGATGTCATGTATATGTATTTTTAAGAGTCGCTTAGAAAAATTTAGGATAATCTAAAGGTGTCAAACGGGTCGTGCATACCGGCCCAGCCCATTTTTTTTGAGCATGAGCGTGCCTTCGTGCCGGGCCAGGCACGGTTTAAAATAGTCGGGCCCGGCACGGCCCGTAGGCACGGCATGTCGGGCCGTGCCTTGCCTGCCCGCTCGGGCGGGCCTGTACGTACGGTTCGGAATTCGGGGGACCACGGGTCGGGTTGAATCAGACCCGACCCGCGGTCTTTTTTGCGGGAGGGGCCATCACGGGGTCGGTCTCAAGGGACACCCGACACAGGATGAACTTGTGCCGGTGTGCCGTGCAACAGGCCGAACCGTGCCGGGTCAGGCACTGCACGGGTCCGGGCACGGAATTTTCCCGTGCCGGGCCGGGCCGGACCGGCCCGGTTGACACCTCTAGGATAATCCTCTCCCTTTCATATTCTTCAACAAGTGTAGATATCTTCAAAATCTCCTGACTAGAACCTTCCACATTCTTCAGAGAAATTTGGTGGTGGAACATTCTCATCTACAAAATATGGAAACATCCTCGTCGATCCCCCAACCCAAAAGCCAAAATTGCTCAATCAGTTCTTCGAACTGCCACAAGCTCGTTGATGGCTCCCAGCTAGCTTCGCTTTCTGGTAGTCTTTTCTATTTCACTAAGTATTTATTGTACGACTGAAAGTTATTCCTGCTCTTAAAAATTTCTCTGCTCAAATCCTCCTTATCTTCATGATAGGACTTGATATTGCTAATATGAAAGACAAAATAAATCATTAGTCTCAATGATAATTCGACCTTGTAAGACATTTTACCAACCCATCCTAATATAAAAAAAGGGATTTCATAGTTACTATTAAGCCATTTGTGCATATTTCGAGAGGATTTGAATTATTATAATATGAAATTGACAAACATGAAGTCTCCAACATAAAATTCTATACGAATTCTCTTCTTACCAACTCACTTTTTATCTTCCTAGTAGTTTTCTCTAAGTATGAGCACGCAATATCAACCTGCTCATGTCATCACTTATCAAGTTCATAGGTGACTGGACTATCCGTGGGGTACCCTCCAACTAGGATGTCAGAAGTCATCGATTATTGCCCCATGACTATCTCAACTCAAATGAATTCCTCTGGTTATCTCACTCATCTATAAGTTGTAAGAAAACAAAGCTACATTCAACAGCTTAGCCATATGATCAATCATGAGGGTGTAATTTCGATAAGGTCTCGTGACAGAGTGTTCGACTCCTAGCTCCAACTCGAACTTATGAACTTCCTTCCTCCTCAATAAGGGTTTGAATTCATCTAGTACCTTCTCAACTTCCAAGGATAAATAAGATCTACCATATGATCAATCATATCTTCCTTAAGAGCTGACAAGTAGATCACCTCATTTTTTTTCAACCTCTCTCCAATTACATAGCCAAGATAATATATGAATCTTAGTTTTACGTTTACCTTTGACTTAATTCTTGCTCAGCCCAGCTCTACAAGTTTTTCATATAATTGAAGCATAATTCTCTCTCACATTCTCTCAGCAACTCTATTGTCATTAAGATCTTCCAAGTAATAAAAAAGAGAACTTTTTAACATACTCACAAATTGATTCCTTATGTTTGAGATGCATTATTTTTTTATATGCCATATAAGTCACATTTTCTCAGTAGAATTGATTCTTAACTTTTTTATTTTCATAAACATTCTATGCCACCATAAAGTTGTATTATTATTAAGGCAAAGAATAATATTGCACAATTACCTCATATTACCTCTTCATGTGTCATAAGTAGTTCTCTAACTCCTTGATGTCCCATTATTCACTAAACGTATGTGGCTTTGACATCTCCACCCCAAGTGCCTCATGGGTGACCATCACCCTAGCCGATAGTTTTATCTCATAAATCATCACCTCTTGTCATAACTCATCTTCATGCTTAGTCAAGATCTTTACTCTGGACTCCAAGCTAGCTAACATGTTCAGGACCCTCGTGAACTCTTCATGTGATATCATTGAGACTGTCGAGTCATGCATTCCATCTAGAAGATATTAGATCTGCACTTTGAGGTTCTCTATGATATCTGCTGCTGTATATGTAATTTATTTTTACTTAATAATCTGTTTTAATATTTTCATGTAAGTGCAGGAAAGGAAATATTAAAAGCCCGGGGATGTAGCAGTAGCACAATAACGGAGGTCCCGCCGTCCGGTCGGCGGGCCGAAATTTTTGGAGCAGAGTCTGACCCATTCCATGATCTGACCCGCTTCAGTTAAATGAACCGGATGTTTATTTTTCATATAAAACGATTTGTATTTATTTTTCGGGTGGCTGTTTTTTTTTTGACCCGGTTGAACTGTTCATCATCCCTCTTCTCTCTCTCTCTGCGCGATTTCGCGACTGCTGCATGCTGCATACTGTAAGACGTTCTTTCTTGGTTTTAATTTGTAACGCATAAGCTTTTTCTGGTGGAGGTAGCTAGTCGTACTGAGCGACTAGCGAACCACGTTATTTCCTGTGTTGAATTCTCGTTTTTTTGATTCTGTCGTGGATGCTGTTGGATTGGGATATACATATTACTTGTTTCTGTGTTTTCGTTGTTTTCTGTTTCTTAATCTCACTACCCATGGAAGCGCAATTACCCAACATCTGCTATAGAGACATAAGCTAGTTACCTAATCGTCCAAGCTTGTGAGAGGATCACATAACTTGTTCTTCTTTCCTTTTTCCTTAAAAAGAGAGTCGAGGTCACTTCATCAAACTTTATAAAAGACCTCCAAATGAGATCTTACCATTATTTCTTTCAAGTTATTCCACACATACAACTTAGCTCTAATACTAACTATCATGTACTTAGTCTTCCCAAAAAGTTTCTGTGCAGCACTTAATCTTACCAACTCACCTCTCAAATATTGCTAAGTCAACATCTCATTTGCCTATCAAGCATTGCTTGGCTACAACCCAAAATTTATAACTGAAGAAAACTTAAGAAAACACTAGGAAAAACAAATCTTTATTAAAGAAAAAATATTTTATAATACTTTAGAGAAGCTTACAACTTAATGATTTGAAAATAAAATCATTTCCTCTTTTATACACTTCTATAAAAAATGTATAGAACCTTGGAAGGTTCTATACATGTCTAGAGAATTTTAGAATCTATGATGTGTGTGTGTTTTTAAGAGGCATTTAGAATAGCCTAGAATAATCTCCTCTCTTCCATACTCTTCAACAAGTGTAGATATTTTTGAAATCTTCTAAAACAATCCATATTCTTCTTGCAATTGAATGTCTCGCAAAATTTCTAGAATCTTCCCACCTCCCTATATAAATCCCTAAGAATTATTTATCTTCATTTGATCAAATTATTATATCTCCATCAGTGATGATGTGACACCTAGTATATTACTACTCACTTTTATGCAATCACCTCAAATGACTACACTATTTCTGTAAGTATTTCCCACCTCCCTATGTACACAAAGATTTGCAGCTTAATGATTTGCAAATGAAACCACCTCCTCTTTTATACACATATATGAAAATTTATAAAACCTTTGAAGATTCTCTACATGTCTAGAGAATTATAGAATCTAGGATATGTGTGTGTTTTTAAGAGGCATTTAGAAGAATCTAGGATACCTGCTCCCTTGCATGCTCTTCAACAAGTATAGATATCTCTCAAAATTTCTAGAATCTTCCTATCTCCCTATATAAACCTCAATTAGTTATTTACCTCTCAAGTATATTACTACTCACTTTATGCAATTTTCTCAAATGGCCATACTATTTCTAAAATTATTTCCCACCTCCCTATATACACAAAGAGGGCGAGAGAAACATAGAGAGAGAGAGAGAGAGACTTCTAAGTATTTTATTTTTTTTATTAAATAGCTAGAGTTTCTAGGTTTCACAATCATATTTTGTATGATTGAGAGTCCTTCCCCATTTCATAGTTATAGTATAGAGAACTTTAGTTTATATAAAATAAGACATCTCATTCTACAATTGCTAACAATGAGGAGAAACTAGTCATCACAGAAATAAAGATAAAAGAGTATCAATTCAATATATACAATAATATATAAGAAAATCATCACATTAAAGATAATTATTAGAAATTATTTTTAAATATAAAACTGATAACAAGATAAACAATTGAGATAAAATAGCTTACTGAATCCATCCGAGAATCCCCATAGAATATTCTTATCATAACCTCTTGGGAAAAGAGTTATTCAAGATTTCTCCAAGTTGGACAGCAACATACCTCTCATGACCTCTGAGTTTCATATCTCTTATATCTTATTCCTCCAATTCTCACTCATTGATTATTGACTCAAGAGCCTATACACATATCACAAATGATCATTATAATTTTATATAATATTTTTTTATTTTTTGAATATTATGATAATTAATTATAATCCTTCAAAATTTATTGAGTTAGATATAATTTTCAGCTTGGTTTTTTATTTCTTTAATTTGTTTGCTTATTTTCAATTGTACCATTAATCCTTTTTTTTTTTTTGTAAATTATTCTTCTAGAAAACTTAATTTTGAATTTATTTTATCTTTTTTTGATGGTTATTTACAATATCAAGAAATTTTATTTGTGATTGAACAAAATATACTATATGTTTTCACCTTTACAATAAGATCTTGTTAGGTATTGATTATATTGGACTATTTGCTTATATATTCTCAATTTTAATATCTCATCACTAATCAAATTAAAAATATTTTAAGCTTACACTTAAGAATATTTAAATTTTAAAATATAAGAAATTTCAACTATAAAAAGATTTCAAAACTTTTTATCTTAAATGTTAGGTTGGTATGAGTAAGGTCTCACTCGATCAGATATACTCGGAAATATTGGGAATTAGCAGAGATGAGAGTCAAACAAAATTCAAGTACTTTGGTTACGTTTATTAATGATAGTTCATTTATTATATGAATATTTTTTTTTGAGTTGGTCATAATTTTATTAGATATTTAATAAAATAAAATAAAAATCAATTTTATATAAAAAAATTAAAATAAGAAATAACAATATGTTAGAATATATGTTTACTATATGAATTATAAGAATATACATCATACTTCATGTATCGGTACAAACCCATCATAAAATAATTGAAATGAATAACAAACATCTAGTTATAACTACTCAAACAACCTCATCAATTGAATGGAGAATTTTGAATAATTATAACTACTCAAACATCATCGAGTTAAAAAATAAGAAATAACTATTTGAATAGAGTATTTTAAAATATTTTTGAGAAGATAAAAATTTACCTACAAACAACCTCATCAATTGAATACATTCTTCAATTTTTCACAGTTCATATATTGTGAAATATTTCTTTCTTAATTACTTTAGTACCCAAAAAATACAATTAATTTTTTATCCAAAAATCAATAAAATTATAGTAAGTATTAATTTTACATTTTTTAAACATTTTTTTTAATGAGTCTAAGAAAAAAAGAACATTTAGAAGATATATCAAACTTAATTTTTTTCCTTATTCATCAATAATTCTAATCGAACCTCTAACTATGAGAAAAAGTCAATTGTCAACTATATCTAAACTTTTTGATCCAAATTATAATGATACTCTTATAATATGATCAAATATAATTTATGCAGTTCATATAGTTAATCATTTTATAAATATTCCATAATATATCCATCAGGACTACTCTTCGTATACTAAAGCATGTGAACAAATTTCTCGAGCTTGAAATTTCTTTTGCTGATCATGAGTTTTTATAGATAATCGAGTATTTGGATTCGAGCAAGATACCAACTTGCACTAAACAGACATCTCCCACAAATTATTATATTTATCTTAATAATAATTTTATCTCCAAAAAAAAAAATTTAATTTGATATATAATACAGAGGTAAAATTCAAAAGTATAATGATAAACTAAGACATATTTTGGATATGACATCTACTCGAAGAGATAGAGCATCCACAATTTTCTTTTACTAATCTCAATCACGGCAATTATGCAATGACACATGCAACCTCTAATCAAGTATTTTAAGAAAAAACAAAATACATAATGGTGAATTATTTCTTTCTCGAGAATAATATTTAAGAAATAAGTATTGTTACAACTTATGTTACCATAACATATCATCAAGTGAATAATTTTGCAAAACCCTTAAAAATTTGATCTTCATGATCTTTACCCATCGACTTGAGAAGTGTAGCGTGGCTTACAATTTTTATTACTTACATTTTCATTCTTCTAATATTTTCGAGTTCTATTGCTCAAGTTTATTCAATGTCCAATAGCTTTAGATGCCTTTTTATTTACTACTCCGCCATCAATACAAAAAAAAAAAAAATAGCAAAAAGAGAATAAATAACAATAACATTATAAATTGATATAGCAAGCACATGCAAAATAAACTAAAAAAATAAACTAAGAATGATGAGAGATGATTTTCATGAATGAGGATGTCGTTGGTCTCTATTTTTTTTAAGGAAGAGAGGACCCCTGATGGCCTAACCGGGCTAGGAAAAGCTCAAAATGGGGCTCATAGGCCAGCTAAGTGGTCTTCCTTATCGAGCCCAAAGCACGAGCCACGGGCCATCTGGAGACAAGTCAGGGCTCAGTTCAACCCAACCCAATCGGACCCAATTCACTCCTGAGTCAAATCAGTCAGTCAGAACACATGGGGGGGGGGGCTAGTATAAGCTTCTAGGTGGCCTAGAGGGGGCAAGTCAGAAAGCAACTGCAAAACAAGAGAGAACACTACGACCATGTTCATTTCAGATCAAACTGCGCTGAATGATAACCTGTTCCTCTCTAAATCTTTGATAAACTCCCGAGCAAAGCCACGATATGAGTTTGGCGAATATATGCCTGCGACATGAAGCAACGGCAGGCAGCCAGTAAACCATTGAAGCATGGAAAACATGAAGAAGAAGAAGCAGCAGAGTTAAGAAAAAGAACTACGCGCGCAGAACATTTACACTCTGTGGAGAAGTAATGGAGCTTCTTGAAATAAGCATACGTTCTCTGCTAGTTAAGGCTCTGTTCCACCACACCATGTCATGCGGCGCCAAATAGTAACAAATTAGGGCGCGTGAGAACTATTAGGGCAAAAAGTATGCTTGAAAAGGATATATGACGATCTCTTTCTCATAAGTATACTTGAGAGGCTTGCATCGTGGGAGAAGCCCATCTTCTCCTGTCATTATCGAAGTGCATCTACTTAACCTAAATCATGGTGGAGCAGAAGATAAGAGACGGCGCACAGCAGATGTTCAGCATGGAGATCAAAATAAAATGGGAATTGCATCTCCATAAATTTCCCATCAAAAAAAGAGAAATCAGGGAGTGAAATACAGATACAATGGCATGATGGAGATCAACCTTTTAATTGTGCAGTCTAAGAATGGTTACTTATCATTGGCCAAGTTGAGAATATGTGACCCTAATCTTAGAGATATTTCAACCATATAATATGAGTTATATTAATTTAAAAAAAAAAAAAAACTTACTAGTACTTATTATATTACGCATAAATTAAGAACTCATTCAATCTAAAATATTCAGATATGTGAGAACATATTAAGGACGTGGCTATAAAATAATCTAGGTGTATAATTATTTTTATTGATTATTATTCAAGATATACATGGACAAATCTATTTTAAGATAAATCATAGATTTTTTCTATTTTTAAATTTTTTTTATAGAATAATAAAAAATTAATTAAATCGAAATTTTAAAAAAAGTTAAAAATAACAATATATTAAAATATATATTAGACTAATTTCATAATTACTATATAGATCATTAGATTATAGAGAAGATTTCTTGTGTCTGCATATCGTAATAGAATAAAATTACTAAAAAAAAATTAATAAATATTTTGGACATCTGGAAAGCTCCTACTTGAAAAGAGTTCCAAAATATTATTAGAAAACTTTAGTTTTAACCATAATTTATTTCATCAATTAAATATCTTCTTATATATTTTCTCAAAATATATTTCAGATCTAACATTACAAAAATAAATGTTCAAGCTTGTTAAAATTTTAGTCTAAGATTATCGTAAAATTTTTTAATAAAATAAAAAATGTATTTTTTTGAATACATAATTTTGTGTGTGTGTGTGTGTGTGTGTGTGAGTATGTGAGTGTGTGTGTGTTTTGAGGCAAACCAAAAGTCAGGTGCTCCTAAATAATAAAAAACAAAAATTAAACTAATAACTCAACATCTCCTTTAGATCCAACAACATGGAAAGAAGTGTTCATGCTTGCATGACTCTAATCTTGAGTTGTCATGAAAATTTTTTTTGAAATAAATAATGATTTGAGGTATATTATGAGTCAGGTGGTCCCAAATAATAAAAAATAATAAACTAAAAACTCAAACCATCCCCATTCAAGATGAGATTAACATATTAAAGAACTCAAATTTAAAAGAATAAAAAAAAAATTATATTATTCACCAAGAGCCTTCATGAAGATATCTATAATCTGCTCAATGATAGGTACATAAGAAATAATGATCAAATCATTCTTGATCTTCTCCAAATTAAAATAACAATTAGCTTTAATATACTTTGTCCACTCTTGGAACACTATATTAGCAATAATATATCAAGTTATATAATTATCACAGTAAAGTATCAATAATATTTAAACATGTAGTCAGCAGACAAAACTTTTTCAAATAGTATATGATCCATTAGAAGTCACAAGTAATTGATATTATAATTATTTATTTTACACCTGCATTGGATTCAAAATAACCAACTCTCCATTTAATTTCCATGAGATGAGATTATCTACACAAATAATATAAAAACTCGTAGTAGATTTCCACTGTGTAATCACATAAGTCCAACTGGAATATAAACGTCCCTAACCAACTATGTTCATAATCTCTAAAAATAATTTTATTAGAATATGTCTATACAAATTTTAAAAATAACAAATTATACTTATAATATATAAAATATTAGATCTATTTACTAATAGATAATTTAGTTTCTCTATAATTATTATATATCCAGTGGAGTGACATACTAAGGTCAAATAAATATATATATTTGAAAAAAAAAAAATGAATATGCGGAGCTGAGCAAGGACTTTCCTTTAACTCAAAAATGAAGCCAAAGATATTGCACATCCTGACATACTAAGGTCAAATAAAATATTTAAAAAATATCTCTTTTGAGAAGGAAAAATAAAAATTTACATCTCATGTGTATTTTAAATTAATGCCAAAGAAATATTTCAAATATCTCAAATCGTTCATTTGAAATTTAATTTTTAAAAATAATTTCATTTAAGATACACTCAACTGAACATCTCATGTAATCAAAATATCAAAGCGTACAAATAATATCATATACTCATATCTTAGGATACTACTAGGGCCATAATGGGCATTTCATAATATGCATATCATACATGTGCTCCTATTAACAATGAAGATTAGTATCGCATAAATACTTTTTCTTTAGATTATCATTAAAAAAATATATTTTTTATATCTAATTAATATACAATCTACCTATATGATGTAATAATAAGCAACAACTTCATAGTGATCATATTGGTCATGGCAGAGAATGTGTCTAGTAGTCAATATCATAAATATATATAAAACCTCTCTCTATCAACCTAGACATGAGTTGATCGACATTTCTCCCAGATCTCATTTTCATCATGTACGCTCATTTATATCCACCACTAGTCTACCTAGTTGTTTTTACATAAGATCTCATGTATAATTAAATATTACTGAACTTAATTTTTTAAACAAAATTATTATCATCCTAAATGAGTAGAACGTGTTTTTGGTTTTTTTCCACAAGTCAATTGGAAGATCCAAGTCATTACCACAAACTAAACTAATTGAAAAGATAGAAAACTCACATGGAATAAACTATTGATAACTATGATAGTCAATTTATTTAACTTAAAACTCTGTAATGCTCACCACCAACCTCACTCTAAAAATAATTATCAATATATATCTTTGATATTTTTCTTCTTCCTATCATATGTATATTATAGGAATAATCTCCTATGAATAGATATTGATATCATACCACAACAACCCCAAATTAACATCAATAGTGGGACAATGTCATAGTCAAACTTTGACATCAACAATGGGCTTGTGTCGCTCAAAATTACATCTCAAAAAATACACTACCCTTTTTTTCGAAAATGCCTTGCCTGTGGTGAGGCACAACCATTTCAAAAATGCACTAGAGATGTCATAAAATGGTGTGCCTCACCTCGTTGAACAAGATGTCACATCTCATTCTTTGAACAAGCTTGGGCAGCTCATCCATTGGAACAAGCTCACCCAACTTATCCGAACAACTAGTTAATGTGTTTGTGTGTGTGTACATGTACATGCATATATTTATATGTATATACATATAAATGCATACTTATTTAAATATATATATATATATATATATATATATATATATATATATATATGCATGCATATATTTGTATATAGGCATGTGCATATGTGTATATATATATATACTATACACACACACATATACACAATATATATATATATATATATGTATAAGTATGTATATACATATATATATATATATATATATATATGCATGTGTATGTACATATATAAGCATATATACATAAGCTGGTTAGGAAACATTAATTATTAGAATATTATTATTTTATTTTGAAACTTCGAATGCTTATGCTGGCTAGGAAACATTAATAATATTTTACTTTTATATTTAATATATTTTATTTGATTATATTTCATTAATATATAAAAACTATATATAATATTTTATAAAATATATAATTTTTATATGTATAAAGTTGAGTGCACCTTTTAAAAAAAACTTTCAATGAATTTGTATTTGGTCTTATGGCTCCAAATAACTTTTACACTTCATTACACCTTTGGCTCAAATAACTATAATTTTAGGTGCTTACTCACAATCTATTACGCATTTACGGTGAAGAATACACACAAGACCACTCCATACCAATGTGCAAAAGGCACAATTTGCTTTTACACGTAGATTGCTATATATCCTATATTTGGCAATGAGATTTCGCAATAGATCTCACAATGGGTTAGCATCTCCGTGAAATCACCCTTAGATTTCATAAAAATTGGCTTTCCAATTAATTTTCTATCAAACACAAATAGAGCTCATGAATCATGAAGCATCAAATTAAAATTGACAAATGCACCATCTCACTCTATGAACCCTAGGGTTTAGACATCCTAGAATTTTAACACTGATACCATGTAGAATTTGAAGCCAAAACAATAATCTCAGTAGAACTTAATAAATCTCAATATGAAAAAGTGTACTCGATAGACTTTTATATAGTATGTTATTTGGATTAGGTCAGCCCACATATTGGGTGCTCATTATCACGGACTTAGTCTTTTCGCTAAGCTCTCGTGTGATACTTAGACAACTTACCCCTTAAATATTACTAAGTTATCCTTACATTCGTCTTGCCTGTTATACTTGGCATCTACCCACAACTTGAAAGCAAAAAAAAATTTGAGAGAACACTTAAAAATAAAGAAAATACTTTAATGAATAATAAAATTTTACAAGAAACTCTCAATTTGGTGATTTACAAATGAAGCTACCTTCTCCTTAAAATACATGCAGATGAAATGATCTAAAATCTTTGAAAATTTCCTATAGGCCTAGAGAATTCTATTACATATATCCAAGAGGATTCTAAAATAATCTAAGATAATCTCATTTCTTCCATACAAGTGTGAACTTCTTCGAAATCTTCTAGAACGTTTCACATTCTTTGAGTGAGTGTGTGACATCATGCTCCTACTCATAATGTAATAATATAAAAAATGTAAAAAATTAAAGTTAAAAACAAAATAAAAAACCTTAAGCCACACCAAATCATATAAATTATAAAAATGTGTAATAAGATCACGATATTGAGAATACTAAATTTCATATAGTCTTAGATGGGCAGCACGGATACTGAATAAAACCATAACCCTAATTTACTGAATTGCATATACCTAGAAACATCTCCTCGCAATATGTTCAAGAGAACAGTTTCTGCCATGTCATCAGCATTGTGTCCAGTAACAAGCTTGTCCACTTTCAATAATGCAGCACCACGATCAAGAGCCTTGATAAACATGCATACAAAAAGTGAGGTGTAGACTTTGCCTTAGGTATTGAAGAAGGAAAAGCAAACAGTTTATGCCATGTCATCAGCACTGCATCACTCCTCCCTACCCTCTCCTCTCATGATCCAATCCCAAGCTCACCATCCAAATCATGTTGAAAGGACCACCTAGCCTTCGTTTTCTTCCCTACCCTCTGAAAGCACCCTCCCGAACAGAATGAAAATAGTTTGCTTCCCAACTAACATTACCTATGTACGACAAATTTTTAAATTGAACAGTAATGCAAAACCAGCAATCAAGAACAAGTGTCATGCCTGGCGACGAAAAACACCACAATATGTGCAATTGTTCTTTAAACCAATCATCTTCACTATCTCGTCCATCGTCCATCCATATAAATCTTTGTAGGAAACGACCATTAGAGGAAGTCCATACTGAAATACGCCCGAATTTCATCATGAATTAGTCCCGCGCATGATGGTCGTAATTCCATGGCAGATGAGGTCCACGTGGTTACCTGAATTTCATTTCTTTTAACAGTTTGGAGCGAATCGTCCCTGTAGCCAGCGATCCCCTCGTCAATTGACAGGAGAAACAGATCCAGGCCATAGTTGTGCCGACGATTAAGTTCGGATAGCAAGTGAGCAAGGACGGTGGAATCTAAAACAAACAAAAAATTATAATATGAAGGCGATGGAATGGAGATATGCAGACAACACCAATTGGGAAGAAGCGTAGCCAGAGCACCAGTGCAAGTTAAAAACAACATCACCTTTACCACCAGAAGCTCCAATGGCAACCCGTTCGCCGCGTTTAAATAAAGCATTTTTTACGATCAGTCGATGGATTTCCTCCTCAAATACTTCGAAGAAACATTCCCTGCATATCTTTTATCCCTTAACCATTGGGCAAGCATCTGCGCCGATTATGGAAGAAAAACAAAGAAATCACGGCGTTGCTGATTTACCTGCTCTAGGGTTTTAGGCCTTCTCACAGAAGCCCTTCTTTGGTTACACAGACAGCAGGGACGACCTGCAGGCTTCCCAGTAATCGATTTGTCTCCTTCCATCCGTCTGCGATCAGCTGATCGCTCTTGCGTTTATTTCTGGTCTATGACTGAAAATCCGCCGGTCCCCATGAATTATTAATTCCAAAGGGATATGCCAAACATTATTTTGCAAACTTTAACAGTGTTTTTTACACCCCTAAACATATTTTTTACTCTAATGATATGTGCCAAAATAAGGTGCTATTTTAATAATTAAATATTTTTTTAATTAAATTTTTTTTTAACCTATGAGAAATATCCTTTGAGATGCATAGTAGCTATAACTGCTATTTTATATCCTCTATATTCTATTTTCAAGGTTGCCAAATATGACAACCCAATACATTTGATGGTATTTTACCACCTCTTATACCAACTCCATTGGATCAAGTTTTTTTTTATTGTTTTGGTGTCATTTTAGTAGTTATGGAGATTGTACCCCTTATTGCAACTCCCATTTGAGTTGCTCTTATATAAACCCCTATTGTTCCTCACAACTCATCATTTTATGTTACATGTGACTAATCTCATTTCAAAAAACTTTGATCATCTCCAACTCACTTACTATTTTTCACTTTTAGCTATTTTAGCTAGTCAAACACAAAAAATTCATCTCCAACTCATTATCTATTTCACTCTTTATTTCCTAATTTACTCAAATTGCCCAACAAATGTAGAGAGTCAATTGAGCTCTCTAAATTTTCTCTCTCTTTTTTCTCTCTATCTCTCTCTATATACATGTTTGGCTTTTTAAAAAATATTGAAAGTTAGGTATAAAATAGAGAGTGTGGTTGGAGTGTATTTTGAAAAATTGATAGCTAAAATAATAAATTTAACATTTAAATATATTTTGAGTATCTATTTTGTTGTGTGTGATTGGAAATGCTCTTAAAGAGATAAAAAGAGACTGAGAAATTCAAATGAGCGATGAAAAGAAGCCCATAGTGCTAAGCAAGGATGCTATTGGAGTTATTTCTATCTCCGACAAAAAAAATCTCCCTAATATGGATAAAAATTTAGTTTGTGGGGATTTTCTTAGCAATCTTGCTCCTTGTATCAAAGCAGTGTTAATAATATCAAGTTAGAGAAGTTTGTAGAAAAGGAATATTCTTGTGATGAGATGAAAAAACTATATTTTCATACCTTCTATTTCTATTTATATGTGTGATTCAAACTCTTTATCTTTCTGAAACAATAGCTTCTATTTCTATTTCTATTTATAAGTTGGTTTGAGCACTGTTAAAAAGATTGTAAAATGTAGTTCAGTTGGTTGTGAAACCGAGAAATTTGATAACATGGCATAGCAAAGAGAAAGAATATAATCTTATTAGAAATGGTGATTGTCATGGCTTTGCAAGCTAAAATGAATTTTTCAAACAACCAAACCCTAGACAATGACACGAAAATTTTGATAAACTCGTTCTTTGAAATGGATCTAGACATAATAATATGAATAAGAACTTATATGTGGATGATAGTTTAATCTTGAGAGATGATATGAAAGGAATAATAGCATCAAATATTTTGTTATCCTCGACTTGGAAAAGTTGAACCAATAGTGGGGGTTACACTATGAACCAATAGTGGAGGTTACACTATGAACCAATAGTGGGGGTTACACTATGAACCAAACCCATTAGATTGTGAAAGTAGTTAGCAAACGTAGTCATTTCAAAAATTTAAAATGCTAAAACTCCATCTGATTGAAAAATAAAACTCGAAAAGAATGGTAATAGATCGGTAGATCAACTTGCGTATGCAAAAGCAACAGGAAGTCTTATGTATGCTGCTCAGTGTATTATGACTGACATTTTAATTATAATTAGTAAACTAAATATGTTTGCTTGCAATCCAAGCGTGGAAAATTAGAAAGCTATTGCCATAGTTATTCATTATCTAAAGAAGTTGGGGCTGATCGAGACATAGCCGAAAAATCAAGAATAGTTTTGAAATAAATTTCTCGGCCTAATAATATTAACTAAAATTGATGTCCAATTTAAATCTTTTTGTTTTTTTTTATCCATTTTAAAACTTTACTCAAGCACAATAGATACCAAGTAATTTTTTCTGAGTTTCATAGATTTTCTATCTGAAATATGTCCACATATATATATATATATTCTAAACCTTAAAATAAACCCACAAGCACGCACCAATTATATTATGTCCAAAACCAGCAGAATATAAATTTATCCACAAATGAATATGCTACCCTAAAAGTAAAATGATAGAACATGTAAAGAGATTACCCGTAAATTATAAATGTCCAATGTTCATAAATAACTCAGGGGGAAAAGTTGAATGGTAAAATGAATTGAAAACACTTAAATAAAAATTGAGGTTTGATTTCCAAGATTTGATGATATTCTGAAGAAATTTTGAGCACCAATGAGCATGGCATGAACCATCTCCTCCTTCACAAGCATAGTATTGTGGCTTTGTTTTGTGTAACAAAAATTTATAGTCTATGATACAATCCCAAAAGCTAGTTAAAAAATTATCTCATCCAATATAGTCTTGCAAGTATATGAGTCATAAAAATAATAAATAAAGCTTTAGTCCGTATATCAATCATAGGGGAATCGCTTGGTATTCTCCATTGATACTCTTCTCATTTATCATTAATGTTAGTTTCCTAGTTTGGTCCTCGATAATCTTCATCATTACATCTATGTGATCTAACATTATTTCCATCCATTTCATTCAGTACTTTTGTGTATTATTCATTCTCATTATCTTTTGTGAGTAGTGTAAGAATGCTTTCTTCAAATAATAACTTTTTTGCATGCAGCATACATGGCACTAAAAATGAGCAGCCCAATATAGCCTGTTGGCATGTCTTTTTCTTGGGTCATACCAAATTGGGCTAGGTTTGGCCAACGCCAACCTAGTTCTATTCATTTCAGGCTAGCCTGGTTTAGTCTAAGTAAGCAGCTAGCCTAGTTCATTTTTGTGCAAGTTGGGTTGAAACTAGCCTGCATGGGTCAAAATACTGGGTCAGGCCATGTCACACCCTTGTGCTAGGAATAATCGCCCGGCACTACTGATTTGTGCCATGGGTCAACCCAAGGCTAGTCCTAGCATGGCTCTAAACTAGGTCATGCCATGCAAGACACGACTGAATCATGTCGTGTTCATGCTGCCCAACCCAATTGACACCTCTAACTCATCCCCCTTCAAAGATTAGTATGCAAACAAATGATAATTTCCATTAATCTAAATCTTATGCTATATCAGAATCCATGCATCCAAGATAATCAAGTTTTCTCCCACACGGGCACAAAGATAGCTAAGTTGTATCTCGTAGATACTTCAGGATGGCTATTACTACAATATAGTGATATCTTATAACATGTCATATATCCAATCTAATTGACATAAATTATCCACTCTGTCTTATTGCAAATATATAGTACTGTCGCATTGAGGACGAGCTGATTGAAGTAGTAGAAACTTGTAGAAATTTTTTTTTTGACGAAACAACTTTTTTACAGACTTAGATATATGACAAGTACATACATTATTTGGTAAGACAGTTAGAGTATGATACATCTATTCAAAAATTTTATATTTCACAGTAGCTCGAAGCATATTAATACATAGTATCATTGGATACGAGATGTATTAGATAAAATGTTAGTTACATTAAAAAAAAAATAGAAAAACATAAATATTACTGACATGTTGACTAAATTTTAATTGCATTTTAATTGTCATTAAAATGTATACTAGTATGTATCTCTCCGTCTAGGGTAGAATAGGAGATTTGTTGGGTCTGCCTGAATTTGGTAGATTGATCTTGTTTTACTTGTATTTTAGTAGTGATGTGGTTGTAAATTTTTTGTGTAGGTGAGGTATACGATAGAACAAGACAATCAAATAATCTATTTTCTCAAGCTCTTTCTCTCTCTTCTCTCATCTTCTCACGCACTCTCAGGCTATCAGAATCTATTTTCTTAATTATGCATATTAATCCATAATTAAGTTCTAGACAGAATCTCTTCTTTGTTTTTTTTTTTTAGAATTACATTTTATGGAGATTACCAAAACATTGACGCAGTGTCGACGAATTGGAATATCTGACCCAAAGAACAACATGAAATAACATCTGTAATGACCTCATCAAAATCCTAAGTTTGGATAATTAATCTAGAATTTTATATTCTATATAATTTGTGTTAGTTCAAAAAGCAATTTTAGTGTGTTTTTTAATTTATGAATATTTTTAAGTGTGAAGAAGTCATTAATATACGTCAATGTGTATTGGTTGTAGTAAATTAGATTTTTTGGTTGGGGAGATTATTTTTGAAAAATTTTTAATTTTATTTAATTATTAATAAAATAAAATTTGGGCGGAATTTATTTTGTGATGAAGTCTTTATTATGAGTTTGAAAAGTCATAATTTTGATTGATAGCTGATTTAAGCCTTTTAAAATCTTCCTGGATTTTTTTTTTTTTGTTTGATCATATGATAGGTGGATGATGTTTACATTTTTATTTGCTTCTATTGGCTTTCATAAGCATTGTCATGGTTAGTTTCTTATTAATCACATGCATCTATTAATCTTTTTTTTTTGTTTTTTTTTTTTTTTGAATAATTCATGTATAGATTTTAGTGTCTCAAGAAATATAAATTTTTTTATGAACACACAAAAATGTGTTTTAGTTTCTAAAATCATAAATGTTGAGTTGTGTACCTCGAGGTACATTCTCAGTCTCTCTTTCTCCCACTCTCTCTCTCTCTTCATCTCTCTCTTCTTCTCTCTCCCTCTCTCTTCCTCTCTCTGTCTCTCTCTCTGTCTCTCCCTCTCCCTCTCTCTTCCTCTCTCCCTCTCCTCTCTCCCTCTCCCTCTCCCTCTCTCTTCCTCTCTCTATCTCTCTCTCTCTCTCTCTCTCTCCCTTCATCCATCCATCTCTCTCTCCCCCTATTCTCTTCCTCTCTCTCCCTCCCTCCCTCCCTCTCTCTCACTATCTCCCTCTCCGTCTCTCTTCCCCCTCTCTCTCTCACCCACAGACACACACACTCCCTCACTCACTCCCTCTGCCTCTATTTCTCACTTTATATTCTCTCTCTATCTCTCACTCACTCACGCTCACACACTCTCTCTATCCCATTCCATCCCACTCATCTTTATCTCACTCATTTCGCTCTCAAAGTTCTATGTTTCTCCTCCATTTTCTCCATTCTATCTCCCTCATCTTTTTTTTTTCCAGAGCAGACCATCAAGTTCGAGAGATTGATAATGACTAAATTGGCGATGTGGTAGGTAGTTTGATGACTTAACTTATGTGGTATGAGAAGGCTTGTCTAATTCATGAAAGGAAAGGCTAGAGAGCTTGAGCAGTTGAGCTTGATTCGGTCTTTCACCGTACTAGTTTTTTGTGCAGAGCCGCCGCGGCCATCAAAGAAATATATAATAATTCATGTGAGCTCGAAGTTCATTTATAAACCATTGTTGAAAACCACTCTTTCTCTGACTCATACATATATTCATCAAATGAAATGTATGCAGATGAGATGCATTATTATATATATCATAAGAATTTTTATGTTCCTCACCGGTATGTTGCGGAAACATCACTAGAGTTTTGAAGATATGTTCCATTATAGCCTTCTATTTTCCAAATAATGGAAAAATCACTAGAGACATATTTCTTTTTGTAGCAGCTATCCCACCTTATGTCCTGAAGGATTTTTCCTCCTATGTTATATGCTCATCGTCTCACTTGGGATTAAATTGCTCTCTCATTTTAGGAGGCAAATTATTTGTTGGCAGTTATGATTTTATAAATTTTATAACACGAGAATAATAATATTTATTTTATAAATTTTATAAATAGTATGAGTCTTAATGACTAGTGCGCATGTCATATATTGTTGTGATTAAAATTCAAAATAGGGAACCAAGATATCAAGGAAATAAAAATATATGTCGGAGATTAGATTAAGAATAATATTTATTTTATCTCTTTTTCTTTTCTCTTCTTTTTTTTCTTTTTTCATTTATTATTTTATTATTTTAATTTTTTTAATTTTTTTTTAATTTTTTTAAATTTTTTTAAATTTTTTTAAATTTTTTTAAATTTTTTAATTTTTTAATTTTTTTTTTATTTTTAATTTTTTTTTAATTTTTGTATTTTTATTTTTTAATAGTTTTGTTTTATTTTCTAATAGTTTTTTTTTTATTTTTTGGTAGTTGTTTTTATATTTTATATTTTTTTGTTTTTATGTTGGTAGAGATATATATATATATATATATATGAGGAGGTAAGAAACAATATGAAAAGTATTAGGGGCAAGGAGGCAAGATACCGAATGCACACCTATACTATATGAGGCTTATGGGACAAAAAGAAACATCCCTCTTGGCTTATGGGTCCAATTGGGCCTAGTGGGTCCCACCCTCTTAAACAAATACAACAACATCCACACCAGACCTTTTTAAATAGACAAAATTACATACTAAATGATAATAATAATAATTATTTTATTATAAAAATAAGAAGAATAGGAAATATAAAAAGAAACAGAAGATCCAGAAGTATAATAAAAATAAGTAGAATTAAAAAAATAAGAATAAAGAAAATAATAAGAATTTGAAGACTTATAAGAATAAAAAGAATAATAAGATTGTGAATAATATTAAGAATAAGAAGATTAAAAAGAATAATAATAAGAATAAGAAAAAAAATAAGAATAAATATTTAATAATACACACGGCAATGGTGCTGCAGTCTATATTTATTAAATATTTATTAAATATTTATTAAATAAGAATAAATAAGAAAAATATTTATTAAATAAGAATAAATATTATAATAAATATTCTTATTTATTAAATAAGAATAAATATTTTTTTAAATATTTATTAAATATTTAAAAAAAATAAGAATAAATATTTATTAAATATTTAATAAATATTTAATAAACAATTATTTTTTATTTTTAAATATTTATTCCACGACTAGAAGAACCAATAAAAGCAACAAAAATATTACTGAGCTGCGAGGCTGCACTATATTTACTTGGCACAAAGGAAATTGTTTATTCGCTCAGTTTTATTCCGAGAGTAAAATAATATCGACCGGCAACAGCGTCTTCCTACGCTACGCTACATGTGGAACCGGAACTACTACTCGCACAGAAAGTTTAGGCACACGGCTCCGTATTTACAGAAGCACACGCGGGGCTCAGCGAGGGAGAGACGGATGAAGCGTGCGGGCGCGTGGGCGTGGCGCTGGCGCGCCCCGGCTATCAGTACGCGGCGGGTGCTCACGGCCCTCTCCCCTCTCTCTGCTTGGATTCCAGCGTGGCGGCTTCGTTCAGCATGTCCGTTGCATCGGCATGCATGCCCAGCTTGGCTAGCGCAACCGACTGCAGGTAGAAGGCCGTGTGCCAGCTCTGGTTGATGCACTGCGCCTGCATTGCGTCGCGAAGCGCCGCATCGGGCTCGTCACACAGCAAATAACACAGGCTGCGCCGCGCCAGCACCGTCGGGGACGCCATGGTTCCCACATCTATGAACTGCAGCGGGGGTCCAATAACACACACAGACAAATTACTATAAACAGATAAAAAATAACATCCTCCAGTCGCAGCTACACGAACAAGGAGCAAATTCATCAATTTCTATGAACAAAACAGAGACGCACAAATTCACGTCAAGATGGCAGTTTTGAAATCACAGGCCGTGTGGACCAGTTAATCATAGGTGTACCTGGGAATAACAGTCGATGGCAGTTTTGAAATCTTTGTCGCGGAAAGCAAAATCCCCACGCTTTCTCGACTCCAGCATGTCTCGCATCTGCTGGGTCCACTCTTGAAAAGAAAGCTGAGATGGACAAAAACAAAAAATCAGCAGCTCGAGAGCAGGATAGCAGCACGGGGGGGCAGCAGAATTGGGGGAGCTCGGATCAGCTAGAACAGCAGCGCTACCTCATTGGAGCCCTCATCGTCCTTGTAATGCGTAGTAATCAAGATCTGGTGAATGGCGGTGAGGTCCATGCGAGAGCACGCCTCCCCCATCGAAGAACGAGGCGCGACGGGAGCTGGCGGCACTTCCTCGTGCTTTGAAATTCCAAGCATCACGTGAGAAGGGACCTGCTGCCCAAAACCGCACGTGAATTTATGTGCTGCTATAATCTAGCACCTGTTTCAAGTATGCATGCTGCATCACACACACTCAGCCATGCTTCAAAATGACACAATTGAAACACACACACACATATATTTATATGTGTTCGCGCGCGCGCGTGTATATATATATACACACACACACATATATCATATGTGTATCACCCTTGCAAGGGTCTGGACAGTCCCATCATATGTCTTCATCTTCACCTTCTAATGATCAACTATCAAAAATAGCTTGTTGAGCAACGACTAGAGGTGTCAACCGGGCCAGGCAAGGCACGGCACGGCCCGCCGTGCCTACGGGCCATGCCAGGCCCGGTTTTTTTAAACCGGGCCGGGCCGGGCACGGCACGGTACAGTAACCGTGTCGTGCCCGACCCGGCACGGAAGCAGGATCGTGTCCTAAAATAACGGGCTGGCCCGTCCCGGCCCGTTTGACACCTCTAATATTTTGGTGTCGCGGCTCTATTTTGTGGTGTAGCAATATGAATGAAGTTGTGATCTTGTTCGGTGGTGTCGCAATATCATTATAGTCGCAACTTGTTTTATGTTATTGAGACTAAACAACTTAATGATTCGAGCCGCGACTCTATCCTTAGTATCACAACATGAATGAAATCACGATATGAGATTTGATATCATGACCCAGATCTTAAAGTTAAAAAGAGTATTTATCTTTCTATTTAAACATTTTGTAAGTGTAATGAAATAAAACAATTACTACAATTGTATCCAAGTCAATCTTCATAGTGAAAGATTTTTCTCATGCAATTGTGTGATCTCTCTCCTCTCCTCCCCTATTTCACTTGTTCGCATGTGATTCATCCTTGAGAGTTTCTTCTTCCCTCATTCCCGAGACCTTGACTTACCACCTCTGATACTAAGTTATGGCCAAATTAGAGCTTCAACCATAATACTTTTCAAAATAGAGAGAGAGAGAAGATGACAAGAAAAGAAGAGAAAAATTATTAATTTTGGAAAAATCATTTCAGAATACAATATAAATTATATATGCTATATATAATTTGTTTTGATTATCTATTTTGTATAATCAAATTATTTCTATTTTTATATTTTCATGTAAGTGTAAGAAACAAAATATTAAATGCCAAAAATACAGCAATAGTACAAAAACGGAGATCCCACTGACTGGCTAGTGGGCTGAAAAATTTTTGGAACAGAGTCTGGCCCGTCCGAGTGATATGACCCGCTCATGTTAATTAAATTGAAAATTATATTAATATAAAATTGTATTTGTTTTATGTTTTTTGGGATGCTATTTTTCATGTGTGGAACTGTTCATTTCTAGAATTTATTCTCTCTCTCTCTCTCTCTACGTGATTTTTCGCGACTGTTTCTACGCTGCACATACTACATGCTCTCTATTTTTGATTATAATCTATAACGCATAAGCATTTTCTAATAGATGTATCTAGCAGTATTGAACGACTAGTAAGCCATGCTATTTCGTGTGTTTCTGTTGTGGTTTGTTTCGTTTTTGATTCTATCTTGGTTAGATTGTGGTTGTGGATTGAATATACATCATTTGTTGCTGTTTCTCTCTTGTTCTCTTCTTCTGAATCACAATCGTGGATGCACAATTGTCCAACAATATATATATATATATATACACATATATATGAGTTATGAGAGCTCTCATGTAGGGTGCTCCTAAATAATGAAAAACACAAAATAAATAATAAATAAATAAAATTAAACTAAACCTCAACATACATATTTTCATTGAGATGTAATGAAATTGATAATGCCTTATTTGTTATTTTTTATTATAAAATAGAAATGAAGTATACAATTTCACATCCATATATTGAGTACTACGACAATAACACTTATATCTACACTCACATATGAACATGAATATGCTAGCGCGCGCACGCGCACGCGCACACACACACACACACACACAAGCATAGGAAACACACGTGTATGAAAAATCCTATTGGAGCTTCCATACATGTACCACAACGTGTGAAATGCTAAATTGTGTTCTCACGAAAATAAGAAGCACAGTGAATTCATTTGAACACAACATTTCATGACCCAGCTAATTAAGATGCAAACCCAATCATCCAACATAAAGGAGCAAAAAGGGGAGAAAATTTCATGGCATGGAAGTAAAAGATGGAGAATGAAATTGTTGAGAGATTTAGTACTTACATCACATTTTGTTTGAAGTTGAGCGAGCGTTGCACCAAGGTCTCTAGTAGTAGGCCGCTCCCTTGGTTCATACTGCAAGCATCTAGAGGCAAGATCCACTATATCAATTGCCTCTTCCTCGGAAAAATTTTCCTCCAAGTGTGAATCCATCAAGAATGCACTATTCTTCCCCTTTATCATATCAATTGCCTATAATTCAACAAATTAAAACTCAAGTCATGGAACACATATACTAATTAATGTGACAAAGCAACAACCAATGTTTGGGGCTCTGTGCGAGAACATGAAGATAAGCACAACAAGGAAATGCATCTCCAAAAAAAAAAAAAGTAAAAAAAAAAAAGAGTCGAGTTCCAATTTGTATCCCAGATAGCCCATATGCTTGCATCTACACATATCTAGGCACGCATATACAAAAATATCACTCAAGAACACTCACGGGTGATCTATTTATGACAAATGCACATGCTACAAATTGAATGGCTAGTAAAATTTTAAATTATAAATTATTTTTAATTGTATTCGAAAAATGTTCTCCACAATAATAGGCATCCTTTATTTTTTTTTAAAATATTTTTTTATCTCCTCCTCTCAGATGACGATGTTTGAGAGGAGGACATAAGAAGGAGACGAGCAAACACATCATATGAGGATGGGAATAATGGACTGCCAAGAATCTAATCTCAAATAGTCTCAAGCTAAGAAGCATGAACACGGATACGACAAATTCAAAAAAACTAGGATACGAATACAGCTAGGATACGGAATGATAAAAAAAATAAAAATAAAAATTATTACTTATAAATATTAGGTATTTTATAAAATAAAATAATATATTTTATTTTATTTTATAAGATAATATCTATAATTATCTTATTTTATAAAATAATATTTAATAATAATCTTATATTATATAAAAATATAATTTTTTTATTTTATAAAAATCAGGCCCACCCTCCCCCCCCCCCCCACCCCCTGTCTCCCACAAATCGCGCCCTGCCTCTCCACGAAATCGCGCACGCCCCCTACATCCCACAAATAGCGCCCTCCTCTCCACAAATCGTGCTCGCCCCTGCCCCCTCCACAGAATCACGCCCACCCCTGCCGCCTCACAGAATCGGCCATTGGCCATAATGGACAACGTCGTCGGGCATTGCTGACATGGGTACGGCAGCCGACGCATCCATCCGATACGTCACGTGGCATATCGGATACGAATTGGTCAACGATAAGCCACGTGGCATATCGGACACGTATCCGTGCCGTGTCCGCGTGTCCGACACGCCTATAGGGAGCCGTATTCGTGCTTCCTTGGTCTCAAGATCCAATCAGAGGCCAAACAAAGTAAGCATCATGAAAAACTTGTCAATCTATTTTTTGTTGAATCCCAACATCACTAGTAAGAGGCATCAATGTCATGAACTCATCCTTAAGAGAGAGAATTTGGCCGAAATAATTAGATAGATCCATGTCCTATTGTCGAATATTGATAATAGCAGAAACAACTTTATAAAAGTGCTAGATATCATTCATGTATAGGCCTTTCGTGTGTTTCCAAAGCTTAACACATGTTTTGTAGGCCTAAAGCCGAAGCAAAATTTTTGGATCAATTGATCGCCATAATACACTAGTTGTGCAAATAGACATAGCATGTTGGGGCTATACCTAAGCAACTATTTTGGATCGATCCAAAATAGTTGTGCATCTATTTTCTTCAATTGCACCTTTTAAACATTAGGTATAGTATCCTCTGGTGTAATAAGATGATCCTCATAACCTTGTCCCATGAACTAGAGTTTCGCAGAAGCTAACCAAGAAAGATAACTCTCACCACAGATCAATTTTTTCTGAGACGATAGTAGGAGATCCAGATGTAACAGATGTAAAAATAGAATTTTTAGTTGCAATAGCCACTTAACTGGGCATGGAAACCCGGTGCCAGATAAGTTGGATGGGGAAAAAAAATCAAAAACAATTAGGAGATATGACGGCAATGAAATTGTCCAAAAGATTTCATAAGGAGAATAAAGTGACCAAAAAAAAAAAACACGATGACTGAGAAAAATTAGGTCTTCACCTTTACCCCCAAAACCATATGAATAGAGAAAAATGATGAATTACTTTTTCATCATATTACATATTGGACTTATATGTATATACATGCTTGTGGGACCCAAAATACAAAAAGGAAAAAATAACTATTTGATATCTAACAAAGAATATAATATAATTACTAGTGATATGAGTGTTTGCTTATGTATTAATAAACTAGGAATCTGAAATAAGAATATAAGTAAAATAATCAATAATACTTGAAAGAATAAAATTATCTGCTACTGTCTTGAAAAAGAATTTTGTATACTATTCTCTAGTAAGTACCATAGTGGTTGAACTATATGAAGACCCTTGGATGATAGAGATTGGCAGCTTGTTTCTAACTATTGCATAAAACTTTCGATCTCTTCTCTAGAAATAATAACAAAAAATTATTTCTAGTGTGATACTCCCACAATGAATATACTTAACTGAGACTATTTATACCGATTTCTGTAAAAAATAAAAATATACCAAATCTTAATTTATGTCAAACCGAATTAAGATTCAATCTCATTTTTTCTTACATCTGTCAAAAACAAAAAAAAAAAAATCTAATTAAAATTTTGGCCACCAGGGCTACTGCATGTCGCCACATTTATTGCCATGCACAACTGCCACGAGCCTGTGCACGCCACAATGCCTGCTATGTGTACTATGTTAGTACAATACACATACTTTCTCTCTCTAAGATTTCAAATTTAAATACAATATCCTTATATAATAGATAAAATTAATGGAAACAACCCAAATATTATGTGCTCCCATCAAAAATAATAATACAAAACCAAATCAAATAATAAGCAAACCACAATACTGATTATATAAAATAATCAATTAGATATATCTCAACTAAACTAATTTTTATATAATAAATTTCAGATAAAAGATTTGGAATGTCTTAAGGTACTTTCTAGGTATGGAGATATAACTTTCTTTCCCAAATAAGGTATGTCTAATATATTTTGTCTGATCTTAATATAATATGATGTGCACCAATCAACCCACCACTTAATTTGAGAATAAATATATCTACATATAACAATACTCCAATTTATTCATCTAAATACAAGACAATCAGAGGAAATCATAACTATCTTATTTTGAACAGACCATATATCACTTTTAAAAAAATATATTTACTTATTTTTTAACTTTTTCTAAACAAATTCAAAGATACACTTTTCTTTAAATTCTTGATATGAGTAGAGGGCTCTAAAATGTGAGATTGTATTCAAAAATTATAGGCATAACTAAATAAATGCATATTTAAATTCTAGCTAAGCACTTGCAATCAAAAAAAAAAATATTTATTATTTAGTCTTACATTTTTCTTAAAAATAATCATGTCTCCTAAAATAGTAAGTGAGATACTATTATTTCTAGAACAAATGAAAAGAAAAAAATACAAATTTATTACATCAACTACTTGTAAATTTTAATGAATCAATCACTTAATGGATAAGCTAAGCCTATTAGTATCAAAGATTGAGTATATTTTATTATGGTAGTTAGAAAATTTAATATATTTTTACTAATTTAGTATTTTATGAGTAAACAAAATCAATCAAAATTAATTATCATTTCATAAGTAAAGATTCAAGACATATCGATAATTATCTCTTACATGTCTATCAGTGAGTAAGTTATATCATATATATTTAAGATATAATGCACACTGAGATACAAAAATCTTTTAAGACCTTGAGGCACAAAATACAATTTAGGAGTAAGTTTTTTTTAGGCACATTCTACCTAATATATATATATATATATATAAATTATATATTCCATTAAATATTATCTATAATTTTTATTTAATAATAAAATAAAATCAAATAAATAATATTAAACATAAAAATTAAACATTATTAGTATATTTATTATCAAATATTAAAAGTTATAAAACAAAAATAATAAAATTTTAACAATCAAACATATAAAATTCTAAAAATCAAACATATTATCTAAAATTTTTGAGAGTGAGAAGAGGAGCTTTGAGAATAATATGATTTATGAGAGGGGGACATTGGGAATAATTAGTTTATAAGGGACTTTGGGAATAATTAATTTGTGAGGGACTTTGGGAATAATTAATTTGTGAGGGGCTTTGGGAATAATATATTTTGTGAGAGGGTGCCTAAGGCAAGACAAAGTGACATGGGGCGAGGTGAGGTGAGACACTTTTTCCTAGGCCTAGTAAAGCTTGGGCTTTGGGCACACCTAAGAAATCCCTTTAATTACTATACATCTACATGATATTGCTTAAAAAAACCATAATTATATTTCCTCTCTTCTAAACTGGATATTTGTGACACGTACACAATAATTTGAAAGATAATACGAAGGATTTAATTGTATTTTATATTATATTTTATCCATCATTTTATTTTTATCTATATGGGAGCATCCGACACGTGAGCTACACCAACTTAAGTATTTATATGCTATGACATTCTGCTTTGAATTATTGAAAATAGAATCATATTTTTCTTTTCTATCTTCTCAATGTTTGACTCTCCCCAAAACCCTAATGGGCTTTGACGTGAACAAACATCAAGATATATTAACATCAATAAACATTAATCATCAAAGCATACTTTTGACATAATCATGATCAACCATATAGAATTTAATTCTTTAAGTAATGTGATTCTAATATAAATACTCATACAAATTCAATTCACACATAACTTCTTTCATAATCTATATCAAAATTTTTTATGGTCTACCTTTTATTCACCATAATACACCAACCTACAGTATAAATATTTTCTTTAGTTGGAGTTATAAACGGTCTCATATTCATATGTCTAAACTATCTCTAATTGTATTATTTGTAAGCTTGACACCTAGATAATTAGTGTATATGATTACATAAATACTAATATATTAGATCTCATCAAAGTAAGAATAATATTGAAACGATTATTCTTGGAAGTCCTCGTGTTATATATAAGTATTAAAAGTAAAGTTTTAAAAGACGAAACGTAAGATGCGATTTTTTTATATTCGTGAGGCAAAATATAAACCTCGTGGCGTAGATTTTTTGAGCATCATAATATATAATTAATTAATATTTAAAATATATAAAATAAAATAACATAAATAAAAATAAGAAAACAATTCTATATATCATTATTTTTTATATTATACATAAACATAACCACATATTTAACTATATAACTATTTATAATTATATACAAAATACAATAATATACAACTATCTTCATATATATATATATATATATATACATTAGATATATAATTATTTATATTAAGCTGTATATATGTCTATCTATCAATCTATCTATCTCTCTGTCTATCTAGATAGAGAAATAGACAGAGAGATAATTAGAGAGATAAAGTGATTGATAAATAGATATATAAATAGGCTGATAGATAGAGAGATAGATAGAAGACATACAGACAAATAGAAAGACAGACAGACAGACAAATAGAAAGACATGTAGATAGACAGATATGCATACAAATAGATAGACCTACTGATAGGCAGACAAATAGATAGACATATAGACAAATTTATAGACAAACAGAGAGATTGACAGATAGATCATGAGATAGATAAACAGATAGATAAGCGGATAGACAGAAAGATAAACTAACAGATAGATAAACATATAGATGGATGGATAGATAAATATAAAGATAGATAAATAGACAGATAGGCAGATATATAGATAGACAGGTAGACAGACAGACAGAAAGACAGAAAAATAGACAAATAGACAAACAGATAAACAGGTAGATAAATAGACATATAGATAAACAGACATAGAAAAATATATAGATATACTAATAGATAAATAGATAGATGGATAGATAGATAGACAGATAAACAGATAGATAGACAAACAGATAGATATAGAGATAGATAAATACACAGACAAACAGATAGACAGACAGAAAGACAGACAGAAAGACAGATAGACAGACAGATTTTTTGAGCTTAATATAATTATATGTATAACTATATATAACTAATTAACTATATGTATAAATATTTATATTTATTTATATTATGCTAGATAAGTATTTACAACTATATATACAATTATTATATATAATTATGTGTAATTATGTATAACTATAAATGTATAATTATATATATATATATATATATATTTATATTAAAAATATACTGATGGAGCAGTGCCAGAATAATCGATATTATATGGCATGGGCATCGGATTATATGGAACAGTGCCAAAGGGTCAAGAATTCGAGTGAGGAGCATCGGCGTCAGATTCAGCATCGACTTCGACGTTGAAATTTTCGAGAAGCACCGAAAGATTGATCAACACTATTTATGATTTACGAATTTTTTTTTTATTTTTTTGAAGACACCCATAAAGCGTACGCCTTCTCTTTCGAGGCATGAAAGACACATTTTAAACACGCCTCAAAATGTCTCACAGAAGAAGCCGTACGCCTATCAAGTGCATCATCTTTTTTAATGTGCCTCGAGGCATTTTGCGCATGTCTCGCTTTGAGACACACCCCAAGGTGCGCCTCATTTATGTATTTTTAAACACTGATTGAAAGTCAAGCCTTAGTATGGTAAGAAGTATCATTGTTCAAGGGCGCCAAGTCTCAGGTTAGAGACTCATTATAAACAACCTCTATGGCTTTCAGAGATAATACTATCAAGATATTAACTTTTCTCATTATCTCATGCTAAGCAGGGGCATTGTTCACTAGGGATGACATCTACACCTAGATAATTACTAATTCTGTTATTTCTAATTATATCTTTTGAATTTTCTTACACATTCATCATAAATTACACATGTTTGCAGCTACTATCTTATAAATATCATGTTTTGTAGTGAGTTAAAATCTGAATCATAAAGCATAGAATATGGTTTGCAGCTACTATTAAATGTCATTCATAATGTTATCCTTCTGATTTTAATTTTATCAAAGAAAAATCTATCTGATAGTGTGGTCAAGATCACAACAAGTGTCATGATCTCACACCATAAGAAAAAAAAAAAACCGTAGAGATTCTAAAATATCAAGCTAACTTGGGTCTCAAGGGATTCACTAACACTTTTTGAATATTCCACAATATTCTGAAATCATCTAAGAACTTTAAGAAGAGAATGGTCATCTTATTTTGCGTTTAGCTCAGGCTTCAGTCCGCCATGATGATTGGATGGTGACACATGCAGGGAGTGCCTGCCCAACATGCTGACATGTGATCTGCTTGGGGCCAACCTGCCCAAAGCAAGGCTATGGGTCAAGAGCCAAATCATGACCCATGATCCAGCCTAGTTTACTCACCTATTTTATTAAAATGGTCGAGTCAGCTTATGATTTATGAAGGGGCAAAAAGGTCATGACACATGACTTGTTGCACATGACTTTTCACGAGACATGTCGTTCCGCATGCCATTGCATAATAGGTCGCACCCCACAGCGTGACACCCAAAATGAGGCACCACGATGGGTAGTGTTTGGGCTAATTTTCGTGGATCGAGTTGCTGATCAAGCTAGCCCAAGCCAAGACCACCTAACCCAGTTGCCACCTCTAGACATAATGTGTTAGCTCTTATGTCTCAAATGAAATACTTAAAAGAATAGCAAATATTTAATTGAAATGATTATGATATTTCTGCACCATAAAAGTATTCCTATGAATTTTTGAAAATAAATAACATTAAAATATTAATTTTTTTGATCAATTATATATCATCTTATATCCTTTTAGATCATAAATCATGCAAACTTATGTATCCAAAAGAACAATTTTGTTAGCCAAAATTCTTGAGCATATTTGCTTTGTTAAGAATTTCCCTCATGATTGAGAAAATATATTATTTGAAGAGGGTCAACAAAAAATTATTGGGAAACTCGGATTTAAATGATATAGAAATGACTTATTTCAATTTTCAAGAAAGATATTATTTTGTCACAGAGAATGTATGGGCTCGATACTCATACAATGAATGAACTTCTGGGTCGTGCTTTAGAAAATATTCCTATCGATCTAATTACTGATTTTATTTTTGATACAACCTCTGTAATTAATTTTACTATTTATAGAAGAATTATAAAAAATATTAACTATATGATTATTATCCAAGTAAACATAACAAATATAGTCAGTATAATTAATCATTTCTTAAATTTTTCTCGTAGTATTCACTCAAACACAACTCTTCGTAGATTAGGATATGTGAAAAAAAAAATTTAAGATTTGAAATTTATTTCAGTGATTAAAAAAATTTACAGTTAAACAGATATTCAAATTCAAGTTAAGCACCAGCTTTCAATGAAAAGAGATCTATGATAGAGTTTTTTCACAAATGCAATCTTGTTTTCTAAAAAATAAAAAACAGATAATTATTTCGCGATCAACTGCAGAAATAAAGTTCAATGTGATAAGACTATTAATTGCGAAATATTTTGAATCTTGTACCCAAGGAAGCACGGACACGGCTCCCTACAGCCGTGTCCGCGTGTCCGACACATGGACACGTGGACACGACACGGACACGGACACGGCATGGAAACATGTCCGATATGCCATGTGGTGTATCATTGCAACAATCCGTATCCGATACGCCACGTGGCGTATCGGATGATTGTGTCGGCAGACGGCGGCCGTATCCATGCCTACAGTGCCCGACGTCCGATGATGTCGGGTGGCCAACGTCGCCGCATGGGCGACGTTGGCCACTGGCAGGGGCAGGCACGATTTGAGGGTGAGGCAGGGAGCGGACGCAATTTGAGGGAGAGGCAGGAGCGGGCGCGATTTGAGGGGATAGGAAGGGGCGGCGCGAATTGAGGGGAGAGGCAGGGGTGGTGCGAATTGAAAGGAGAGACAGGGGCGGGCGTGTTTGAGGGGGAGGCAGGGGCGGGCGTATTTGTGTGGGGATGTGCATAAAATAAAATATTTTTATAAAATAAAATAAAATATTTTTATTTTATAAAATAAATAATATATATTTATTTTATATAATAAAATAATTTAATTTAATTTAATGAATTTTATAAAATACCTTATATTTATAATTAATAATTTTTATTTTTATTTTTTTTATCATGCCGTATTCTAGCCGTATCCGTATCCTAGTTTTTTAGAATTTGTCGTATCCCCGTATCCTGCTGTGTCGTATCCCTGTGCTCGTGTCCGTGCTTCTTAGCTTGTACCTACTCAGGTAGATCAAATATTCATTATCTTTTTGTATTATTTTTTACTGTGATAGTGAAACATAAAAGTATATAATTTCAAATTCAGTATTTCACGAGAAAATAAAACACATCAAAGTGAATTATATCTTTCTCAATAAGAAAAAAAAAGATTCAAGACGAGATCATTATTATAACATATATTCAGACAACAAAACTATCAGCAAACATCTTAATGAAGACCTAAAAGAGGCCTTAACTTATATTTATTTCTTTTAAGCTTATTGTTATTGATTTGTATAAGCTAATTTAACAAATAGTATTGTACTTTTTTTTAACTTTATGCATTTTTCTTTATATTATATTGATTGGAGCATAACTCGTGGGATGTCCCAATAAGATTTCTTCACTATATAAGAGTATTGTCTGTATATTTTTTATATAGCGAACATTATTATTATTTTCTCCTATATTTCTAAGTTAAATTCAAGTTTTTCGAAGGAAAGCATATAGTCCTTCACTAGAAATTACTTCTTCATTCTTTTAGCACATGTGAAACAATTATGTTATTAGACAAAAATATTATGGGAGGAATGGTTAGAGATTACAATGATGTCCCTATTTTATAAATATAAGAGTGAATAAATATGACTTTCAAAAAGTATTATATTAATTTATGAAATACTCTTCTTCATTCTTTTAGAAATTACTTTATCTCGATGGTCAAGCAAGATACACTTCATGTGTATCTATGTAAAGTCGCATAGAAACATGCCATGCACCAAGCATGCCTCAAGTGCAACATATACAACTGGGGCACTTTTATAATAATAAAGTAACACAAAATCTCAATAATACTCCAATAATAATAAAATAACATAAATTTCCATAAAACTCCAACAATCCAAATGACATCAATGGTAGCACACTGAAAAGAACAAGAATTGTATCTACGTGTATATGGACTAAGTAAATACTACAAAACAAAAATCATGAATCTCCTAGCTCAACAAGCACAAAACCATAAAAAAAATGAAGAAACATCTATATTCACACACAAGTTTGATAACAATATATATATATATATATATATTGCTGTATATGTAATTTATTTTTACTTAATAATCTGTTTGTATAATTAAATATCTTTTCTTTTTTAATATTTTCATGTAAGTGCAGGAAAGAAAATATTAAAAGCTTGGGGATGCAACAGAAGCACAATAACGGAGGTCCCGCTGACCGGTCAGCGGGCCAAAATTTTTGGAGCAGAGCCTGACCCGTTCCATGATCCGACCCACTTCGCTTTTATGAACCAGATTTTTATTTTTCATATAAAATGATTTGTAATTTTAATTTTCGGGCGGCTGTTTTTGACCCGGTTGAACTGTTCATCATCCCTCTCCTCTCTCTGCGCGATTTCGCGACTGCTGCATGCTATATACTGTAAGACGTTCTGTTTCTTGGTTTTAATCTGTAACGCATAAGTATTTTCTGGTGGAGGTAGCTAGTCTTACTGAATGACTAGCGAACCACGTTATTTCCTATGTTGAATTCTCGTTTTTTGATTCTGTCGTGGATGCTGTTGGATTGGGATATATGTATTGCTTGTTTCTGTATTTCTGTTGTTTTCTGTTTCTTAATCTCACTACCCGTTGAAGCGCAATTACCTAACACACACACACACACACACACACACACATATATATATATATGTATGTGTGTGTGCGTGTGTGTGAGCACTAAGCCTACTTTTTCCTAACAAAATTCAAAAATACACATGTGCTCCAATCAAATACTGAGATAAAGATCATACCCAGTACACAAAGCTCTCACTTTAGCATTAAGTCTAGTAGAGGTTAATATCTCAACAGTCTATACGCTCTGACAGTCAGACAGACTGTCTCATGAGCCTCTAACCAAAGACCTGCTGCTCTTGGACTGATATATAATTAGCATCACATCAAGACAATATCTCCAACACATGCATGCAATACAAGGACTTCCCAGATGATCGATCATCCGAATATTATGCTCTCCCAGATAGATTTATAAAAACATAATCAAGAATTATACAATCCTCCCAGATAACACCACATTAATCACAATTGTTCTTAAACAAGCAAGCGCTGGGGATATGCAAGCACAAGTATGATTTATAAGTGTTCCTTACCTGACTCGGAGGAATGTGCTTTCCACTTATCAAGTCCAAAAGAATGGTACCAAAGCTGTAGATGACACTCTCACGCGTGACTCTTCCTATGGGAGATATAAATGAGGAATATAAGAAGCATTGAATCATAATCTTTTTAAAAAAAAAAATGTCTGACATGAGATGCAAATTATCAACAACTATATGGACATCTCCTTCCAATTTATTGTTGAGAAAATTCACATATTCAAATGGTGGTGCTTTTAAAGTTAGGTTTTCCCATGCTCTTACAATTTTCACACTCTTGTTCTTTGTAATTTATTTTGGCTCCCGTTCAGTTTAACTCAGAGCCATTTGTTTACTGTTTAAAGGCCTGGATATGCACCCTGGTGAATTCTAATCTTGACCAAGATAAACAAAATTTTAACCAAGATAAACAAGAAACATTCAGCAAAAAACTACCTCCCTATGAAAAAAGAGATCTTACCCATCATTCAACAACTGGGAAACCATTCAAACTGAAGATAAAAAGTAAAGCAGTCACAGCGGTTTATATTAAATCCCTAGGGCTGAACAATGGTCAGCTACCGATCTGGTTGCCCTCGGCAGGTCAATAGAGGTGGCAAATAGGCCAGGCGACTTGCAAAGATGGCCAAATCGCAACCCAGGATGGTCAGACACATAGCTTGAACAGGCGCAGGCCTGCATGGTGGCACGGCTCGGATCGTACCGAGCCGCAGGGTCTGGCTCAAGTGCTGCAAAAGCATGCGTCATGGCACGATCCATGAAACCATCCTGCAAATAGCCTAGTTTGAACCAGGCTAGCCGGGGTTCGAATTGTCCTGGGTCGCATGCATACCCAGGTGGCCAGGTTGTGTTGGGTATGCATGCAACCGACCCGACCCAAGTTGCCAGCAGGTCACCGGGGAAAGCCCATTTTTTTAGGCATGCAGGGCCGCCATGGCCCGGTACAACCCATTTTCCACCTCTATGGATTACCGACCAATCACGTTCAATTTTTGGATTTCCTTACCAAAAGCCAACCAAACATAAAAAACATCCCATTTTCCAGCATAGCATCCCAAGAATGAAAAATTCGAATCCCTCTCCTCGACCTTCCAAAAAATAAAATAAAATAAAAAAAAAAAAACAAACATAAATTTAAAATTATCAAATAAAATTTTTCATAATCAAAATTTTAATGTTCTAATCAACAAAGCACCAACCAAAGACTATTATTGATAATATAGAATTTATCAAACATGTTTCTATTTTTTGTATGAATTATGAAATTTGATATGAGTAGAGAGATGAAAGTAACATAAGTGCCGAAATTAATTTCATTGATTATTTATAATTTCTTGTATCATGCTTATAATTATGTAAATGAAAGTATTTTATATTTACATTCATTGAAAGAGTGGTAAATCATTTTGTGGACTCATAACCTTAGTGAAAATACTTACAATTTTTTTCAAAATTTATTAGAGTAATCCATACATCTACTACTACACCTAAATTGAACAAAATTGAAATGACGAGGAAGACTATTACAATGACTTATCCATATGGTGATAGTGAGAGAGTCTGTATGAGTTCTCTAAAAGAAACAAATTAAGTAGTGACTTAGGTGGCATTTGGTTTTTTTTTAATTAATACTGAATAGAACTTTTTTTGAGATTAATACTAAATAGTACTTGATAACATTATGAATTAAATTGTTTGTTTTTTTATACTTAATGCTGAATAGATAAGTGGAGACCAAAGTGAGGAATTTAATTGTATGGGAGTGAGCTTTTTCTGAATGGAAAAAGGTTAAATTTTCTAGTTTTTTATTTCAGCTATTTTTTCAAAAAATTCAGTAAAAAATTTGTAAAAAATAAAAAAATAAATAAATGGCTGAATGTTGAAATAAAATTAATTTTATCATTCAGCCAAAAAAAAAACAAACAACCACGCCCTTAGTATTTTTGTGAGAGATTGGGACATACTCATAAGAGATGTTGTACATAGGGCTGTGCACGGTTCGGAGCAAGTCGGAGAATGAGTATTCTCCGGACCCGAACCAAACTTCGGAGAATTTCAATACTAATTCTCCGGAACCGAACTGAATAATTAATTCTCCGCTCAGAATTGCTCCGAATTTTCGGAGCAATTCGGAGCGGAGAAACGGAGCAAATGGAGAAATCAATTCGGATCAATTCGGACCAGAGAAATGAAAAATTTTGAAGAATTTATATGAATTAAATTAAAACTCAAATTAATTTACTACACATTTCTCTCTTTATTTAAAATTAATTTTGAATATTCAAACCTGCTTAGTAATATAAAAACACCAATATTCCTATCAAAAAATATAATATAAATCAAAATTACACACAATAATTAAATTTAAACATTAGAATAATTTAACAACAGTATAATGATGTCTTAACACTAAATTAGTATTATATGATTATAATTATTTAGAGTAAGTATTTACTTAATTTAATAATTAAGTAACCTTGATATTTAGTATTTCGTAACCTTGAAGTTTATAGGTTAAAATATTAGCTATAATAATATTAAAATTTTTAATTAAATTACACTTTTAAGTTTTATTTCAATATTCATATTAAAATAATTTGAACATAACTAACAATTTTACTATAAAAAGTTATATTTATAATATTAAAATTTTATTATATTATTAGACATTTATACACACACAATGACACAAATATGATATATATATATATATACACATTAAGTGATCAATTAATAATTGTTCAATTGCCTATATAATTAATTATCAAAATAATATTAAATTTCATTTATAACAAATAATTTTAAACTTTATTATTATTATTATTATTATTATTATTATATATATATATATATATAATTTTAGTAAATTATCGATTCTAGTTTCGGTTTTTCGGTTCAATGCAATTCGGGACAGTTCGGTTCTCGGTTTGGAGAACTCATGTTCTCCATACCCGCTCCATTAAAAATTTTCGGACCAGTTCAGTTCGGATAAAGTCAAATGATCAACGGATATATTCGATTTTGGATATTTTCGGTTCGGTTTTTCGGTTCAATTCGGGTTCTCCAGGACCCGTGCACAGCCCTAGTTGTACATTGCATCCTAACTTACAAAAAATATTTTGAGATTCAAAGACAAAACAATAGACTACCAAATGAACTTAAGACTTAGGCTAGATCTTCTAACTTCACCCTTACGTATCTTGTTATGCTTACTCATGATGAGTATTCCAAAAAATTTGGAATCTTAAATTTAGGAGTTAAATTTAGGAGTTATTATTTTGTGGCTGAGATATTTATATTTCTATGATTCATTCTACTCATCATCTCACTTTGAACTATTGAATCTTAAATTTAGGAGTTAATATTTATATCATATGTCATCACATATTTTTTACATATTTTATGAAATCAAGAATCTTTAATATTATAATGACTAATGACATCGTTATATAAGTCATGGGACATAATAATATTAATGTTGATTTTTTTCTTCCGACATGTATTTTCTTTGTCTAAATTCTATCATAAATTATTTTTAATCAATTATTTTACTAAGTAATTGAATTATGCTATTATCTTTTTTCTTGTGTTTTTGAGCAAGAACAACAAACTAAACTAGTAACTTTCTTGAAAATTGATCAAGATATATTATACCACTTTTTCTCCACCTACAAGAGCTTACATAGGTAATTGATTATCTATAGATAGTGAGGAATTATTCCTCTTCTAATTATAAATTGTCAGCTCCTATAGGTAATTGAATATCTATCAATAGATAAGTCAGAGATTTTAAAATCAAAAATTAAGAAGATAACTTCTATTGACTATGAGATATGTCCATTAATAAAATATAATAAAACTTCATATTCGACATATCAAAAATATGTTAGTAAAGACTCATTTAATCTGATTCAATATAATATTGAGAATTTTATAGAACAACCATACATGATATTCTAAAATTTTTTATCTTTATTTATAATTATACTAAATATATATGGTAATCTATTTTCAAAGAAAGATCACAAATTTTATTTATTTTCATAATATTTTATGAAGTGATAAAAATACAAATTGGTTATTATATTAAAATAATAAGAATTAATAATACGTTAAAATACACTTATTATCATCTAACAAATATTTTTTAAATTTTTTTTTAGGTTTCCTCAAATATCAATTACATATCTCTCTAATTCACAAGTATTTTTTTTTAACAATATTCTCTATATTTTATTTAAATCTCTCGTCTTAATCTCTTTTCTACACCTTGTCTTTTTTTCTTTGTTGAAGTTTAATATAATATGCTAGGAGAGTATAAATAAAAATTTATTTTATCTAATTTATTCAGATATTGAAGACTAGTATGATGATCATACATGATAATCTAAAATTTTTTGTTGTGTTTATTAATAATTATACTATATATATATGGTTATATGTTTTTTTAATCATAAACCATATCTATTTTCATGAAATTTTAGAAAATAAATAAATAATTTATTCGTGATAATAAAATAATAAAATATAATAATTTGCTGAAATACACTTTGTATCATCCAACTACTTTTTTATTTTTTTTTATTTTATAGCTTTTCTCAAATATCAATTATATATTTCTCTCATTCAAAGCTATTTTTTTCATAACATTCTTTAAATTTTATTTAAATCGCCTATCTTAATTTGTTGTCTAATTTTCCCTATTTCTATTTAATGTGGTTTAGTATAGTATTTTAGTTTATTTCATTCATTTCCTATTTATGTTATATGGGGCAGGCAACATATGAGTTTCCACAACCATTACATATAAACACACACACACACACACACACACATATATATATATATATGTTTTATTTTTTATTTTTAGGAATAAAGAAAATGTGCATGGTACAAATCCTCTTCTTTCTCATTTTTCCTCTTTCCCTAATTGTCGTCAAAACTTTAAGGTTTTTCAACATGATATAAAAAATCAAAGGCAAATTGAGGGTGGTGCATGGCATTTAAGGTGGTAGCACATCGTGTAAAAGTGCATATAAGAGTTTACATTGGCAGTTGATGCATATAATGGCATCATAGATTCTAAAGATATACGATAATGACAATGTTGAATATTTTGCATCTATAAATGATGAATCAAGATTTTTCACATCTATAAACAAGTTTTTGTGGATTTTCAATGATTTTTAATGGATTTCAATGCTTCCCATGGTGGTTCCAGTGGTTGATCATCACAATACATCAATTATGATGGTGGACTATCATAGTGATGCTTGTAGTGATAGTTGCTATTTTGTTGTGTGGAATGGGCCATCTTATGATAGAGTGGGTTTATCGTGATGTGTCGTGGTGGTGACGGAAATGGTGGTTTTCTTGTGCCTTTGCATGTCATCTTGATAATCAAAATTAGAATAAGATCATAGAAGATAACCCAACAAAAATTTAAGGCAAAAAAATATTAGTTATAGGTTATATCAATGAAATTTAGTTTTTGGGTCAAGAATATTTAAGATACATATTTGATAAGTCACCTTGTGTCATGTTCATGTATAATGAGTAGCTAGTTATCGATGTGGAGTTACTAGTTCATTTATGACAGTCAATTGACCTAAAAATGACTAGTATGTTTGATTTTTATCACAATACAAGAAAGATTTTAAATATGACTACATTAATATACTCATTTGAGAGTTTCCACTTATATAATAATGTCACCAAACAAACTGACTGATCATGATGAGATGATTCACTATACAGCATGGACATAATTATATGAGATGATTGATCATAATGATACATGTATATACAAACTAGACTGCTTTGAATAGTTTGGTGATCAAATTCATAGTATTTTATATTTATATTTGATGATGAGCAATACACTACCTTACATATTTTAATACTTAATGAGAAGAAGCTTTCAATTTTCTCGACGGTTAACCAGATGATGGCTCATGCATTTACAACTACACCCACATCGAGCAAAGTTTGCATGATCAATCAAGCTATAATAGTGACTTCTTTATATAGTAGGGGAGAGCTAGCAGGGATGCTCTGAGAGGGAGGAAGTGAGTAGCGACCTATTCTTTTATGAAAAGTCAAGACACATTCAAGAGATATATTGAATTTTGGATCCAGAGTTCTGAGGACATACTAAGGTTAAAAGGTTGTGCAACAAACTATCGAATCCACTAATACTAGGTCTTCTACATGTAAACCTACTAGTCTTATTATGCCTACAATTGAGAAATATTCTAGAGTTCTTGTCATTAGCATAAAATGTTCCTAGCTTCATTCGAGATATTCTGACTTCTATGATTTTTCTCTTTCACCACCTTACTCTGAACTATTTGATCATAAATTCATGAATCAATACACATATCATAGATAATCACACCCTTTTTATTTTATTTTTTTTTTTTGTGGAACCAAGAGCATTTGATATTATTGTATATGTTTGAGTTTGTTAATTATTTTTATTATGTTTTACTTTCCATTTTCTTTTTGATGGGGGCGCCAGCTTATGTGGGCCGCGCTTATAATTTTGAATCCTATATAAAAAGACTTTTGTTTATTATATTTTATTGAAGTTGAACTAAGTTGTATTGTACTATTTTCAGTCATTTCATATTATTTTTCAATTATTAGTTATTTTATGCATTAATTTATAAAATAGTATCATAGTTACAAGACCCTAGGGCTATATGTGCATAAGTTGGGGTTGTCAGTCACAGAGAACTATCTACATGTTATTTTATTTTATGATTCAATAGTCAATGTATACGTGTTGACCATCAAATAGGTAGTAGGCATCTTTATGAAAATACCTAGAAAACCACACATATTTTTCCTTTCTTCCAAGCAAGGCATCAGTTCTTCCAAAAAAAGCAATAAAATGATGACTTCCTTATCGTCCCTCTAAGATTGAACACCTGCCTATATTGAATACTATGGCCCAAACAAAATGGTGTTCAATGTAAGCAAATTTTACTCTCTCTCTCTCTCTCTCTCTCTATCTCTCTATCTATCTATATCTCTCTTTGTATTCCAAGCATGAAAATATGCACACAATTAAAAGAATTGCTTTAGGAGGGGGAAAACTTGCCATGTACATAACAAGGGAAGAAGTCATCTTGCTCTTATGTATTCTCTCTTGTGAGAAAGGTTTAAAACGGCAAAATCCAAATGAGGGAAATAATGAATTATTTCCAAAAATCAAGATTGATAGGGATTGTTGAGTTACTTGTTATTAAATTTAGACACTTCATTATCTGGTTCTCACGAGAAGAAGATTATATGAGAATATGGCTTCGAAATATGCTTTATATTGAGACACGGGAAAAAATTATTATGGAGTGGAATGGACTTTTTTTGATAAAAAATCTCAAAAAATTCAACTTTCCTGAACAATGAACCCACATGATTGACAGATGTGTAAATAAGAATTAGAGTTCGGTGCTCATTAAGAAGAAAGTTTCAAGCTTTTTTCAAGCAAACTAAGTAATAAGAAAGGTGGATCCTTTACTCTCGGCCTTATTCATACTAATGTACCTTTCTAGGAGTCTCAATAAACTCTATAAGAATAACAATAACCCAAAAGTAAGACACATGACGAGAAGTGATGTCATAGTGAGTCACCTAGCATTTGCAGATGACACCACCATTTTTGCTAATGGGATATTAAATTCAATCAAAAAAAAAAAAAAAATCCTACAACAATAGGAAGAGGCTTTGGAACGGGCACTAATCCTCCTAGAAATAATTTTTTCTATAATCATTAAAAAAAAAATTAAAAGTAATAAATAAAAATCAAAGAAATATTGGATATTGTGAAGTAGAAGTTCCCTACCAAATACTCAGACTATCCACGATATATAGGGCACAAAAAAAAATTAGTATTTTAATAATATCATTGATAAATAAAGAAGATGATATGAGATTGATCAAATAAACCACTATCTGAGAGAGGAAAAATAATTTTTATTAAACATGTCTTATCTCACGCACCCATATACTTAATCCAATTCATGAGCCCCACATTAATTATTATTAGGACAATGAAGAGATTATCATCTTGATTTCGATGAAGAATAAAAAATAAAATTGAAGTTCTAATTGAAATTTCGTACAAAAAACTTCATGCTAAATAAATTTTTAAAAAATAGACATTATAAACCAATTTTCTCTAAAATTAAGTCAAGACACATTAATACACCAATCTAGAGAAAAATTAAAAAAAAAAAAAAATATGACAGAAAAACATGTAATGTGTAAATTGGGGCAAAGAGATATTACCTTTTGATATAACAAATGAGTGGAGGAAAAGAGACTTTGCTCTTATGTCGATGGGGGCTCATCCGGTACCAAGGTAAAAGAATACATAAAAGAAGAAAACTAGAATATTGAGAAATTACAAATACTTCTCCCAAACCAATTTGAAAAAAATAATTAAAATTCTTAGAGAAAAAAAAAATAACACACTAATATGGAAATTAAACAAGGAAGAACATTTCTCTTTTAAAACAGTTAGCGATCTAACAAGAATAAACATATTAAATTAGATGTGTCAAATGGGCCGGGCCGACCCGGCCTGAATTTTTTGAGCACGAGCATGCCGCCGTGCCAGGCCAGGCACGACACGGTTACTGTACCGTGTCGTGCCTGACCCGGCACAATTTAAAATAGCCAGGCCCGGCACGACCAATAGGCACGGCGGGCCATGTCGTGCCTGGCCCGCTCAGGCTTGCTTATCCAAGCGGTTCGGGATACGGGGGACCACGGGTCGGGTCGAATCAGACCCGACCCGCGGTCTTTTTTGCGGGAGGGGCCATCGTGCGGTCAGGGTCACAGGACATCCAGCACAGGACAAACCCGTGCCGATGTGTCGTGTCACGGGCCAAACCGTGCCGGGCCGGGCACGACACGGCTCGTGCCTAACCCGGGCACGGAATTTTTCCGTGCCGGGCCGGCCCGGCCCGGTTGACACCTCTATATTAAATTAACAATTTTTAAATCTATTTTATATTCTAAAATATCCTAGAAAACCTCATGTTTTTTTCTTGAAGATTGATAAATTCTTTTGTCCTCGTGAATGATATGCTAAACCAAAGTGAATTTTTTGTTGGCATTGTAATGCTTGTTTTGTTCAAATTAAGAAATAATTATTCAACTCTTCATTTACAGTAAAAAAATGATGAAGGTTAAAATAATTTTAATATTATTAAAATATAAAATAGAAGATGATAGAAAAAATACTATTCCCTTCTAATTCATATTATCCTTGCTAAAAGGATAGACTGGTGTGATTTTAAGTTTTAAGTTCACTTAATTATATTGTGAAAGAATTGGAAGGAAATAAATAATATGTTATTTAAAAAAATATTCGTATTCAAAAAAAAATTATACTTAGAAAAAAAATTACTCCAAAATATAATCAACATTATATCTTAAAATAAAGATCGGAAACTCATTATGAAATTTTACTTACAATCTTACTCTTATAATATATTCAGTTACAGGTGTATTATTTTTGATATGAGATGAAATATAGCAAAAATACTTAGACCTAATGAGCCTAAAAAACATGATGCATACTTTTTATTTAATTTTTATTATTTTTAATTTATTAAATTATTATGAAACTACCTAAAAAACCCTCCATGCACATCTACACCATCCACTATCATTTAAACGTCTTATTCCATTTAAAACACAAACTAATTTTAATTTTGTTTGCGTTCTCTCTATTTTTAGGATGTAGAAATAAATTAAATTACACTTAAATATTAGAATCTTTATGTGGGAAAATAGAAATACATAGGTCTCATGAAAGATGAAGCAGTGCAAATAGTGATCCAAAGCAAAACCAAAAATACACAATTTTATTTGAGTATTATTTCAAGTGTATTTTATTTTAACCAAAAAAATCCTAGATAAAGACTTTTATCCATTTAAGTTAGGCTTTTTATTTTCTTGATGTATTTTAGTAATTTTCTAAACAATTCTCATATCTTTTTATTATTATCATAATTGTTCTTCGAAAAAAAAAAAAAAGATATTTGTAACAAATACGCACCAAGTCAAGTGAGTATTAAAATTTAATATAGTTAGTTAGTTTATTTCATTTATTTTTTGTTTATGTTAGAAGGGAGCACCCAATACATATGCCATTTATTTTTCAATTATTTTATGAGATAGTATAAAAATTTTTTATTTCTTTTTTTTTCCCTCTTGTTCTTTCCTCCCTCTTTATCCCCAGAAATATATATATATATATATATAATATAATCAAAATATGTAAATTACAAACTTCAAAAAAAATGTTAGGGAGTTGAAGAGAAAATACAATATAAACTAACTATATCAAAGAAGAAAAAATCATACAACCTCATAACCTAAAAAAGAATAATAATAAAAAACCTAAGCCACAAAATATCCAGTCACTTTAATAGAAATCAAACATACACATAGTATCCTTATATAATGAATCAATAGATTAAGACAGCCCACATGTTGGCGTCACAATCAATAACAAAAAAAAAAAATTAAAGAAAAACATAACAAAAATTGACAAATTGCAACACCCTCCTACAAGCTAGTGTGTAATGATTCAAAACATCGAGCTTCAAGGTAAAGAATATAAGTTGAGACATCTTTATGACTTTGTGAAAATTTTTACTGGTTACCTAACTATTTGAATATAAGTTATAGCAATACCCTCATCTTAAATCTTCTCTCAGAATAAAAAAGTTATCTACCGTTATGGTTCATCTACTCTTAAAACATAGATCAGAGATTATATATCCTATTATATAACTGTCATAATAAAGGATAGCAGAAAAAAAAAAAGTATATATCTAATCTCTTAAAGTAAGTGAGATCCAAGGTATCTCATTATATATCTATAAAACATAAGCTCGATATATTCTATAAAACATTAACACAAAATGAAAGAAAATAATAATTAAAACTCTGATAAGTAATATACACAAAGTCTCTTATATAGAAGATGAAATTATTAGAACAACCACAAGTTGAATGCTCCCACCAAAACATTAAAAAAAAAAAACTAAAAATCTCAATACATCCTATCAAGCTGGTGCATACAAGTCCACAATACATAACTTTGAAGCAAGAAATATATACTAATACTTCTTCACGACATTCGTGAAAATATCTATATGTTACCTCATAGTCTAAATGTATGTTGTATTCATTATCTTGTCCTACATCTTCTCCCTGGAAAATAAATAATCTACTATGATATATTTTGTCCACTCGTAAAATATTAGATTGAAAGTTATTATCTCACTATTTGACTATCATAGTAAAGAATAATGAGATGATATAGTAAATATATGATCTCATCGAGTAGATATTATATCTAAAATATCTCACAGATAATTATTATCAACATTTTAAATTATCTCTACACTGGATCCCATAACTACTCACATCTTTTTTTAGGAGACATATTGTCTCCAAGAAAAATATAAAATCTTATGGTAAATTTCATGTGAATACATGTTGGTGACCAAGTAGAATTTGAATACCCAACTAATTATGAGCGCTCATGATCCTTAAAAGAAATCTTAAATCCTATAGACTTCTTCACTTACTTCAATATGCAAAGAACTATGTCAAAAAAAAAATTCTATCAAAGAAAATTTTAGAAAAGATTAACTATATTAATTGTGTTTGCTATAATTGGTCTTGTCATAATTAGATAATTAATTTTTCTTATAATTTTTTTATAAATATTAAAATCAAATAAATATATCATATCATAAATAAAATCAATACTTGAATCAATAAAAATATCTATTAGAATATAATCCAAGAGACCAACCTACACACAAATATCAAGAGCATATCTTCTCTATGATAAAACAATACTTCTCATAGAATAAATCACTTGTATACCAAAAAAATATTTGAGCCTTCCAAGATTATTCACCGAAACTATGTATGAAGGTACTCCTTGTCGCTTAAGTTGAGTGATTATTAACTTATTATCTCACGTAATTAAAATGTTATCCAGATAGATAATTAAGAAAATTATCATGTTATCATAACTCCGAAAGAATAAAAAAGAATTATTAATACATATGTATAACTCAAATAAAATGATTACATGTGAAAATTTTACAAATCAAACTCTTCATGATTACTGAAGTCTATACAACATCTTCCGCAATCTACAAACAACACCTGACTATATTGCTCAAAACTCCAATGATTGTAGTATATACACATCCTCTTGAAGATCACTATGAAGAAATAGATTCTTCGTGTATAACTAGTGCATCCCATAATTGTGAGATATCACGGGAGGGTAGGAATACTTATTGAGATCATCATAGCAACTAGAGAGTAAATGTTCTAATAGCCAAAACCAAATATCTAAGTGTATTAACTTACTATAAATCTTGCATTAAATAGATCTACTATTTCGTATGAACCTTTTTTCACCGTGAACGCTCACTTGTAGCTGGTGGGCATTCCTAAAAATCATAGTACTAGTTCCAAAGTCTTATCAGAATAGATAACATATATCTCAATGTTCATGATCTAACATCATATTAAATAATGATTATACCTTATAAAGAGATTTAGGTATACTAATACCAACAAGAAAAGTAAAAAAATAATAAAAAAAGTAACAAGATGAGAAAATGACATGTGAAATCAAATGTTGAGTGCAACTCCTTTTTTCCTTCTTAAGAGCATTCAGAAGATCAAGATCATAGGAAATGCATAAGATTTAATGGCTCCTTTGATAGGCTCTTCTCCAGTCTAATCAAGATGAGCATGTTTATTTATACTAGTAAATACTTCAAGTCTTGGGTGATCAAGTATCATAGTTATCGACTCTATGAGTTTGTAGTGGTACAGATTCATATAATACCCTTAATTTTTCTAAAATTAATATGAACTAAATTATTGATAAGTATGATAACTATATAAAAACGACATCATAATATATGATAACTATATGTGGCTTACGGGTGACTTATTCTTCCAACTAATAGTCAAGACAAGGCTATAAGTAAAAAAGGAAGGACAAATAATCCAAATACATTATTTAGATTAAATCTTCCCAAGCTCATTAAAAAATGAGTTGTAGTAAAAAAAAATAATATATACACTTAAAAAAATTCAATAAAAAAAATTTGTATCATCTTTGGATACTAGAGTATCCAAGAAAAGTATAATACAAAGCCATAGATACCATTTTATCTTATCCTTGAGAGCACTTGAGGAAAAAACAAGTACATCCAAAATTATAGAAATCAATCTAATTAATTTCTCTTTAAAATATAAGATATGAAAGAATACATGCTAATAAAAGATAAAAGAAAGTATCTGATTGATGAGTTAGATTATGATTAAAAATCTTAATCCAAAAATATTTCAGAATATTTTTTTTTCAAGTTGTAGTATCCGAGACATCTCAATTAAAAATTTATTTTTCTTTTCAGCCATTTCATTTTGTTAAGGTATGTCGACACAGAAAGTCTGATACATAATCACATAATTTATATAATATATGATAAATTAGTCAAATATATATTCTAATACATTATCATTTTTTTAATATTTTTTAATATTTTTTATTGAAATAAAATTTTATTATTATATGAAAATTTTGAAAATAGAAGACAGTTTATCATGAAAAAAACATATCCAAACATATTTCGAATAATAATCAACAAATATAATCATATATTAAATTTTTTTCTCTTATTATACCTTTATTATGTCCTCATGTGTGTAGGTAAATCACATAGAATGGATTACTACTCAAATCAAAATAACATATAGGATAAAAAGCTCTAGTAACCTTTTCTAACTGACATACTTCATACTCTATAATTGAAAATACACTTAAATTTAAGGTAAAATATTCTTTATTTGACCAATAATTTATATTCCATCTATAAAATATATAAGTGACTGATCCAATATACTCATAAATCTAGGAGATCTTTCCGTAAAAGAGATGGGCATATAACTCAACATGCTCAATCCTAAATAGAATATTCCACATAATTTATGAATCCTATAAATAAACATCAATAAAAATAAACGCAATCAAATTTGAGTCGTTTGAAAGGTAACTCACAAAAACTAAACTAATAAGAAAATTAGAAATAAATATAATAAATAAAAATATCAAAAATTCAAGCTGAATAATAATAAAACAAGTATTTTCAAACATTTTCCATTAATGACAATAATATTATCAAAACAAGAAATTACATAAATAGAAAATATGATTATTAAAGATGTAGTGTTTGCTCTGGTATTAGTAATTCATGAGTCTGAAATAAAAATATGAATAAAACAACTATTGCTTTATAGAGTGATATTTTATTGCTTTATTGAGAAATTTTATATATTCATGAGTCTGAAATTTTATATATTTTGTTGTCACTGCCTCCAATGGTGACTAAGGTTTATTGAAAGACAAAACTACAGCAAGTCTTGCGCACCTCCACCATACCTCAACAACAGCCCCCTCAACCACACTCCCATTTACTGCGCAAACCTCTTCATCTACAATGCACCTTTGCGTGCCTGCATTGTGCTCTCCCATGCACCGTGCATGCGCCAGTACTGTGCAACCATTGTGCCCTTTGCATAATTCACGATGCAAAAGCCGAAGAACAAATAGCTAACTATGATACCATGTAAACCTTTCACACAAAATGAAGGAAAATAAAAATTATAACATTCTACTAAATAACATAAACAAATCCCTTTACATAGAGTGCGAAATGATGATTTATCTCAAAATAATTATTTCTGCATTGGACCAACTAGTTGGGTGCTACCACCAAAACATAAAAAAAAATAAAAACTAGAAATCTCAACATAATCATTTATCTCTTATTTTTCGAAATAATAAAATTATTTCTAAGGAAAATATAAAAAAATCACAACATATCCTTTTTTTATGCAAGTTAGTATTCAACTCAAATCTAAATAACATGCTAATTATAAGTATTCAAGATCACTAAAAGAGATCTCAAATTTGAAAGGCATTTTCACATTCTTCAACAAGCAAAGAGTTGTGTTTAAATGAACTTGCCGAAATAAATCTAAAAAATAACTAATTATATTAAATATATAAACTATATCTGATCAGTTAATAGTAAAATAGTTAATTTTTCTTATGATTCACTTTAACATAATAGAATCAACTAGATTAGTCGTATTGAATAAGAAATCAATACATGGATCAACCATAGTATATGTTAAAACACGACCCAAACAAATCTTTATGAGTATATCAACTTTATACCTCCTCTATGACAGCACAATACTTCTCCTAGAGTAGGTCATATTTATCCCAAAAAAAAAATATAAGTCTTTTAAGGTCTTTCATTTGAAACTGCAAGCATTGAATTTGATAATTCATAACTTGTTAATTCTCGTAATCAAAATATCATCACATACACAATGAACAAAATCATCATGTCAATAGAATACCTTCAAAAAAGCATAAAGAAAACTATAAGACACTTGTGTAAATCAAATGATGTGATTGACAATACAAACCTCACAAACCAAACTTTTGATGACTACTTCTAGTCATAATTTTTTTTTGCAATCTAAAAAATACATCTTGTAGTGCTGCTAAAAATGCATATGGTTACTCTATATGCACATTCTCCTCCTCATAATAAACATGAAGAAATATACTTTTTAAGCCTAGTTGGTGTACACCTATGAGAATACAAGACACTGTCAAAAAAATAAATATTCGTACAAAAATCATTTAGACGCATCTTTATGGTAAACACTCACTTGCAACTAATAAAAATTCTTTTCAATGATCTTGGAACTAGTTTCTAAGCCTAATTAGAATATATGATATTTATCTCTTACAATATAATTTGATATCATCCTGAGTACGATAATACCTCATAAATAAATATGCATGCTGTATATGTAATTTGTTTTTACTTAATAATCTGTTTTAATATTTTCATGTAAGTACAGGAAAGAAAATATTAAAAGCCCGGGAATGCAGTAGTAGCACAATAAAGGAGGTCCCTCTGTCCGGTCGGCGATCCGAAATTTTTGGAGCAGAGTCTGGCTCGTTCCATGATCCGACCCGCTTCGGTTAAATGAACCGGATGTTTATTTTTCATATAAAACGATTTGTATTTATTTTTCGGGTGGCTGTTTTTGACCCGGTTGAACTGTTCATCATCCCTCTCCTTTCTCTCTGTGCGATTTCGCGACTGCTGCGTGCTGCATACTGTAAGACGTTCTATTTTGGTTTTAATCTGTAACGCATAAGCATTTTCTGGTGGAGGTAGCTAATCGTACTGAGCGACTAGCGAACCACGTTATTTCTTGTGTTGAATTCTCGTTTTTGATTCTGTAGTGGATGCTGTTGGATTGAAATATATATATTGCTTGTTTCTGTGTTTCTGTTGTTTTTTGTTTCTTAATCTCATTACCCGTGGAAGCACAATTACCCAACAATGCATATTCTAATAACATTATAAGAAGCAGTAGATATTTAGAGCTTGTTGTGTATTTAGGGTTTGGGTTAATCTCATGATTCATATAATAAGTACTGAGATAATAGGTTAATCTCATATAATATGACGTGTATTTTAATACATTATTACTTATTATATTTTAATATTTTTAACAAATTATTTTATTATTATTTTAAGAAATTAGAAAAATAAAAAAGAAGTGTAATTTTGTTGAAGATTTTAATTGTGTTAAAGTTTATATGAGAGCACTTACTTGTGAGTTTCCCCAATTAATTTTCTCTCTAGATATTTAGGGCTTGTGGTGTATTTTTATTATCAAGAAGTTATAAAATAAAGTTTCATTGCCTAGGGCTTCTTTTTGGTATCAGAGCTTGTATCCTAGGATAATAAACCCTAAGAGGTGCGTGTGGATAAGGGCTAAGAACCCTAGAAGAAGGATACACCCATTATGGATCACCCCCAATGTCGTACACCCACTATGTGCGATTGAAATCAATAAGCAATGATACTCTCTTTCATTACAAGTGAGCCCTGCTCATCACATAGTTTTACCTAATTTTTTTTTGTTTGTTTTATTTTTACTTTTATTATTTGGCCAAGTCCAATCTCCAATTTGATTTCTTCGTGTTCATCAACTTCAATCCTCTCATTCGGTAAATTTAACTTCTTCATTTCTCGAATTCATTATTTGCATCTATATCGGATCAATTCAGCAATTTTAAATCCGCCGAGAGATATCACCAGATATTTCAGTTACCAGTGATTCTCCAAAATACAATTTAAGTTCACTTTTTCCTTCGGCACATTATTTTGATCTTTCGATTTACAGAGTTGAGGGGGGAAATGGATTAGCTAAGAAACGAAAGATCGAAGAAGGATTTCCGGTTCTCGCTTCAATCCATCTCGCTAGCCCGATGGAGATTTGGATTACTGATGCATAGAACATGCGTATCTCCTTGTCGCACAATCGCAGTAATGTGGAAGAAGATTAGCCTCCACCACCCAGCGGTTAGCCTCCACCACCCAGCGGGTCTTCTGCAACCACTCTACCAAAACTAAAGTAGGTTTGCTTCTGGTCATCTAGCCATAGCACAACAGCAATGTCCAAGGAATCACGAATACGGCTCCATATAGGCGTGTCCGTGTGTCGAACACTCGAACACGGTACGGATGCGTGTCCGATACGCCACGTGGTGTATCGTTGATCAATTCATATCTAATAGGCCACATGACACATCGAACGGATGTGTCGGCTGCCGTATCCATGCCGACAATGCCCGATTACGTCGCCCATTATGGCCAATGGCCGATTCTGTGGGGTGGCGGGGGTGGGCGTGATTTTGTAGAGGGGGCAGGGGCGAGCGCGATTTGTAAAGAGGAGGGCGCATTTTGTGGGAGTCAAGGGGCGTGCGCGATTCCGTGGAGAGGCAGGGCTAGAGGTGTCAAACGGGCCTGGCTGGGCTGGCCCGGCCTGTTTTTTTTTTAGCACGGGCATGCTTTCATGCCGGGCCAGGCACAGCACGGTTTAAAAAAGCTAGGCCTAGCCTAGCAGTACGGGCCAAACCGGGACCGCGGGTCAGGTCCGATCAGACCCGACCCGCGGTCTTTTTTGCAGGAGGGGCGAAGCGAGGAGGACACGGGACGAACCCGTGTCGGTGCGCCAAGCCACGGGCATCGAACCGTGCCGGGTCAGACACGACACGGCACGAGCCCAGGCACAGCCAAACCGTGTCGTGCCTCGTGCCATGCCAGGCTGGTTGACACCTCTAGACAGGGCACGATTTGTGGAAGGCAGGGGGGGGAGTGTGTGCCTGATTTTTATAAAATAAAAAAATTATATTTTTATATAATATAAGATTATTATTAAATATTATTTTATAAAATAAGATAATTATAAATATTATCTTATAAAATAAAATAAAATATTTTAATTTTATAAAATAAAAAATTATATTTATTTAATAAAATTAAATAAAATATATTATTTTATTTTATAAAATACTTAATATTTATAAATAATAATATTTATTTTTATTTTTATTTTTTTTATTATGCCGTATCCTAACAGTATCCGTATCCTAATTTTTTTGAATTTGCCGTGTCCCCGTATCGTATCTCCGTGTCCGTGTACGTGTCCGTGCTTCTTAGGCAATGTCATTCTTACTGGAAATTGGCCACCACAACATGGTTGCTGCTTGTTTGCCGGGTGCTTGTTTTTCCTGGATGAGCAACTAGAAGTACAACAATTATTAGTGGCTCATCAACAGAATGAACTGAGTTGATTGTTTCTAAGGATCTATCGGAACCAATTCGTTTCCATGAGAATATGCTAAGAAGCACGGACACGGACACGGGGATACGATACGACAGGATACGGGGACACGGCAAATTCTAAAAAACTAGGATACGGATACGGCTAGGATACGGCATGATAAAAAAATAAAAATAAAAATTATTAATTATAAATATTAAATATTTTATAAAATTTATTAAATTAAAATATTTTATTATATAAAATAAATATATATTATTTATTTTATAAAATAAAAATATTTTATTTTATTTTATTTTATAAGATAATATTTATAATTATTTTATTTTATAAGATAATATTTATAATTATTTTATTTTATAAAATAAAATTTTATAATTATATTATATAAAAATATATGTTTTTTATTTTATTTTATAAAAATATTTTATTTTATGCCCCTGCCTCTCCCCTCAATCACGCCCGCCCCTGCCTCTCCCCTCAAATCGCGCCACCCATGCCTCTCCCCTCAAATCGCGCCGCCTCTTCCTCTCCCCTCAAATCGCGCCCGCCCCCTGCCTGTGTGGCCAACGTCGCCCATGCTGCAACGTTGGCCACCCGACGTCGTCGGACATCGGGCACTATAGATGTGGATACGATTGCCGACGCAACCATCCGATACGCCATGTGACGTATCGGATACGGATTGTGCAATGATATGCCATGTGGCGTATCGGATACGGATTGTGCAATGATATGCCACGTGGCGTATCGGACACGTCTCCGTGCCGTCTCCATGTCGTGTCTACGTGTCCAGGTATTAGACACGTGGACACGGCTGTAAGGAGCCGTGTCCGTGCTTCCTTGAGAATATGTATAAAAATACGGCACCTTACCATCATAGAGAGGTCAAATTCCATGAGGAACTTCTATAGCAGTCTGTACGCCAAGTTAATTGTGTGTTCGAGCTGTGAATTTGCCCAGCAATTTTGATGGGTTGAATCCTTATGGAACCCCAAACAGCAATAGCAAGCACGATGGAGATTTGGCAGCCATGAAGTTGCCCATGTTGCTTCTGAGATTTAACCATCCCGCATCAAGTTAATTGCTGACCTTTTGTTTTACTTAAATTTGTGTTTTTTATTGGTTTTGGGTTCTTGTTCTTAGCCGTTATTCCCCCCAATTGGTAGTAAATAGCATAGAATATTCTTGTTTTGTTTCTTGTTTTGTCATCTTCTATTGTTATTTTCACTTTTGGTAAGGAGATCACTAATAAGTATTGTCCTGTTTCAAACTAACTAATGGTTATGGTTTGGTTCTAGTTCAAATTAATTTGAATTTTAGCTGATTCACAGTTTGGATCTAGTTCACGCTAATTCAGATTTTTGTTGATTCAAAATTTAGTTTTGATTCAAACAAATTTAATTTTAACTAGTTCATAATTTAGTTATGGTTTAAATTAGCACATAATTACTATTTGATTTCAATTTTATGTTTTAAAGTTGATACCTTTTTCCTGTGTTGCACGGATACGCCACTGGACTGCCGTGTCCACGTGTCGGACACGTGGACACTGCGACACGGTACGGACACGTGTCTGATACGTGTCCGATACGCCACGCGGCGTATCGGAAGTCCAGTGGCCAACGTCGCTACATGGGCGACGTTGGCCACTCGACACAGGCGGCGGGGGCGCGAATTGAGGGGGGAAATCAGGGGGCGGGCGCGAATTGAGGCAGGGGGCGAATTGACGGGGGGGAGGCAGAGGGTGGGGGCCGGTTGAGGGTTGGGGGCAGGCTAGGGGCTAGAATAAAATAAAATAAAATATTTTTATTTTATAAAATAAAAAAATATATTTTTATATAATATAAGATAATTTTATAATTTTATTTTATAAAATAAAATAATTATAAATATTATCTTATAAAATAAAATAAAAATATATATATTTATTTTATAATCTAAAATATTTTAATTTAATTTATTTTATAAAATACATAATATTTATAAAGAAAATAATTTTTAATTTTATGTTTATTTTTTTTATCATGTCGTATCCTATCCGTATCCGTATCATAGTTTTTTAGAATTTGCCATGTCCCCGTATCTTGCCGTGTAGTATCCCGGTGTCCGTGTCCGTGCTTCTTAGCCTTTTTCGTCTTTGTTCTTTGCTATTCTTTATGATCTAGGGCTTCTCGTGTATATATTTAGGGCTTCTCGTGTGTGTTTAGTACCAAGAAAAATGTTTATATAAATCATGAATATTTATTAATAAAAATAATAAAATACATATATCTGTTTTGGGGCTCATCTCTATTAAGTCCTCATATATCTAAGTATACCAGATCGAATAAGTTCTTACTCACACAAGTCAGACGAGCAAGATAAAAAACCCTAATTTACTTCTCTAGCTGATGTATCTCACACTCCAGTGTAAAAATACCCTAAAGACTGAGATAAAGTATTCTCAACTTAGTCAATATAAAATAATCAAGCTGAGAATGCACAAATAAATAGTATAATATACGCAAACACTTAGTAGAAGATTTTACTATAGAAAAAAAAGTTAGTTTATCTTGTTTAGTTCAAAATAAGTCATGCTAAAAATCATGATTCTGCAAAAAAAAAACATCACAAGAAGATAAATAGGGTTAGAATTAAGATTCCTAGAAAAACAAATCATGAAAATAAATATTTATAATCAAGAAAATTCACAATTCATTGAAAGAATATAAAATCGAGTTAAATATTATCATAGCCAATAACTTTTGAAAATATTTCATTAAATGACTTCTCTCCAAAATCACTTTGAAACATTTCTATTAAAAAAATATCCATATTATTTTAACCAAATATTTACTATTTTTTCCTGTAATCACAAATTATGGGATGTGCTAATATAATAAATCTAGTGAATAATTTTATGATCAGTACAATAAGTGTTGAGGATATTATATATATACTCTAAGATATTATGAATCCAAATAATTTTTATATTTTTATTAGATTGATTATTTATTTTTTTTTATGAAATAATAGCAAGTAAATCAGATTAAATATGTCAACTAAGTTAATTAATAAAGTTAATAAAATTGAACACTTTAAGCAACCTTGAGTATTAATTCTACTAAGTTACTAAATATCTAAGTAAATCAAATTGAATATGTCTTACTCACACATGTCTGACATGAATGAAAGGAAATCCAATTGTGATTTCCTATATGAGAGACATCACAATTTAATATCAAAATATCTCAAAATTTGAAATTTAAAATTCTCAATTTGGTTAAAATTAATGAACAAGTCAAAAAAATGAATAACTGATCAATAAGACTCAAATACCAAGTATAACATATAATCAATCACTTAAAATTTGGCTATGACACCTCGCAAAACTATCTGATAGAAAATACAATCATACCCTTCATATTTCTTCATATATAGAAGTATGCAAAAAATTATGTCAAAATAAATATGTTGAAGAAAATCTAGGAAATGACTAATTATACTAAGTTAATAAAATATATTCAATATGATAATAATATAATTATTTTTTTTTTCTATAATTCCCACATATTTAGTAGAATAAATCAGAAGACCAATATCAAAAAAAATCACTAACTCAATAGAGACATTTGGTGAAGTGCAACCCAAAAAATAAATCTCTAAGAGAGAATTCAAGGTACATCGCCTACGTTATAATACAAAATCACAACAATCATAAATAATCTCAATCTAAAAATAATATTTTAGCCTCACAAGACCTTTCATTTGACATTGATATTAAAAACACTTTTGAGTGGAGTAATTGTTAACTCATCACTCATAATTAGAATATCATACACATATAAAATCAATAAAAATAAGTTTATTATTTAAACTCTTTCAAAAAATAAGTTTATTATATAACACATATATGTAAATCAAAAAAAAAAAACAACAATGACAAAAAATTAAAAAACCAAACCGTTCAAGATTACTTCGAATCATGTGAAACCTTGCCCAATCAGCACATTAGATTTGAGTGCTCTATTTGGGCTCAAAAATAAGATTGTTACTCTATATGCACATCTTCTTAAAGATCCCAATTAAGAAAAATATTCTTCATGTCTAATTGATACATTATTCATTTGTGTGAAATTACAAAATAAATAAGTACACATCTAAAAGTCATCTTAACAACCGAAAAAAAATATATCATTATAATCAACTCTAAAAATTTAAAATAACCCTCACGAGTCTCACATTCAGACAATATATCTCACATTAATGATCAATGTTCATAATGAACATCTACCTACATCCAACAAAAAAATTTTCAAAATGATGAAGTATTAGTATTTAAAGTCTCATGAGAGTTGAAGGCATCTATCTCTACCACTATGATTTGATACTATCATAGATAATATAATATTTTAGAATGAGATTTTGGTATCCTAATATTATTAAAAAAATAGTAAAAAAACAAAAAAAAATAAGAAATATAAGAGTACAACAAAATATGTGATATAAGATATTAAATACTGTTATTTATGGGGTTAAGTGAAAATCACTTAGCCCACATCGAAAATCTCTTTGGGAATTTCTAAATTTCTTTATAAAAAGAGTTTTCTCATTCCTTTAAGATTCATTCTCATATATTTTTAATTTCTCATTTTTTTTGATTGTATTTTATTTCATGATGTAATTTATTACTTAAGCATTGAATTTTCTATTTTTCAACTTATTACGAGTTTATCTTTATTTTATAACAATGGTATCAGAAGATATTAATTAGTAACTTTGGTAATTAATACATTTTAAAAATATTCTATCAAAAGGACGATAAAAGACTCAAGGTTTGTGATTTTTAAGAGGATAATTGTGCTCATTCATTTATCTGAGAACTTTTTTAGTGTAATAACACAAATAGTTATTTTTATTCTCGACTACTATTCACTATAAAAGTGAAACTGACAGTAAAATTTTAAATATAAAAATTTAATGAAAGTAATTTTTCATTGTGAAAAATAAAAATTATGACAAATTTGAGGAAGAATAATTACTTAGATGCAATTGAAAAAAAAAACTCACCAGAATTCCTGAAGACAAGTAGAATGAAATGGATAGTAATGCATGTAGCTGACTTGCATTTGGCACATGCTGATGGAGTAATGTCGAGTATGACAGAAAAGAATACGACAAAAATAAATTTGAGATGCTCTCACGAGATTATTCAAGGCAAATTCACTTCACAATAAAATCTTAAAAAGAAGGTTTTCTACTCTACAAATGATAAAATCTATTACAATAACTGATCATATCAATATTCTAAATACTTTATATTTGCAAATTACTACGTTAGGTCATAAAATAGAAAAAATTGAACGTGCTAAGATTTTACTTCATAGTTTACCTGATTCGTATGATCAACTCGTCATCAATCTAATGAATGATGTATTGATTAATAGTTTAATTTTTAATAATATTACCTTTGCAATCTTAAAAGAAGAAAATTGACAAAAAAATAAAAAGGATAGATATATAAATACATAACAAATAGATGTTTTAACAAAGATACGAGGGAGATCAATGGAGCATGATCCTAGTGGGAGTCAGAATTATGGTAGATCAAAATCTCGAAATAAGAAAATTATTAAATATTATAACTATGATAAGAAATGGCACTTAAAAAAGATTATTTGTTTAAGAAAAAAAATATGGATGATGAGTTATCTAATACTCAAAAAAATATTGCAAACATCAATGATGAAGGTAATATTTTATACAGTAAAATAACAATAATAGATGAAGTAAAAAATAGTTTAATGGTGTATGATTGCTAGACTCAGAAACATCATGACATATGATGTCTCGGAGAGATTGGTTTCACAAATTTGAATCAATCTCAGGTGAGTTTGTGCACATGGGTGATGATCATACTTTAAAAATTATTGATATAGGTATTATCAAAATTAAAATATGTGATGATATGATTCGTACAATTCATGAGGTATGATATGTGATTGACTTGAAGAAAAATCTATTGTCTTTGGGACAAATAGATAGTCTTGTATGCAAAACTTTTATTTAAAAATAAGATGATAAAGATTGTGAGATGTTTACTTATAATAATAAATAGAAAAAAATCACGACAAATTTATTCATACATAAAGGAGAAACAGTACAGAAAACAAATGTATGTGTTATATCAATTACTAAAGAAGAAAAATCAATGATGATATAGCATTTCAAACTAACCACCTGTCAGAATAAGATTTGAAGAAAATGATTGCATCATTTTATTATTATATGTGGATGACATGTTAGTAGCAGGTCCAAACAAATGTCAAATCTAAGAATTTAAGACACAATTGACTAGGAAATTTGATATAAAAGACTTGTGACTAACAAACAAGATTCTAAGGATACAAATTTATCGAGATAAAAATAATAAGAAGATTTGACTTTCTCAACAAAATTATTTTAACAAGATCTTGCGGCATTTCAACATACAAAATAATAAGCCAATTTATATCACTCTTTCTGTTAATTTCAAATTATCCTCAAGTATATGCCCTAACTCGGAAGAAAAGAGAAGAAAGATATCTTGAGTATCGTATGCATCAGTAGTAAAAAATTTAATATTTACAATGATTTGTACAAGACCAGATATTGCACGAGCAGTAAAAATGATTAGTCATTTCATGGCAAATCCTAACTTTGAACATTAGAGTACTGTGAAGAGGATTTTCAGATATCTGAAAGGAACCTCAAATACTATAATATGCTATAGAAGTTTAGACCTTATTGTCAAAGGTTATGTTAATACAGACTATGCTGAGAATATTGATAATAAAAAATCTACAATGAGTTATATTTTTACTCTTGCTGAAGGAGCTGTAAGTTGGATTTCAAAATTGCAGCCGATTATATCCACTTCTATGACAGAAACAAAATATATTACAGCTACACAAGCCAATAAAGAAGCAATCTGATTGCAAATATTATTGAAAGAACTTGGATACAAACAAAATAAGATTACTTTATTTTGTGATAGTCAAAGTGCTCTACACTTAGTAAAAATCCAATATTTCACTCAAAGACAACATATTACGGTACAATATTATTTTGTACGAGAGAAAGTATAAGAAGAAAGTGTGAATATATAAAAAATTCATACCAAAGAAAACATAGCAGATATTTTGACCAAATCAATCAACACTGACAAATTTGAATGATGTAGAACTTCATATGGCTTAACAAGAATGAAAGCAAGTATTAACAAGTAAAGAAAATAATTTTCAAGTATGAGAATATTATTTATGAAGTTAGGTGAAAATCACCTAGCCTACATCGAAAATCTCTTTGGGGATTTCCAAATTTTTCTCTATAAAAAGAATTTTTTCATTCCTTTGAGATTCATTCCTATGTATTTTCAATTTCTCATTTTCTTTTGATTATATTTTATTTCATGATGTAATTTATTACTTAAGAATTAAATTTTCTATCTTTCAAATTATTACGTGTTTAGTTTTATTTTATAACAAATACAACTCACATATTTTTCTTAGAAAATTATCAAAAAATCAAAATAGTTAGCTACAAGATCATTTAGCTACTAGGGTGATTTTTATTCAATCTGGATACGCTCACTCTGTAGTCTGTACACATTCCTGCACACACTGATCTACTCATTTTTGCCCGTGATAAAAAATATGAGGTAAAAACATTTTGGAGCGAGTAAACCAACACAAACCACACACAACCCCAACTATAATGATTCAAAAAATACATTTTTATATAATCTCATATTGAATAAAGAATCGCTAGTATATTTCAATGTTTCTACAAATTTATGTTTCAGTTTTGATAATATAATTTTTATATAAAACATATTAGAAGATTATTTTATTCATAATTTTAAAACATTAATATAAATACAACTAAGTATAATATGATTATTTATTATAATGAAATATACACCACTTTAATTTCTTATTTAAACTCAAATTATTTTGTATTACATTAACATATGATATTTGGGGTGTCAGATCTAACCAATACTATATTAGTATAATTTCATATTATATAGATTTACAAAATATATTAGATATATATATATATATTAGTTTAATTTTATTAATAAAACTCATAATATTTCAAATATTACTAATAATATCCTTGGTGATTTAAGTAAGTTCCTTATTAGCAATCTAAATTACTTGAGATAATATTTTTGTTAATAGAAATATAATAATGAGTCTTAAGCAACAATTGAACATATATATGAATAATAAATTTTTACTACATTAATATTATATATATCATATCATCAACCTCATTGTAAATGTTGATATCAAATTAGTAGGTGATAATATTTTTAGTATTCACAACATTTCTTTATATAAATAAATCAAAATTTTAAATTATCAAATGTAAAAAAAAAATAGTGTCAAACTAAAAGTATCAAATTTTAGAATCAATATTCTGACAAGATATAACTAGACTTATCTAATGCTGAAAGATGCAATATGAAAATAAAAATATTATTTTTATGTTTTTTAACATAAAAAATTATATTATTTTATCAAGTGATATTGATTGGCTTATTACTAAAATAATAGTTGTATTTTACAAACTTTTATGATATTATAGTATTATTATCTGGCAATTATTATCTTACTTTTCTATTAGTTTTAACATAATTAATACATATTACTTTATTATTTAAGTAACATTAAATAATAATAGATTTAATAAATTATAGAAAAAATTTTAAAAAAAATAACAAATACTAGAAAGTAGAAACACAATAATATAATTTTATGGTATTGTATTGTCATTATTTTAAATCCGCATGATAAATTATATGCTCTTTTTAATGGTGTTACTCATATTGGTGAACAATAAATATAAATCTTACATCAAGATATTCTTTTATGAACACAAACATTAAAAATAAATTAGCAAAATTATATAGTTTATATCAATAATCAAATTAAGTTGGAGCAATAAATATCTTCATTGAACCCATATTGATCCATTTAATATTTGTTAACCGAAAAAAGAAAAACACATTTGATATTTTTCTCTACTCCAACACAAAAATATAATTTCACTTAATCAAATTCTTATTTTAACTCAATTAATTTTTGTATTATATTTGACATCTAATATCTAAGGTGTCAAATCCAACCAATATAATATTAGAATAATTTCATATTATATAGATTCAGAATATATATTATAAAAAATAATTATTAGTTTAACTTATTAATAAAACTCATAATACATTAAATATTACTAATAAAACTCTTAATATTTTAAGTTAATTCATTATTAGCAATCATATTACCTAAATCACCTTAGATAATACTTTTTGTTGATACAAATATATTGGTGAGTATTGAACAAGAAGTCCAAAATTAAGTATATATATGAATGATAAATTTGTACTATATCAATATTATATGTATCATATAAATTTCATTGTAAATGTTGGTATCAGATTGACAAGTGATAATATTTTTAGTAATCATAATGCTCCATTTTGGAGGTAATGCTTTGATGCGATAATAAGTGTCTTCATCTAAGGGTGATAAATCTCAATTTTAAAACTTATCAGATACAATCTCTAATTTTCGAAAGTAAAACTATCAAGATATTAGTTTTTCTCAAAACTTATGCTAAAGTGAGTCTTGTGCACTAAATATGATCTTCATCTTCATGATGCTCTACTTTATGTAAATAATACAAATTCTCGAATTATCAAATTTAAAAATAATTATCGAGCTAAAAGGTTAAAATCTCAAAAATTCAAAATCAATACTTAAATAAGATAAAACAAAATAATATTATTTTGTTAAGGGATACTCAAATCTCAATGACTTATTATTGAGAAAATTATTATATTTTTAGAACCCATTTATGATGATATTGTATTATTATCTATTATTAATAATTCTATTTTTCTATTAGCTTTCACATAATTAATGAATATTTCTTTATTATTTAAATAACAAATGAATGATAATTTATTTAATTAACTATAAAAAACAAATAAAAAATATTAGAAACATAATAATATAATTTTACTTTATTGTCTTGTCGTTGTTTTAAATTCACATGTTAAATTATATGATCTTTTTAATGGCATTATTCAAATTGGTGAGCATACGTATATAAATTTTACATGAAGATACTCTTATATTTATACAAGAATGAAAATAAATTACTCATATTGGTATTACTCTATTGTATAGTTTATATCAGATCCAATTCAAATCATAAGTATCTAACCTCAAACTCGAAATGAAAAATTAAATATATGCTAACCAAAAAAAGAACAAGAATTTAAAATTTTCCTCTGCTCTAGCATGAAAGGATACTTCCCCTACATCATTTTCTTATAACATTAAAAAAAAATTGTATTATATTAACATCTAATACTTAGATTGTCACATTCAACCAAGACTATATTAGTATAATTTCTTATTTAAAATCAAATAATTTTTATATCATATCAACATCTGATATTTGGATTATTAGATAAAATCAAGACTAATATTAATATAATTTCATATTACATAAATTAATAATATATAATATAAAAAATAATTATTAAATTTAAACTTGTTAATAAAACTCATAACACTTCAAATAATAAAATTAATAGTATTTTAAGTTAATTCATTAGTAATAATTATATCATCTAAATCACCCAATATATTATTTCTGTCAATACATATATAATGGTGAGCCTTGAACAAGAATTAAGTATATATATATGAATGATAATTCTATAATATCAATAGTATACGCTTCATATTGTCAACCACACTATACATGTTGGTATCAAATTAGCGATAATATTTTTAGTATTTATAATACTCTAGTTAATATAAATAATTTAAATTCTTGAATTATCAAATATTTCAAATATTAAATATAAGACTCACGTGGAAATATCAAATATTTCAAAATCCTAGACTGATATAGATTGCAACTAATAAATTTTCATGTTTTTTCTCATTTAGCATCTGACAACATAAGTACAAGAATTTTATTAATATCATATATGATTGAGAAACTTATATATCCAAGAGAATTGCAACATGATGAAAAAATTATATAATACACAATAAAAGATAAAAAATCTTATTCAATATTTCAAGGAGATAATGAAAGAAAAAATATTTGAGAATGTTAAGATTTTATTTTCTTTTGAATTTTAATTCTAACTAGTAATTAAATTAAATTATATTTTTTTATTACTATAATTATATCTCAAAGATTTTTTGTGATTAAGATGCTTTAATCAAATTTTAAAAAATAATAATATATTTTTTAACAAATTTAAATTTCAAAATCTTTATTTAAGAAACTAAAAAAAAAAAAACTCTATATTAAAAAAAAAAAATTGGACACAAACCAACCTAGACCAAACAGCATTTTGAGGCGTATTGAATTAGGCTTTAGTCCCCGACATAACCTGCCCAATTTGACAACTCTATCATCATTAGTGTTGTTTCATCCAAACACCAAAGAGAGTCATGCATCAATGAATAGAATAATTTCTTCACATTCCTACAAAAAAAAAATATGATAAATTTGTAAGTAGAAAAATTTATATTTTAATTTATAAATATGATAAATAAACTTTTAATACATATGCCTTGCTTATTATTTTATGATTGATAAAAATGAGAACATAAGTATAGAAAAGGAGTTGATCTAGGTAGCAATTAATGAAGATGAAGAAATATATAAAGAATGAGAATTTTTAGATACAAAAAATTAAGTTATAATAATAAATAAATATATTAATGAATTTTTGATATTTATGACTTACTATTTTATGAATTACTGATACAAGATGATGCTAAGGAATTGACTACTTTAATCAGCACACCACATAATCTGAGTGTGGTGACATGGTAATGACCACTGCGATGTTGTCAACCATAGTGAAAAAATATAATGGTTCCCATATTTTCTTGGATGAAGACGAATAAAGAAGTTAGCACAAATTAATAAATTTAGAAAAGATTCTTAGAATATTAGGTCATTAAATAATAATTACTTAGAGTTAGTTGATATCCTAAAGCATAGAAATATTAATATATGATAGTTACAAGAGACTAAGTAGAATAATGAGAAATCTAGGAAGATTAGTGATTATAAACTCTAGTATATGGGCAACGAGACAAATAGGAAATATGTTGCAATAATTATGAACAAAAATTTTAAAAATAAAATCGTATAAGTCAAGAGAATTCATGATAGACTTATAACAAAAAAACTAAAAATGAATAAAAAGATCATAAATATGATTAGTACTGATACTCTACAAATAGAATTATAATAAGTGGAGACTTAAATGAACATTTAAGAGTATATAATATGTGTTATAAAATGAGCCTAGAAGGATATATGATGAAGAAATAAATGAAATGAAAATAGGAATCTGATATTTTATTTTAGCTTATGATCTTTTTATAATTAATATATACTTTAAAAAGAGAGATGAACATTATATAATTTTCAAAAATGATTCTAATATGATTCAAATAGATTTGTTCGTATTAAAAAAGATTAAAAAAGATTAAAAAATAATACAAATAATATAAAGTGATACCAAGTAAAAGTCTAATCACTCAAAATAGACTAGTCTTAATTGATTTAAATCTTAATAAATACAATCATTCAAAGACTTCAAATAAATATCTAAAAATAGAATAATTAAGCCAAAAAAAGAAATAATAGATATTTTTTAAAAATAGATAAAATTAGTTGATCATTGGACGTAAATAGAGGTGTCAAACGGGCCGGGCCGGGCCGGCCCGGCACGATAAAAAAACGTGCCCGGGCCCGTGCCGGGCCCGGCCGAACAAACCACGTGCCGGGCCGTGCCCGGCACGAGCCTAGCCGTGCCTGGCCCGGCACAGCTCGTGCCTTGGCACGGCACGCCGGCCCGCGTGCCTGAGTCGTGACTCGTGACCCAACCGGGCCCCGCCCCCGGTAAAAAGACCGCGGGTCGGGTCCAAACAGACCCGCCCCGCCCCGCCTGCCCTGCCTTGCCGTGCGCCCGTGCCCGAGCGGGCCGGCACGGCACGGCCTTGCCGTGCCCACGGGCCGTGCCGTGCCCGAATTTAAAAAACCGTGCCGTGCCCGGCACGGCACGGCACGGCAGCACGGCTGGGCACGTGAAAAACGGGCCGTGCCGTGCTGGGCCGGCCCGTTTGACACCTCTAGACGTAAACATAAATATTATGTGAAATGAAGTAACAACATGCATAAAAAATTATTTTGAAATATTTTAGGCATATATAAAAAAATATTTATTGTCATATAAAAACTTGGTGATAGAAACCTAAAACAAATTATTACGGAATAATTATTCAGTTTTATGATAAGTTATATGATAAACTATAAAGTAAAAAAGAAAAAAAATATTTATAAGCTAGCAATGATTAAAAAAAGCAAAAATATTAATCAGATAAAATAATCAAATCATAATAAAAGATGAAGAAGTTAATATTAAAGTTAATGATACATTTTTATGATCTCTTAAAATAAATTCATGAATTTCATATTTAAATATTGAAAATAATAAAAAATTAAACAACTTTAAATATGAAACAATGATAAAACACATGAAAGTTAAAGAAACTATCATGAAAATAAATGTCATAAAAACACTAGGGCTTGATGATATCCCTATTGAAATTTGAAAAAATATGAGATAAATGTAGAATATGATTAACTAGGAAGTTTAACAAAATCATGAGAATCAAAAAGGTATCAAATGAATGAAGATAAAATATTATAATTCTCATTTATAAAAATAAGTAAGATATTCATAATTATGATTATTATAAAAATATTAAACTCATGAGCCATACTATAAAATTTTAAGAAAAAATAATTGAATACATACTAAAAATAGAAATAAAGATTATACAAAATAAATTTGGATTTATACCATGTAGATCTACTATGAAGGTTATCTACTTAGAAAATTAATCAAAAAAATACTCATGCATGATATCAATCAATTTAAAGAACATTTATGATAGAATATCTTAGTAAACTTAATTTGGTAGATATTATATAAGAAAAAAATATCAAATATGTATATTGAATCAATCAATGAGACATATGAGAGTAATATCTAGAATTAGATTGATTCAGAATATAAATTATGAATTTCCAATAATTGTATGACTATACCAATGATCACAACTTAGTCCATACATTTCTATGTTAGCTATGGATGAATTAATAACAGATCTCCAAAAAATCATTCTTTGATATATATTACTGACAAATAACATATTATTGATTGATTAGACTGAAAAAAATTTAAGTAAAAAACAAAAAATTTAAAAGATTACACTTGAGTCCCAGAAATTTATGATTAGTAATAATAAGATAAAGAACTTAAAATACAAATTTAATCATTTTAAGAATAATAATAATGCAATAATAAAAATGAAAAATCACAAAATATCATATGTTAATAATTCAAAGTACATAAACTCTATATTAAGTACATAGGCTCTATATTGTATAAGATAGTTATATTATGAATTCTTTATAATAAATTAGTCCCAAATAAATTAAAAAAATTATAGAATATCTATACGACTAGTCATGTTGTATAGAAGTAAATATTGGACGATCATGAATTATGAAACAATATATTCAAATAATGAACATAACAGAGATGAGAATGATACGATGAATAAATGATAAAACTAAAAATAATAAAATTAAAAATAAAATTATTTAAAAAAAAAAAGCTAAAGATTCACCAATAATTAATAAAATAATAAAGAATAATTTGAAATCGTTTGATCACGTCCAATATAGATATCGTAATACACCAGATAGGAAGTTTGATATTATTCAAGTTAAGAAAGAATAAAAAATTAAAGATTGGCCTAGGAAATATTAGGTTGAAATTATAAATAATGATTTTACAACTAAAATGATTACAAAAAACATAATTTTTAACAGAATTAATTAAAAAAATAAAATTCATATAGCAAACCATAAGTAGTTGAGATAAAGATTAATTGATGAAAACGACGACTTATTATTTTATAATATAAAAATTAATGAAAAATATAAATAAACAATTTTGAGTTAAACAACAATTAATGAATTTAAAGAATTATATGAAAAACATGATTTTTATAATGAAAACTAATCTAATCAAGAGGAAAGATTTGATAGTAAAAACTTTTCTACTATTAATACATTTGAAAAAAATAATAATGAAATTAGAGAGATGAATTTATATTAACACATTTTTCATATCTACTCAATTTTATTTATTATTCTGTGATATATACATGATTTTTATAAAATCTTTAAATTATTAATATAATTTTGCCTTTAGTATTGATTTTGTGACTTATGATTTTTTATAAGAATTTCAAACTATTTTTATTCTAAGAAATTAATTTCACCTTTTTTTTTATTTTTGCAATTTTTATATATTTTTTAAAATTATTTTTCAATATGCTTGAGGTGTCACAAAATGCATATACCTCAATACGACAACACCTCGAGGCTCATGCCTCGCCCCATTACGCCTTACCCCAAGCACTCTCCTTTTAAAAGACTGCTTGACAATACTTATTGCAGATTCTCTTCCAAGAAACTAACAAAGTTTGGAATTAAATTTCTAATTTTTGGCATTATGACAATATTTCTTCATGGCATGTTGCTCAATTATTAAATTTTGTTGAAATGGAAAAAAAAAACTTTATTTATCATAACAATCTTCCTTCAAGACATGTAGCTCATGGTTTAATTCAAACGAGCATGCAATACATGAGGAAAAATTTCTAAATATTTAAAGAAATGGCAAAAAATACCATTAGCAAGATACTCAGGAGGAGTATAAGCAAGATTTGTGCTATAGCTTTTCCCATCTCTACTATTTTTCATCAAGCCAAAACACGAAAGCCGAGGATCACCATCCTACAAAATAAATTGATTAGAAAAAAAAACTAATATTGGGTAGTTATCAAATTAAAATTAATTTATTTATGATGATGATTACCTTGTCAAACAGAACCCTATAAGCATTTAAATCATGGTATAATGGAAGACCCTGTGAATTACAGTAATCCAAGGCCTGAGCAATGTAGAAAGCCACTCTTAAACGCAATGCCCATCCTATGGTATGATTTTCCCCTGTAACCAAATATTAGAAATTCAACAATGCTATATTATCTCCAATTTGAGGAAACACAATCTTCCTTATCTGTGACCTGAGTAATCCCTTACTAGAAAAGCACAATTATGCTCATTGATTTAAAGATAATATGCTTCATACTAAGCTATAATGATATCAGAGATCACCATCACCTACAAATGCAAATCCGTACGGGAAGGGAACAGTATCCAGTACATGGATGAGAAAGTTTGAAGCATGTCAACAATTTCATTAACAAGCTTAATGCAATTCAGAACCTAACATCATACAGGTTGTGAATTACTTGTGTGTGTGTGTGTGTGTGTCAAGAAGATGATTAAAACATTTTAATATGTAAAATAAAGATATTAAATTTTCTCTCTGACAATATGATAGTTATTAAATTATACTAAATATTACAACATTCAAAAAAAGATGAAAGATTGTATCAAAAGCACAAGACGCAAGCATGTGTGTGTGCGTGTTGTGTGTGCGTGTGGTGTGTGTGTGTGCGTGTGGTGTGTGCGTGTGTGTGTGTGTGTGGTGTGTGCGTGAAGTGTGTGTAGTGTGTGTGTGTGTGTGTGTGTGTATGTGCGTGTGCATGTGTATAATAGTACAAAAAAACCATTGAAATAACATTATAATATGGACACTCTAAAAACATCCTCTAAAACTAGTACATAGAGATTCAATATGTAGCTTGGAATAAATTGCAACAAACTGATATCCCCTCATATCTTGCTCCAAAGATGTCACAAATATTTATGGCATTTTAAATTTAGAATATTCAATAAAAATAAAATATTCATAATTTCTAGAAGAAAAAAAACCATAAATCTAATGGTATATTCAAATAACAAAGTAAGAAATAAATAAAACACTATGATGAAAACATATGTGAAAACTACATTTATATAAAAAAACAATTTTTATTAAAAAAAAATAACAAGGTATAGTAAAAACATATGAAATATATGAATGAGTGAATGACAAATAGATAAGATTAGTCATGTTTCACAAAAACATGGAAGATACCTAAGATGACACCTCTACCGCGGGTACGAGATAGTCGTGTCTTTCCTCCGGATCCAGGTAGTTGGGCCATGCCGCCCCAATTGGGTCGGGGGCCCCACTCGATAACAATGAAAATTTGAATCATTATTAGTTCAGATAGAGAATTTGTTGAAAAATAATTACTACTCAGATAAATGAAAATTTATAAATTATTTAATTAATCATCACAAATAACAATAATATCAATAAATACAAAAAATATATATGTTCTATTAGTACTCTAATAATGAAATTATAAAAAATTTAAAAAATCATAATTTAAAAAATATATAAAAAAATATACTTAATAAAGAAATTGTTGTAGCGTCATTTATAATTTTTATTATGTTTTATGGTTATGATGGGAATATCCAACGTATCAGCTACCTCAAACATATTTTATTATCAACTATTGGAACTCTTATGTATTTTATATGAAGAGTGACTTAGATTTTGACATCATGACTTAGTTTTTCTATCACAAATTAGCAGAGCTAAAAATTTTATAATCTCTACATGGGTGTAGAATGTGTAGAGTGGCGTGTAGAGGCATCATACAGTGTAGAGGTGCATGTGAAGTATTTCTTTGTAAAATAAGTATGCATGTGATGCATGAGGTGCAGGCAATTGTGTAAGCTGTTGCGCAAACTATTGTGGTGTTTTACATTTCCTTCAGATTGTTGTTGCACATTATTACATTTATTGTGCTGCTATTATGTCATCTATTTTTGTTGTGTTGTTATCATTTTTCTTTATTACTCCCAGTGGTTTACTCTTATTGTATTATTATTATTATTACTATCATCATCATCATCGAACAATTCATCATCCCAATGGTTTACATACACACACACACACACACACACACACATATATATATATATATTATGTGTGTGTAGTTTATGTTGTATTATTAACACTTTACTTTTTAATAAAATACTATTTTTTTTTGTTTTTTTGCCTTTCTCCTCCATATCTCAACACTTTTTCATCGCCGAAACCCTAGCATGCATTTCAGAAGTGTAAACATGGCATCAGAGGGTTTGTTCCAACAAAGTGACGATAATGTTGAGGTGCAGGAAGGATGACGCACCTTTTGATTGGCGTCATTGACATGAAACATTATGTTTTTGGGGTAAATGTGGTGGAACCATTGTACTATAATGGTGAAATACCCACATACGTGAGTATATTTCTTGTTTTCTTCTTAAGGCCGTCAAACCTCCGACAGTGTCAGTGTGTTGTTGAGTGAAAGGAAGCTTTTTCTAGCAACAATAGCAGACCCTATGGTGGCCAAAATAGAGGCAACAAACAGGATCTTCGCCAAAATAATTACCGGCCGGATGACAATGTATGAATGTTAGAATAGTTAAAATTTTAATTTTTAGACATTTGTATAAAAACCATGAGAGTTTGCACAATCCATTTTTTTTCTTTTGTATAGAAGTGTGTGTTGTTGTAAGATACAACAATGATAAGAATCAATGTAGGACCATTAAGGATAACCCAGTGAAATTGAGAATAGACATATTCTTTTTGGGCTACACCAATTAGCACTTGATTTGTGGTCCAAGTATACACGAGTTATTTATTGGAAAACTCATCTCAAACTAAAATTGATAATTGAAAGATGATTTATGTGTTGTTATTAGCATACATATGACAGTCGATTGATCCCAATATATTATGCGTGTTTAGTTCTTATGATACTTACAAGAGGATTTTGAGCATGGTCGTTCAATATATATTTTTTTAGAGATATTTTAATTATATGATATTATTACTCAGATGTGGACGTGTATAATGATTGATCAAGATGAGACAACACACACTGTGACTAGGACATACTATGGAAGAGAATTGTTTGTGGTATATCAGCATTGATAGATCAAACTGTATTTAAGAGATTCATGAGCAGATTTATAGCATTCATTACATGAATTCAATAGAAAATTGATATATTAATTAATGAAAAAAAAATTCTTGAAAATAAGACACTTTCATCTCTCTCAAAGATTTATAAAAAAGTGACTCAGATGACTATATTTATACCTATATCGAGTAAGTTTGATATGATTAGTCACACTATTGTGGCATCTTCGTCACACAATAACAATGAAAGAGCTGGGAGACCCAGTAGAGATACATCAAGAAGTAAGAATGTAGTTATGATATGTTCTTTCTGTTAGAGATCATGACATACTCGATAATAGTGCCGGATATTGTAGCTAGAGTTACGACATAGTTGAGTTCCCTATCATGCATATCAGGAGTGTACTAGGAGGCACTCATTTCATTTATTTAGATGAGACAAATGGGTAGGAAGGGCCAAACTTGACCCACATCACGGCTTGCAAAAGCCAACCCCAACAAGGCTAGAACCCATGCATGGAACAAACATGAGTCAGCTCGGGTGAGCAAACCAAGCCAACCTAGACTTCACCCAGACTAAAATGAAACAAACCCAAGCTAGCCTAGTATGACTTAGGCTAGGCTGAGCTCGTATCGATCCAAGCGTGCACTACCCAACCCATGCAAGAAAGCCCCAACATGACCTGAACAAGATGCGGGCCAAAGAGCCATGCTGAGCTACTCTATTTTAAAAGCATGTTAGCATGGCATGGGCCAATTTCAAAATCAGGATGTCACAACACGACCTGACACAATGGCCCAAGTGAGAAACAAAAAACTAGGATGTGTCAGGCCAATATGACTTATTTATCACATCTACAATTGATTCACTCAGATATTTATGAACCTTGTATGACAATCGCGTGTGATAATTTAAGATATTTTATTAGTTTTATTAATAATTATATTTAATTTTTTTGATTTCATTGCTTAATGAAAAATCTCAATTTTTTTTTCTTGTGAAAAAATAGATAGGACCTCATACTTCATAGATGTGTACCTCGACTTTTTTTGAGAAAAATACTAAAGCACAAAAATTAAACATTTACTTCTTAATCAATCAGATGTCATTATCTGTTCTCCAAAGTTTTATCTCATTTCAACTCATATACCCAAGAGAGAGCCTCATTACCTTCCACCCAAGATTTTTAGGCATCCTTGTTTGTTCAAGATCCCTGTCAAAATAGAAAGAAAATAATTGTTTATGTCATTAAATATATGCTCATTGAGTACTCTAATAATAGGAAAAGATGTGTTATTCACTAAATATAAAGAATAATTATGAATTTTGATGTCATATTCTTCAATAACTCAATCCCAAGAGACCATACCTATAGATACTATAATTATAGGCTCATTTCATTATCCAATTGTTATTTCCCACCAAGAAGTAATAGCTAATCTTGCTCATATGATTTCACCTAATATGACCAACACAATTGATTTTGAGAAGTGTTGTGCACCTCTCAAAGGATGGTACACTTCAGAGAAGAACCTAGTGTCTTATTGTATATGAGGTATAAATCTCTACATGAGAGAGATGAATGTTGAGACTTTATGATACCAATATAATAGTATATATTAGATGAAAATATTCATTGTCTCTCTCAAATGAATCTTCTATCACATCAGCTAATCCAATTCAAAATAATGACTTGGATCTTCTAATTATATTACGAAATGAATCAATAACATGTTCTATTCAGTATCCTTTATCTTGAGTGTTTTCTTATTTTTAATTTTGTATTACATATTTTAATTTTTTATTCTCACTCAATATTTGCATGATTCTAAACATTATTTTTGAGGTAGTTATTCATCCATGAAGTCAACATGCTATGTTGAAAAAATTAAGTACAAGTACATCTAATGATATGTGAAATCTCATTCTAAAACTAGTATGTAATCTAGTAATTAGATACAGATGTGTGTATATAGTGAAGGGATCCGATGAAAAAGTTAATTGATTCAAAACTAAAGTGATATTTGTTTTTTTTTTACTTAATACTAAATAGAAATTTTTTTGAGTTTAATGCTGAATAGTACTTAATAGCATTGAGTAATAATTTTGTTTGTTTTTTAACATTGGGTAATAAGTATGGATAGTAACGAGGTGAAATTAAAAAATAAATAAATGAGCCTGGTCGAGATGAGATAATCCCATACCAACTCCTTATTGTCATCCTTAATAGTGAGTGTTATTAACTCTCTTCCTTTTAGGTAATGATAAATTTTTTTTTATTTTGATAGAAAATGACTTTTTTCTGAATAGAAAAGGCTAAATATTTTAACTTTTATAATTCAAAACTTTTTTAAAAAAATTCAGCATTGAGTTGTACATTTTTTTTGAAAAACAAACTGCTGAACACTGAAAATAAATTGCTTTTAGTATTCAGCCCAAAAAATAAACAGACCCTAAGTTGTTAGCAAGAGATTTTATGCAAACTTATGGTATAAACTAATATGATAATTTCTCTTTTATGGCGAAAAAAGCTACCACTACATTACTATTTTATATTATTGCATCATATAAATCAATTGTGTATCATACTATCAGTTAAATGAAAGAAATGTATTCCTTTATTGTAGTGATCCAGAGGAAGAAATATTTATGCAATAACCACTAAGATTCACTATTCTTAGGAGCATATGTATGGTATATAGGTTGCAGAATACCCTATATGATCTTAGGAGTTTGTCATATTATTCCTATTTTTTTTCAATGTAGATCACGAGATAAGTATGTAATATTAGTTGTATACATTAATGATATTTAAATTATACAAAATGATAAGTTGCATATATCCCAACTAAAATCATTTCTGCAAATTAAATTTTGAATAAAAGATTTGAGACATCTATAATATTTTCTTCGATCAGATACTCAAGAGGTACAATTTTTTTTTCTCAAAGTAGATATGTTCTAATAATTTTATATAACCCAAGTACAATTTTAGATATATGATCATAGGCAAACTAAATTATCTACCAATCACTAAAATAGATATTATCTATGTCATTAATATAATTAGTTATGTTTTATATTTCTCTAAATAGATTCAAATGAATTTAGTGCTTGAGATTTTCAGGTATGTAACAAAAAAAAAAAAAAATCCAAGGTGTGTCATCATGTTTAGAGATCATGGGCATAATCATATAAAGGGATATTCCAATTCTAGTTAGGTCCCTCGATTACAAAGTAATCAATCACAAATTTTTTATATTTTTTTACAAGTAATATCATCTCCTGAAAAAATAAGAGATTTATATTTATTTAAAAATTTAGTACAAAAATAAATAGTTATGTTGAAATTCAGTATACAAGTAGAATACATGATGATGACATTGGCAACTTGTGAGTTTCAGTAGACCAATCACTTCTTATAAGAGCTTTTCCTACCAATTCACAGATCAATAATGATTTATTGTGACAACCAAATAACTCGGCACATTAGTATTAACACAGTGTTTCGCGAAGAAATAAATTATATTAAAATTGATTATTAATTTATTCAAAAAATATATATGATAATTCAATCACTATAACTTAGATGCCTACTAGCAATCTGATTGTAAACATCTTCATGAAAACTCACATAAAATTACATGTAACATTTCTCTCTTCTAAAATGAGGATCTATGACATGTACGTCGCAACTTGAAGAGATGTATTTAGCTTTAATTTTACTTCTATTATTTTATTTACTTTTTCATTATTTTAGAACACTCGACTTGTGGACTGCCCCAAACTATATACATGTGGTTTATATTATATTGTGAAAAATATTTTTCATTTTTCAATAAAATTTTGTAATTTTGTTTTTAGCCTCTCTTTCCTCACTTTCCCATTACCAAAACATTAGTTTGCATTACAGAAGTGTGAATGGAAACAAAGGAGGCACTAGTCATTGTTAAAATAAATGCAGGAAATCCTCTGTGGAGTGCACACAACATGAAGGAGAATCGTATGAGGGAAAGCTATTGGGAGTTAAATTTTAAACATAGATTGAGAGCATTACAAATTATTAAGAAATAGGATAGCTATTAGACTTATTCAAATTTCAAATATCACAATACAAAATTATTAGCTACAATGATAACATATATTTCTTATTTTTCATGTACACCAACTCTCTTCACTCGTCATCATATTGTTGACTTCTAAAAAATTGATTTAGGAACAAACATCAACACCACTAGTAATCATTTTTTATTTACTATATTTTCTATTTACTATCTTACTATTATTATACCTATTTACAAAATATATAAAGCACTTGGGCATAATAATAATAGCTTTTATATTGTATTTAATAAAAATAACTCAATTTCAATATTATTTATTTAATAATTATTGATATTATTGATATTATCCTAGTCATATTAGAGATAGGGCTTGATAGATCATTGTTAATAATACAATGAATTTCATAAACCAAAATCCCTACATTTTGCTTTCACATACAGATGATCTATTGACACCCTCTAAAACTAATCCACATGAACATATACATTTAACAATACTCTTGAAACTAAAAGAATATATGCTAGTATCGTAGTTTTGTATCACAAAATCTTTTTTCTTATAAATAAAATATTTTTATATTTTTACACAGACTTATAAAAATATCATATTATATTCTCAACATAGCATCTGAAAATATCACTCTTATTATCTCTATCGCTTATATATATATCACATAGATATTATGACATAAGATGATCTTTATGATATGAATTCTTTTTTTATATCTCTATGCATGAAACGTGTATTTATAGTGGTTTATTTTTAATATTATATTAGTTTCTATTTATTTTGTTATTTTTACTGACAACACGTGTTCTTGACACGCCAACATGCTATGAACACTAAGGTGTGATTTCCATAAAAATGCTTGTGTCTTCGTCAAAACACGCATCATGCATGTTATAAAAGCATACAATTCATAAAAACATATTATGGACTATATATTTTCTTAGCACATGTGTTTCCCAAATATATTTATGTGTTTCCCAAATATACATATTAATAAAAACATCATCCTAAATTAAAATAATATCTTAAAATGAGACTTGAATATCCTAACAATATCAAGAGAAATGAAGAAGAAAAAAATTTGAGTACAACAAAATTTATAAAATTGGGTGTATAGACTTGTAATTCATAAAATGAGTGTTGAAAATATTTAATGTTTGATCTCAAAATCAAACAATAAGTGATCCATATACATATAATAAGTGACGATGCATAAAAAGTTTATTGTATGATCTTGTGACTCGTATAATAAAATACACAAGATGTCTGACATATATTTTATGTTTTATTGTATCTATATTTTTATATTTTAAATAAATTAATTTTTTATTATTTTTTGAAATATCTAAAAAATTAAAAAATATATATAATCTATGACGAAAAAAATACTCATATAAATTAATAATAATTATTAATAAAAATAATAAAATATATGAATTTCTTTCAAGACTAATCTCTATTATGTCAACATATGTCTGAATATATCATATCAAATACGTTCTTACTCACACCACCCTAGGAATCAAGATATGAAACACAAATATGCTTTTAACTAACACAACTCAGTGTCTATGATAAAAATATCCTAAATATTAGTATAAAAAATTATCAACTTAGCCAATAATAAATAATTGATTTGATAGTGAACCAATCAAGAATCCAACATACTTAAACACCTAATAGGAGATCATACCACAAAAAAAAAAATCATATAATCCATACTGCACAATCTAAAAAAAATATTCTTCAAAGCCTTCCAATCATATACAAAAATATTAATATAATAAAAAATAAAATCAAAATTAAGTAACATAAAAATATATCTCTATAAAATAAAAAATATTACAATCTCCTCCCTATAAATCACATCTAATAATTATCTTTGATATGATTCATTCTCCTATAATTTGTATATTAAACTAAGACTCTCCAGCCTATATCTATTCTATGACTAATACGCTCTTAGCTACTAACAACTATAGCATGTGAGGTTTCTCCAGTATCTTCTAATCTATCTCATATAAATTAAACTGCTTAGTGAAATAACACAAGTCTAGTGGAAAACTCCCTATTACCCAAAATCTAGCTGCAAAATATTAAAAAATCATAAGACAATGAATATAGAAATATCATGTCTAGTAATCTCTTTAATTATTTCCCTCTTTTTGTAACCTCGGCTTCAATTATAAAAACCCTCAAAAACTATCTAACTAACTGAGTGATCTGTATAAAATGAACGGTAACCTACCAAAGCCAAACTTAATAATTCTCTCTGGTCTCACTCCAATAAGTTAAAAAAATATATCATATATTCATATTATCTAAAATGAGTACAATTATGCTACAAATATGCATAAAAACTTGCATGTCATGCAAAATGAAATAGTTGGTGTCGACTCTATTTCAATAGACTACCACATTGTAACCAAAAATCAAGAGTCTGTCTGGTGACTTTTCCTTTATATCATTGCTAGATAATTATTTTGTCAACTGGGATAATATTTGAGATTGTCTTTTCTATTGCAAATGCAAAGTGTAATATAAAGGGAATAAAAAGATTATGGGAGAAAATGAAGAAACTATGAACACTAGATAAGCCATGGATAATTGGAAGAGAATTCAACGTAGTAAATGATTTCAATGATTGAACATAGTAAACTAGTGGATATGAAATTCTCATGTCCCAATTTTACCTAGCATAATAATGACAAAATAGCAAAGAAATGCGCAAGGCTAGACAAAATTATGGTAAATTAGCATTGGATGAAGATTTCCACTTCTACCAGTGACAACTACTTAAATAGGACATGCTTGAATCATAGATCAATGCTAATCTCAATCCTGACCTCACCAAAAAAAAAAAAACTAGACCACAATTTATATTTCAAAGAATGCGAACTAAGCATAATGATTTATACAGTATTAATGAAAACTTTTTCAAACAATAATAGCTTAAATTAAAAAACTAAAAATACCTTTAAAATTATGGAATAAAAAAACTCAAAAATATATATATAAAGAAATAAAAAAAATAGAAAAACTAGGTGCTACAAAAAAAAAAAAAAAAGAAATAGAAATACTAGATACAACTGAGAACAAAATAGAACGTGGCCGAGCACAAGCCTTCTGAAGCTCAAATTTATAATAAAGAAGAAATTTTTTCGACAAAAAGCAAAATTTAAGTGGATAGCATAAGGGAATTAAAACACCATATTTTTCCATGCCACTACTAATATCAAAAGATAAAAGCAACACCTGGTATGCTTCCAAAATAGTAAAGGAGATTGGATGGAAAAATATAGGAAATCTCAATAGTCTTTTAACAAGCGGGATACTCCTACCTTATGTGTAGCCAACAGACACACCTCTTGTCACACGTGTTACATATATAGATGATGTGATTGTATTCTCAAATGGAGGTAAGTCATCCTTAATAAAGCTTTTAAGCTTGTTGAAAAGTTATGAAGAGCAAACTGGATAAGAGATTAATAGAGACATAATTTTTTAATGATCAAAAAATGTCCAAACATTGCAGCATATTTTGACAATATTTTGAATTTCATACAAAAATAAAATCACAGGCCGATATTCTGAGCATCTATGTTGCACGGACACGGATACGGACACGGACACGAAGATACGACACGGTAGGATACGGGGACACGGCAAATTCTAAAAAACTAGGATACGGATACGACTAGGATACGTCATGATAAAAAAAATAAAATTAAAAATAAAAATTATTAATTATAAATATTATGTATTTTAAAATAATTTAAAATTCTGTATTTTAAAATAATTTAAAATTCTGTATTTTAAAATAATTTAAAATTCTGTATTTTAAAATAATGTAAAAAAAAATTTAAACCCTCTAACACCCCCCCCCCCACCACCCTCCCTTTACAGTTTCGATTTTCGAACTCTCCCCCCTCCCGATACAGATTCTAAAACCCCACATTCCCTTTATAGAATTAGGTTACCTTAGGTATTGTTGGCACCTCGGCGGTGTGCTCCTCCCCTCCTCGTTTGACGCAATGACAATTGAAAACTATTTCTCGCAATCGGCTTGTCGGCAACTCACTGTCGGCGGTATGCTCCTCAATTTATTGGAGATGTAGGAGTTATAGTTAATATATAGTATATTTCCGACGCGTTAGAATCGTAAAAATGCGTCAGTTAGTAAACGACGCGTCTGTAGGTAAACGACGCGTCTATTGTTAATGACGACTGTTTCCGAACAACGCGTCGGATATGTCTCTGACGCGTATCCAACCCGTGTCCGACCCGTGTCGCCGTGTCTAAGTGTCGGACACGTGGACACGGCGACACGGGTCGGACACGGTGACACGGTAGTTCCTAGGCGTATCCGTGCAACATAGCTGAGCATATCTTGTCGACTAGCCCTACTAAAGCATGTACTTCAGAGTGTGCTAGCACACTCGCTTGAGCCTCCCAGAGTCATTTTTAAGAAATCAGAAAAGCAAATTGCCAATCAAAAGAAAATAGAACACCCAAAAATGGAACGCCCAAGATGCATTGGACTAAGTGAAATGATATTTGCCGATCAAAAGAAAATTTGGGCTATGAATACATAAACGTTCTACCATAACTGATGTATTTGGATGCAAAATTTGGTGGAAAATCAAAAATCGAGAAGGATTATGGGTAGAACTCATGCACATGAGATACTGCAAGGCTAAAAACTTGAAAAAAATGTGAAGGAAAAAAATGATTCACACACTTGAATCAGAAAATTAAGTTATCAGAACATAAAGTCTGAAAATATATCCATTTTCATGAACGAAAATATCCCACCCAAGATATCCATTTTCATGTTGAGGGTTCTAAACAAGAGAATCCCAATTGACCCACATCTACAGAAAAGAGGTTTCAATTTGGCTTTGATATGCCCGTGCTGCTTCAATGCAGGAGAATGTCTCAATCACCTCCTTGCCAATGACAAAGTGGCCAAACAAATATGAGAAAATATGAGAAAATCTAGAGCTTTGAAGAACATCCCAGCTATTATTTGCTAGGAAACATGGAAATCACAAAATGCCCAAATCCTTAATAATGAGTCAATAGATAAGGAAAAAATACTTAGAAACATGAAGAAAAAATACATATCACAATAATGGCTTCAATGATAGACAAATACACAATTAGGAAGAAAAATATATAAACAGATAGAAAAATAAACAAATAGACAAATAGGCAAATATATAAATAAACAGATAGACATATAAATATATAGATAAATAAATAAATAGATAGATAAATATATATATATATAGAGGTGTCAACCGAGTCGGACCCACCCGATTCGGCACGAGGCACGGCACGATTCAGCCGTGTCTGGGCCAGCCTGGCACAGGAATTTCCCGTACACGGGCTAGTGTCGTGCATGACCACTGCACCAATAGTGTTGTGCCATGCCAAGGCCAACTAGGTCTCGTGCCGTGCCTGGCCCGTTGGCACAGTACCTCGCCATAAGCCGATGGCTGAGAATCCAAATTTTTTTTTATATTAGGGGTTAGGCCCGACAGTACCAAACCCGGCAAATTCGTGCAGCGGGCCGAAGCCGGGCTAACTTCCACAAAACCGTGCAGTGTCTGGCCCGGAAAGAAAGCATGGTCGAGCCGACCCTGCACGTCCTGTTTGACACCTATATATATATATATATATATATATATATATCGGCTAGACAAATAAATATATAGATAGATTGACAGATAAACAAATAGAGATATTGGCAGATTGATTGATAGATAAACAAATGAACATATAGACAAACAGATAGAGTGAGAAAAAGATAAATAGACACATAGGTAAAAAGAATGATATATAAATAGATAGATAAATAAATAAATAGATTGACAAATATATATATATATATACACACACACACACGGATAGACAAAAAAAAAAACAGACAGATAAATTGATGAGTAGATATAGACAGATAGTTAGATAGACAAATAGTTAAATAGACAGATAAACATATAAACAAATAGACATATGGACAAGTAAACAAATAAATATATACATAGTTAGACAAATAGATAAGAAAAAAATAAATAGATAGATAAACAAATAGACAAGTAGATAAATAAGTAAATAGAAAAACAAATATACAGACAGATACATAGATAGATAGACATATATAAAGATAGATAAAAATATAGACAAATAGACAAATAAATATATACACAAACATATAGACAAATAGAGATATAGATAGAAAGACAAATAGATAGATTCGGATAGACAAATATGTAGATAAATAGATATACAGATATACAGATAGATGAATAAACAAATAGATAAATAGTAACATTATCTTTCCCTTTTTAACAAAATTGAGAGTTTCTCATATTAATAAAATATCTTTCCCTTTTTAACAAAAAAATATATAACATTTCCTAACTAAAGAAACATGTCCTTACTCATTAAAAAAATGATATCCATTTTTTAAAATGCATATTACTCCATTTTTTAAAAAATTGAGTAATATTCAATCTAGCTCTTTTAAATAGTAATAACTTAAATTTTAACATCTTTCATATAAAATCAATAAATACTCCAAGAGAGATATTACTCAAAGTAAAAAATGACTACAAAAAATAAAACCCTAAATATGAGCATAAAAAGTCTATCTAAACTAAGAATCCTAATTTTTAGGTTATGAAAAATATGCTACCCCCAAAACTCAAATTCCACACACTCATGGGTGCAACATGGACGTCATGATTTTGGCACAACACTTATTGCACAACATCAACGCCTACTACATAGATGCTTTGTAGCACGCACTGAAAATAGCAATGCACAATAACTTTGTAATTCTTACACACAATACTTTGTCACATCTTATTGAAATTTCAAAAAATACAAATTACAGGCTGAGCTTTTAAAGAGATTTCATTAAAATTCTAAAAAATTCCAAAGACTTCATGGTACATTCCCATTCTAGAATATTCTAAGGAGTTCATATGTAATATGATTATGACATGTAGCATAATTTGAGTCTATAATGAAAAATAACTATCATTATATAATAGAGTCCTCCCATTGTTATTTTTATACTCACTCAAGTTTTATTTTATAATTTATTATCACTCTTGCTAAGTGCTTCTCTCTCTTGCTAAGTTTGTATGTAAATTCTTATGGATTTAACTCTTGTGAGAGGCGAAATCAAATTGACTTAGATAATTTGAGAAAAAAAATTCTAGTCTAAGGCCACACGTATAGCACTAAAATTTGTGATCCATAATAAGTAGTATCATAGGTGGTTGACGTTCATGCTATGGTATCCATTTTCAAGATCAACAACAATGTGCAAGATGCATATGAAGCTAAGAATTAAGGGAAAAAAGAAAACTCAAATAATACAATAATATCAATAAAAACTCAAATGACTATGGTAAAATTGACTATTAGTGAATTATAAGACAAATTTAATGATGATGATGAAAACATTTAAGAAATAACATCCTTGAGAAGAAATTCCAAACATAATACAAAATACCCTCAATATTGTTTTGGAGCTGCTAAACCAAAAAAAAATTATTTTAAAATTCATGATAATCATTATGCAAGATGAAATAGAATGTTACTGAAAAGAAGCTTTCAACTTGCAAGAGAATAATAGATAAAGACGTGATTGGCAAAAAATGCTATTTTGAAATTAATGATAATCATTATGTAAAATTAAACTCGAGCAACAAAAAATATTAATAACTTCTTTTAAGGAATTGAGCAAATTTTTTGAGTGACAAACATTATAAGTGATGTAACCAAGATTAGTATTATTTCTATGCATCTAATGAATGTTGTATTTTTTTAGTAGCGACAAGCCATGAGAATGATAATGTCAATACTTAAAAATTATTAAAATGAGTTTAATTAATAATTTTATTATGAGTATGTGAAAATTAAAATAATGGCAAAGTTGCAAAAATTAATCCAATGGGTAAAAGTAAGAGATTATATGCATGAATTTTCTAAATTAATATTTCAAATTTCTAATCTTGGAAAGAAATCAACATTCTTTTCTTTTATGAATGGCCTGAAACTTTGAATTAAGACTTGCAAAGAAAATGTATCCAATACCTCACTCATACAATGGCAATGATCAAATCCTCGGTAGAATTGAAGAATGTTGACAAACTCAATTCTTCCATTTGTTATTATTATCATGGAGAAAAGAATCACAAAAAATTTTATTAAATTGAATTCGATCTTATTGAGCTCGATCAAAAATAAAAAACATAAAACTAAAAGAAGCTTCATGTTCATAAACTTCACTATAACTTGCCACAATATCAAAATATTGGTGAATATAGATACATCTGATCCTTTTATTTATGAGATCACAAAGAAACTAAATCTTAATATAAATAAAGAAAATAAATTGACCAAGATGGTGACCTCTAAAAAAAATTCAACAATTATTATTGTACTTGGTGTTGAGGCCTAATTGAAGGATTAAAAGAAAAAATAAACAATTACGACTTAATACTTAGGTTAGATTTTCTAGATCAAATAAATATATTTTTAATTCTATTTATCAATTGCATACATACCCTAGATTCTATTTACTGATATATTGTATCAAAAAAATAAAGTATATAATGATTTATAAAAAAATTATCCACAATATAATTAGCAAATAGGATAAGACACAATGAAATAATTTATTTAGTTACACTGCAATTTCTGATAATTTGAAGGTCATTGGCACCTATAGAAGTATTGAAACTTCTTCACTCATTCAAAGTTAAGAAGCAATTAAAAGATTTGATCAATTTTGGATATATTCATCTTTCAAATATTCCATATGATACTCTTATTTTTTATCCCCTCCCCTTCTAGCCTATCTCAAATTATCCCTCGACTCTCATATATAAGCCTTGAGACCATAGAATCAGTAAAATATATGATAATAAATTCTTTGTAATGTCATTTTGACTTACAAGTGCACCAATCAAGTTTTGTAAATTTATGACTAAGTTATTATGATCTTTTATTGATTATTTTGTTATTATATATTTAGACAATATTATTGTGTAAAGCTAATCATTGAAAAAACATATTGATCATTTGAGACAGATATTTCAAACTTTACAAACAAATAAATTATTTGTCAAATAGAAAAAATATTCTTTTGCACAACTTAAAATTTTATTTATACGTCAAATTATAGGTGATGGAGTAATACGGATAGACGAAAAAAATATGGGCTATTTTTAAATGGGAATAAGCAACAAAAATAATGAGTGCGAGGTCGTTTCTTGTGAATTGTGATAGCTAATTATTATCAAAATTTCATTAGAAAATATTCTCACATTATCACACATTTTACTGATATATTCTAGAAGAAGATAATTTGAAAGTAAAGCAAAGCTTTCCAAGAAATTTTTAATTATTTGAAGAAAATTATCATAAAAGAGTTTAACCTAATCTTGCCAAAATATGAGAAGTATACATGGATGCTTTGGATTTTGAGATCAAAAGAATACTTATCCAATAAGACTATCCAATTGTATTTGAAAGTCATTTATTAAATAAAATTAAATGATTGGATACAATCTATAAAAAATGACAGAAATAAATTATTATTTACACGTAATAAGGCACTATATTTTGAGATCAACATTTATGATAAAAATTAATAATGTAACTACTAGTAATTTTCATACACAAAAGAATTAAACTCTCAAAAAAATATGATGACAAGAGTTTCATGCTGAGCTTGACCATAAATTAGAATACAAGCCAAGAAAAACCAATATGATAACATATATGTTAAGCTAAAAAATAGAACTTGCAACCATTAGCCAATTAAATGGATGCTCGAAAGATTATAATAAAGAATAATAGTCCAAATACTCAGTGACTACACTCAAAGATTCAATGTGAAAAATAACTTACCTTTCACAAAGAAATGAGGATTGTATAACCTCTTATTTGAGAAGTTGCAAAAAAAAAATCATGCAATGGTGACATGATTCCAAATAAATTGGTTATCCAGGTATGTATCATACCATTGCTCTAGTGAAAGAGCGATACTATTGATCATGCATGAAAAACAATATTAAAATTTATGTGAAATTTTATCTAATTTGGCAACAAGAAAATGCGAAGCGAGATACAACTACAAGTCTTTTATTATCATTACAAATGCCAAAATAACAATGAAAATTTTTTTTGTTGACTTTATTGTGAGATTTCACAAAATTAATTATTTTAGAAATATTATGATAATAGTTGATAAATTCTTAAAATACATTACTTTCATTCTTACCACAAAAGAATATTCAATAGAAGAAGCAGCAAAATTATGTCTAAAGAGCATAATGGAATATTTGGACATTGCCCATTCCATAATCAATAAGCAAGATAGATGATTCATATGCCAGTTTTAGATAGAACCATTCGAATTGATGGGATCATATATAAATTTTTCAACAAATATTCACTCCAAATTAATGGATAGATAGAAAAGGTGAAAAGATATTTCTAAAGCACTTTGTGCATGCTTCTCAAATGGATTAGCTGAAACTAATAAATATCACCCAATTTTCTTACAAGTTATAGCAGAGATATAATAGAACAAAATCCACTTAAAATTATAACTAAGCAACAACTATATGCCTCAAATATCATTTTACCAATGAGTAACAAAAATAAATTGATTTAGCTCAAATTCTATTACACAAAATAGTTAGATGATTAAAAAATAAGTTAATAGCAAATGAATGAATATATATTGTCAAGTGGGGAACTTGATGTTGATAAAGTTACACTTAGTATTGTTGCATAAATAAGTACAAAAAGAACTAATATATGAGGGACCATGATGTATTCTCAATATAAGATAGATAATATTTTATATCAACTTAATTTATCTCAAAAACTCAGAGTATATATAATATTTCATGTGAGCATGATAAAACCACTTCATGAAGATAAAGATAATTCAACAAAGGAAAAGTTGCACTGAGCACCAATATAAATAAAAATTTCCTATGAAAATATCATAAAAATCATTTTGGCAAGATGAGTCATAGGAAAAAAGAATTACAAATCAAAACAATAAAACTTAATAAAATAAAATAAAACTACCAAATAGTGAATTACCAGATAAAATAAAAACTTAATAAAATAGAAGAAATTACCAGATATTGAAAACCCAAATATGTATTAAGATAAGTCTAGAAAAAAAATATAAATTTTAACAAAAAAGTTTCGACGAGAACATAGACAAGATCGGGCAAAAAGAATGTCATAGCCCATTGAAAATTAAAATTGGATAAAATACAGATCGCAAGCCAGGCTTTTAAAGAAGTTTCATGATTTCATCAAAATTCCTAAAAAATTTTTAAGGCTCCAAGACATATTTTCATTCTATAACATTCTATGAGACTCCTATATAATAAGATTATGATATCTAATGCAATACAAGATAGTGATAAAAACTCTCATGATATAAGAGAGCCCTCTCATGCTATAGTGTAATTTATTTTCTCTCTAAATTTTTCCAAGCCTAAATGTATTCATCTACCAAAAGTATAACACTAAACCTTATGATCCATGATATCTACACTAATAGCATGCATTGTCATATGCATTGTGTGATACAATGCATGTATTTTCTCTCTAAAATCTTACCCCTAAAATTTTGGCACTGATACCGTGCAACCTTCTATATCAAAATAATAAACACTTAAGAAAACTAAAATAAACAAAATTGTATAGAAAATATCCTTATATAATGAGCTATTCGAATTAGAAAATCTTACAAATTGAGCGCTCTCATGATACAATAGTAAAAAATAACATTTAAAAATAATTATAAACTACAATAATTACAATATCAAAATTGTCAAGATCATGAGAGCAACTGAAGAGATATCAAGACCATAAATTTTTCAACTTAGCCATCAGAGATGTCCACCAGGCAAGCAATAGTTAACTCAAAGATAATGTTATAAACTCACAAATAGTTGTTAACTTCCTAGCATTCGGTGAGACATTAGAAAGTATTTGTAAGCAAGAATCTAATGAATTCCCAATGGGCATTATTCAAGAAGCATGTTATCGGATGCATCAATAGTTAAATAAAACATACAGTGGAATAGATGTTTGGCTAGGGTGTCATTGGGCATGTACTCAGCAACAAGAAGCCTCTCGTCGCCATCACAACAATACCCTATCAGATTCGCCAATCTTTTGTACCTCAGCTTCCCCACGCTCCATGCCTCCTCCTATTTGACACAAAATAAATGAGTAAGCAAGACTCCTCTTAGGTCACCTTCACATTGACAACAAAGCAGTGATAAAAAAAAATTAAGAGTAACAAAATCACAAAGACCTTACCTTTCAATGAAGCACAAGAACAAATTATTTTTTTCAATACAACATGTCATGTTGGTATCGGAGAGTCATTAGTTTTTTTTTTTTGCTCCGCCATCATTTCTCCCTCCCCAATCCCACCAAACACTACCACCCACACCCACTACAACAATGATATGAATGTATGTATGTGTGTGTGTGTGTAGAGAGAGAGAGAGATAGATAGATAGATAGATAGATAGATAGATAGATAGAGTGTGTGTGTGTGTGTGTGTGTGTGTGTGAGCGAGCTAGCCCAGCAAAAATACCGCAAACTGCTTTGGATCGGGCCAAGCCATCTTCGGGAATTTCTTCACTGCGATCCATGATAAATTAGGGAGACGACCCTTGTAAACGAGATTGGGGGCTTTTTCACCGCTCTCGGAGACGATAGATTTGGAATTGAAATTGTCGGTGGCAACTTTGAGTTCTGAGAAGGAGAATTCCGAGAAAGAAGGAATGCCGGTTATTGGGTAGGACACCGGAGAAGGAGAGGAGTGGTTCTGATGGATGAACTGCTGCTCTCCAGGGACCTTCTTCCGGTGGGTTTCTGCTAAAAAAGAAGACTCGCAGCAGCCCATTTTTCTAGTTCAACGTCTGCAAGAAGAGAACCAAGAACCGTTGGGAGGACAAGCTGTACATATTTCATGTCCTGATACCGTTTTTTATTTTTTATCGCGTTTTTCCAAAAATTATGTATTTGGAAAATGAGCGTTCATGTTTTATCAAGACACTAATTTGGGGAAGAACATAGCGGTGATTACCTTCACTTTTCATGAGATCTCATTACTTATTTTAGATAATTATTTTAAAAATTTCAATTTTTTTTCTCACCATCCCCTCAATCCCCCCTTATCGAATCCATAGCACGTGCATATGACAAACTTTCACACTAGTCGATCATCTTAATAGTAATCATGACCAAGCAAATTTAATTTTAAAGTTCTTATGAGATCGAATATATTAGTGATGGTTTAAACGCATCTATAAATATTTTAAAAAAAAATAAATATCTCACTAAACTTATTCTCATAAATTTAAAAAGTTATATCTGATAAATCTCTAACCTAGGATCTACCACACTTGGATGATCATGATTATCATCACATCAAGATATGATCTCCAACATATACACGCAACATAAAAATATTACAAATGATCAATCATGTGATACTATTATCACCCAGATATAATTTAACTTCAAATTTATTATTTTAGAGTAATATTTTTAAAAAGTTAATATCTCAGCATACTCATTTTCAACAATTTTAAAAAAAATTATGTTTGATAAATCTTGAACCTAAGATCTACAATACTTGGATGAACATAATTGACATCACATCAGGATATGATCTTCAATAAATACATGCAACATAAAGATGTTACAAGTGATCAATCATCTAATACTGTTATCACCTAAATATTTAAAAAAACAATAAATAAATAAAAAATTAAAAAATTAAAAAAGTATATATTTAACTTTAGATTTCTTATATGATCTGGTGTGTTAGTGTTTGTGTTATTGGGTAGGTCTTAAATCAATAAAAATTTATTTGTTGAATTATGATAACTAGGCTCTTAGGTCATTTTGATTATGTTTCATGATGTTTTTTGTATTAAAAAATGATATTTTTGTGATTTCTAATAGGTGAAAGAACCACATGATGTGTTTGATGATATTTAACATACATATACACAAATAAATATGTGTGTGTGTCCGCCAGAGGATGAATGTTGTTGGGAAGAGTACAGTTACACTTTGTGTTCTGTGTTTTATATGATTATGCTGGGAAATTAAGATAAATGAGATATTCTACTGAGTGGTAATCGATTTTTGTTGGGATCGATCGAGATGAAATTCATAAACCAAAGATAAGTTCAATGGTAATTTATATTTTAGTTACACTGAGTGGTAATTAGGTTACTTAATTTATGTCATGATTAAATTTTTAAATTTTTAGTTTTTGAACTATCTAAATCTAGTGGAACACACAATATTTTAGATTTTCAAATATAATTTTTGTCCATTTTTAAATTATATTTAAGAATTGCAACTTTTTCAATTTAATCCTAAATTAAATTCCTAATTATGTTTCAACTTTTTCAAGACTATAAAATAATAAATAAAACATCTCACATTTAATTTACTCTTAAATAAAAAAAAAACTAAGATTCTGATCATATAGAAATTATATTAATTAAATCTCGAAATTAATTCTCTGAGTTAAATTCGATATTAATTTCCAAAATATCAGTAGACAAGGTTATCAGTTAACACTCCGAGGGAGTCGCCCAGGACTAAGATCGAATGGGGGCCCACCATATATTACATAGCATATAACTATATATAACATACATATTATATATATGTAAGATGTTTTTAAATATTTTAAACAAATATATAATATTTATAAATTATATGTAACATATATAATAATTATAAACTATACATAGTTTATAATTATATATAACTACGTGTGTGTGTGCGTGCTATATATCTATTTATAATATATAAAGTTTTTTTAACATTCTAAACATATAACTCTATATAACACATGTATAAACATTTTAAACTATATAAACATAAAGTTATTTAACTTATTATATATATGGGTGTGTGTGTGTGTGTGTGTGTGTGTGAAGATATATAAATAATATGTTAAACTACATATGTTATATATAGTTACAAATATTTAAATATATATTATTGATAGTTATATATGATATACATGTTTAAAAGGTCAAAAAACATTTATCATGTATATGTTATATATATTTTAAAATGTTTATATACATGTTTTATATATAGTTATATATAAGTTATATATATAACTATATATGTTATATATAGTTATATATATAGTTTTATGTATATGTTATATATAGTTATATATGTTATATAATTGAATTAAATTAAATATTAGAAAAAGTTTATCGTATATATGTTTTATAGTTGTGTTTAAAACTTTTTAAAAAGTATATATAGTTTAAAACATATATTTGTTTAACCTATATACATAATTGTTATATGTTTTAAACACACACACACACACACCTATATATATATATATATAATTTACCCATAGTCTCTATCACTAGGATGGGGATGATGTGACTTCCTAGGGTATGTGTTTGATCCCCTGCTTAATATTATATCAGTTAGTATATTTTTTTAAAAAATTATTATGATTAATAAATTAAAGTAATGATGTTGATACTATCTTAATGTTGTGGATACTATCTTAAATTTCGTTGTTAAGATAATAATTACAACATATTAAGGTAGTATTCATCACATTAGTTATTTAATCACAATAATAAATAGTATCTAATATATTTTCAAATTAAGAGCAACTCCAATGGGAATTGCTATAAGGGGTGCCATCTCCATAACTGCTAAAATGGCACCCAAACAATAAAAGAAACGTGCTCCAATGGAGTTGGTATAAGAGGTGGTAAAATACCATCAAATGTCTTGGGGTGTCATATTTGGCAACCTTGGAGAGAGAATATAGAGGATGCAAAATAGCAGTCATGGCTACTGTGCATCTCAGAGGATCTTTCTCATAGGTTAAAAAAAACTTTAATTAAAAAAAATATTTAATTATTAAAATAGTACCTTATTTTGGCACCTACCATTGGAGTAAAAATATATTTAGGGGTGTCAAAAACACTGTTCAAGTTTGCAAAATAATATTTGGCACCCCTTTTTTGGCATCTCCCATTGGAATTGCTCTAACTACTATAAACATACTTATATATTTATATAAATCACAAATGCACATACATGTTTGAATGTTAAAATTTGTTCCCCATGAATAAGCTTTTTTTTTTACAATTCAAAAATTACACATTACTTATAGGCACCATAATGATAAATGACACGGGGAAGACAATGTGATCGCGCACCATTAAAGGAACGAACACCATTGGCAACCCTACTATTCACCTAGGTGAGCTTTCTAAGAGTGTTCACGTAAGTGTAGCTAGAAAATGACACAAAGAGCTTGCTGTACCAAAGCCACTGGCTTGAATGTTGGGCCATCGCTCGGAATGTCGTCGATGGAGCTTTGTTCACCACACGACACGTCGTCGTCCCATTGAGTTCAAAGCAAGTGCCACCCAGCAATGAAGAAAACCAAAACCAGACATCAAATGGTCTGCTATACATACTGAGGCTCACAAGTTCCCATGCTGTACAACTCCACTCTCCTGGTGTTCCCCAAGCTGTTTGCATTGCCAATGGATAGGCATAATACATGGAGTTTATGCCCACGTGATACCAAGTGCACTTGGTATCACTGTTGTTTTAGAACAACAATTACTTGTTAAAACAAAAAATTCTTAAGAACTATAAGAACAGAATAGAGGAAATGAGAAGAAGAGAAGAGAAGAGAGGAAGAAGGAGAATCACGCAACAGCAGGAAACCAATTATCAAATCACTTAGAAAAAATGTTCGGCAGCTAGGTCAAGAAAAATAAGAAGCTTTTATATCCCTTCTGATAATTGAAATAAAATAAATAATAAAGAAAACTTTATAGCAATAAATCAATAATTGTTCATTAAGGGCTTAGTATTCATTTTACTCTAAGCCCTCTCAACTTAACGAACAACCCGTCAACAGTCCCCCCCAATCGATGTAGTTGAGATCAGACCAAGCTTTTCTCTCAAATAGACAAGCTTTTCTCTCAGTAGGGACTTCGTAAATATATCGGCTACTTGTTCTTCGGTCCTGCAAAAAACCAATTTAACTTCATTAGATTCAATTGCATCCTTAATGAAGTGATATTTTAAACCTATGTATTTAGTTCAACTATGCATTACCATATCACTCGCAATAGATATAGTCGATTAATTATCACAATGAATTTTTGTTGGATGTTTTTGAGATTTATCTAAGTCACCCAAAAGCTTTCTAAGCCATAAGGCTTAGGAGGTTGCAACTGAAGCTGAAACATATTCAGCTTTAGTAGTAGACAAGGCTACGGTTGATTGTTTCTTGGACTGCCAAGAGACAACCACAGTTCCTAAGTTAAACACATATCCAGAGGTACTTTTGTAATCCTCTGGATTTCCTCCCCAATCACTATCACAATAACCAATAATTTTTGTATGGTTAACTTTGTGATATTTCAGACCTAAATTAATTGTGCCTTTAAGATATCTCAATATCCATTTGGCAGCACTTAAGTGTATGTGATTTGGACAATGCATAAATCGTGACAACAGGTGAACAGAATATACAATATCAGGTCTAGTTGCTGATGCATACAGCAAGCTTCCAATTAAGCTTCTGTGTGTCTTTTCATTTACAGGTTTACCTTGAGCTGAAAGTAATTTTTGGTTTACTTCCAAGGGGGTAGATATAGGCTTGCAGTCACTCATTCCAAAACTTTGCATCAATTGTTTAATATATGTAATTTGAGAAATGGACACACCACTTGTGTCTTGAGTTATTTCAAGTCCTAAGAATTGTTTTAGATTTCCTAAGTCTGACATCTCATATTTAGTTTCCATTTCTCTCCTAAAGTTATTTATTAATTCAGTTTTATTTCTTATAAAAATAATATCATCTACATATAAAGAGACAATTAAAATTCCAGAATGCTTATCTCTTTTAATATAGAGTGTAGGCTCACTTTTACTTCTGCTGAATCCTTGATTCAGAAAGTATGAGTTAATTTGTTTATACCAATCACGAGGAGCTTGTTTCAACCCATACAAAGCCTTATTTAATCTATAAACAAGTGTGTTCACACCCCTTTTTTACAAACCCATGGGGTTGTTCTACATATATCTCTTCCTTAAGTTTTCCATTTAGAAAGGCTGACTTTATATCTAATTGGAATAAATTCCAGCCTTTCTGTCCAGCTAAGGCTATTAAAAGCCTTATGGTTTCTAACCTTGCTACTGGAGCAAAGGTTTCATAGTAGTCTATTCCGGGTTTTTGTGAGTAACCTTTAGCTACCAATCAAGCCTTGTATACAGGTTGATTTGAATTTGATTTAGTTTTAATCCTATAAATCCACTTTACACCTATGCTGTGTTTATTTTGGGGTAAGTCAACTAAAGTTCAAGTGTTATTTTTCTCAATGACAGACATTTCTGTCTGCATTGCTTTGAACCAGAATTGATGTTTTACAGCCTCTTCATAGTTGAGTGACTCAACTGAGGCATAATTACATCTCTGGTAAATATCAGTCAAGTCTTTATATTTGACAGGGGTTATTTTATTTGGTTCAGTCACATATTCAGAATTAGGTGAGGAACTATAACTATATTCAGAAACAGATTTAAACTTGCATTCATAATTGTATTCAGAAGAAGAATCAGAAGAACACTCTGAAGAAAAATCAGAGAGTGAGCTGAAATCATACCTTGGAGCGCTTATTAATTTATTGCTAGTTGCAGCAGCTTTTGTGCAACCATTTTTGGTTCTAGAGTTTGCTTCATTCAAATTTTCAACCCACCTACTGTTTTCATCAATTAAAATGTCTCAACTCACCAGAAATGACTTAGTTTCTGGTGAATACAGTCTGTAACCCTTGGATTGCAGATTGTATCCTACTAAAATGCACTTTAGACTCTTGGAGTCTAATTTGGTTCTTTGTGCACTTGGTATATTGGAGTAACAAACACTCCCGAATACCTTTAAATGTTTGACATTAGGTTTCTTTCCAGTCCAGGCTTGCACTGGAGTAAGGTTTTCCAGTGTTCTGGTAAGGCACCTATTGAGCAGATACACTGATGTGTTCACTGCCTCTGCCCAAAAGGTTTTTGGTAAGCCTTTCTCGTTTAGAAGTGATCTGGCCATTTCCATTACAGTTCTATTTTCTCTCCACAACTCCATTTTGTTGTGGTGAGTAGGCAGTGGTAAGTTGCCTAGATATTTTTTTAAATTCATCGAAATTTGTGAATTTTTGAGAGAGGAACTCACCTCCTCTATCTGTTCTAAGTGTTTTGACACTTAGTCCAGATTGTCTTTCGACAAGTGATAGGAGCTTCTTGAAGCATTCAAGTGCCTCAGACTTGTGCTTCAGGAAGAATACCCATATATGTATTGTGCAATCATCAATAAACAGTAAGAAGTAACTACTGTTACCTAGTGACTTCACTGACATAGGACCACATATGTCAGCATGCAGTAGTTCTAAGGGTTTGGAAGCTTTCAAGGCAGAGTACTTTGGAAAACTCTTTCTGGTTTGTTTTCCCAGTGAACACTCTTCACAGACAGAAGTAGGTAGTACTAGGTTTGAAGGCACTCCTTTTACAAAATTATTTTGAAAAATATTTTGTAGGTCTAAATAATTTAAATGCCCAAACCTTCTGTGCTAGAGAGAAGCTACAGATTGGACATTCATAGATAATGCCATATCTGTTTTCTCAGCAAATGTCAGTGGAAAACTTCTTCCACTTGACATCTTTACTATCCATGATGGTTGATCACTCCCATGATCAAAAATTTCACACACATTATTCTCAAATGGCAGTTTATAACCCTTTTCAATTAACTGGCCAACACTTAATAAATTCTGGTCCAATGCAGGAACCAGAAGTACATCTTTTATGAATTTTGTTCCAAAGCAGGTGGGTACAGCCACTCTGCCCTTAGCTTGCGCCTGAACTAATTCACCATTGCCCAGTTTGACTTGTGAATTTACCACTGGAAGTAAATCCACAAATATTTCCTTATTTCCATACATGTGGTTTGAGCCAGCCACTGTCCAGAAACTAGGTATTTATCGAAGGTGTATTCTCTGTTTTATTTGCATAAAACAGATGTTCTACAAAGGCTACTCAGCTCTGTAAAACCAGCATTCTGTTTGGAGATGCTTTTACAGTTCTTCGAATTATGCCCAAACCTTTTACAGTTTTGGCATTGATTCTGTTTTTGAAACCAACACTCAGTCACAGTGTGGTTTAATCTCTTGCATATATTGCAAGAGACAGATTGGTCCTTAGGTGAGTCAATTGAGAGAGTAGAAGAAGAGCCTGTTTTAATTTTATTTTTGTTTTTATTTTTAAACTCATACCTTTGAGTACTTTTCTTACTTCTCATGTCTTTGTATTGATTTTCGGCCTTGTTGGAATTTTCCTCCCATCTAGATTGCATTGCAGTTTCTTCAGGACTTTCTGCCCTCTTCAGTAATCGGCTTTCGTATGATTTTAATGAACTCGGAACTTGCTGGATTGAGAGCTTTGATAAATCATTGGTTTCCTCTATCACTGCCACAATGGCATCAAATTTATCAGGCATACAGATTAGTAATTTTTCAACTAATCGAGTCTCAGAGATGTTTTCTCCATGAATCTTAAGTTGATTAACTACATCAAGGAACTGAGTTGAAAACTCAGTAAGAGAATCTGAGTTTTTCATACTCAGATTCTCGAAATCTTTTCCTCAAGGAGTGCAAAAGAGCTCCTCGAGCCTTCTTATCTCCTTGGTATTCCTTGATTAAGAGGTCCCATCCTCCTTGGCTTGAGTACAGCCAAGCAATCGGGAAAATATTGCATTACTTACACCCCGTTGGATGAAAAGTAATGCTTTGGTATTTAATTTTCATAATTCCTTCTCTTGCAACAAATCCTTACCTTCCAGAATAGAGAAATTTGGGGCTTCTACATATCCAGAAACTACAATTTCCCATATATCTTGGGAGATAAATAATATTCACATTTTAACAAACTAGTAATCAAAATTTTCACCATCAAACAAGGGAATAGGAATCGAACCCGAGTTTGATGAGTTTTGAGCTTTTGAAAACATAATAATTTTAAAGAACAGCTTGAAAAATTTTGAACAGAATGTTTGGGTTTTGTAAAAATTAGGTTTTAAAAACCACAAAACCTTTAGATCTTAGTAGATCTGGTCAGATCTATGCTAGATCTTAAGAAATTTATGAAAAATAATTAGGTTTCAGAGAACGCCTAATCTGGAGAAATTAGATTTGAACAATATTCAAAAATAATTTCGATCTCAGTTAGGAATCGAAGCTCTGATACCAGAATGTTATTTTAGAACAACAATTCCTTGTTAAAACAAGGAATTCTTAAGAACTATAAGCACAGAACATAGGAAATGAGAAGAAGAGAAGAAAAGAGAGGAAGAAGGAGAATCGCGCAGCAGCAGGAAACCAATTATCAAATCACTTAGAAAAAATGTTCGGCAGCTAGGTCAAGAAAAATAAGAAGCTTTTATATCCCTTCCGATAATTGAAATAAAAGAAATAATAAAGAAAATTTTACAGCAATAAATCAATAATTGCTCATTAAGGGCTTAGTAGTCATTTTACTCTAAGCCCTCTCAACTTAACGAACAGCCCGTCAACAATCACGTGGGCATAAACTCCATCGATCAACAGCACATTCCTCTTGTTCAAGACGTATTTATCATCTTGCCTAGGAATTGCAATCTTCCAAGCTATAAGTAGCAAGGCGATGATAAGTAACTGAAGCCATCTCATCTTCATCAGCATTTGAGTAGGCAATGAACCTAAAAAAAATAATAGCAAACTGATGATTTATGGTCATGACTCGATCAAGTTTTTTCATTTCAATGCAGATAAGATCACCATCTCTGATCTGCAAAAAAACAGGATCAACATCCAGATGCTTTTATAGGTGAAGTGATAGACGTCACTGGTTTTTCCTTTTTAGCCACAATTAGTTTTAAGAGAAGAAGAAGCAAATTATATAGGCGAGATAGAAGATGGTGCATGCTAGAGAAATGTCACTTGGCAAAAGGGTTCGTCCTGACGTTGCAGTTTCTGGTAAGAGAATGGTGCCTTCGAATCAACATAAGCAATTAGAAAAAGTTTTAAATCATGAATCTGGTCGGCCTGAACTAAAGATTGCTTGTGAACGAGGAGATTTCTTAACGTGCAAGGCGTCGACTCGACTTTCTCGAGCGATTATGAACTTAAAAATTTGAGTATGTATGTATATATATGTATGTGTGTATATATGTATGTATTTATATATACATATATATATACATGTGTGTATATGTATGTATGATTGCATTTAAAAATTTGATTACGAACTTAAAAATCATGAATCATGAAAACTAAAACACACACACCCACATATATATGTATGTATGGATAGATATACATATATATATATTTACATTCTACTTTAGATTTATTTTTTTGTTGATAAGTAATTAAATCACTATCAAAGATTCTTTACATTCTACGGCACATTTAAACTATTATAATCTTTGTGAAATACAATAAAAATATCTATTTTAATTTTCCTAGCCAAAGCTTCAACACTTTGAGATTTTCCTTCATAAAGTCTCCAATTCATTTCCAGCCAAATGTGGTAGACTACCACTGCGAAGGAAGCTTTCCAGATCATATTTTTTGGGGAATATGAGCCATGCAGCAATCCAAGATCTTTAAAACCAGCAAAAATGGATTTAAATATTCCGGGGATCGACGCTCAAGCTTGTATATCTTCTAAAATGAACCTAGAAAATTCGCATTCAAAAAATAAGTGGTTAAAAGTTTCAGAATGGGAGCAAAATTCCCAGCAAAGGCTGGGGAGGACTGAAAAAGTCTCATCCTTCGTCCTAAGCCTTTCATGCTTAGCTATCCATAAAGTCAATGCATGCTTGGGCATACAGCTTTTAATCAAAATGACTTTAGTCCATGGAACCATCTTCTTAGAATCAAAATCAGCAAGAAAATGGTAGGCGTCAGATATAATCCTGCCACTTTCACCCCATACGGCCATAAGCTCCTCGGCATGATTCTTAGTGCCCGTTTTAGAAAGAAACAAATCCCTTACAGACATAAGAGCTTTCCAAAATGGGGAATCCCTTTTAGAAATGCGGTAGTCCCAAATAGAGTGAGAACTAAGGTAAAAGTGATGGATCCACCTGATCGATAAGGAATCATCCTTTCCATTAATCCGCCAAAGAGTTTTAATAAAGAAGGCCCTGTTCCAAAGCTGGATGCCCAAAATACCAAGGCCTCCTAGGTGAGTAGGAGGGCACACCTTGTCCCAAGCAACCTTGGGTCTATATCTACCCGTTGATGGACTACCCCATAGGAATCTTCTGCATGCACTCTCAATGGAATTAATAATGTATGCGGGAAGTAAAAATACTGAAAACCAATATCCCTCGATCCCCTACACAACCATTCGTGAGAGTTCTAGTCTACTGGCCATTGAAAGGATCTTCCCGGCCCATTGATGAATAGATGAGGTAATCTTGGCGAGTAGAATAGAAAACTGGGATGAGATTAGATGGCTAGACGATAGGGGAACTCCAAGAAATACAAATGGAAGAAGCCCTTCTTGAAAACCGGAGTACTAAAGAATCATGTCTTTGGTTTCTTTGCTTACTCCTCCAAAAAAGATATTCAATTTGGAGGAGTTAATATCCAAATCGGAAGCTGCGGAAAACCTTTTTAGCGTTTCCGTGACTATTGAGGTTGACAAGAGATCCCCCCGAGAGAAGATAATCAGATCGTCCGCGTACATTAGGTGCATTAACTTGAAATGATTGCACCCTGGATGAAATGCAAAGTTATCCAAAGAAGTTGACGAAGATAGCAACCTTGAAAGGTATTCCATACATAGGGTAAAGAGGTAGAGGGAGATTGGGTCTCCTTGCATAAAACCTCTCTTACCTTTGAAAAATCCATGTAATTGTTCATTGATCGACACCGAGTACGAAGTTGTAGAGATGCATTCGTAAATAATGTCAATGAAATGCTTTGGAAAATTGAGACCATTAAACACCTCTACAAGAAAATCTTATTCCACGGTGTTAAATGCTTTTTGTATATCGATCTTGAAAAAACACCGCGGAGAGATTCTTTTCCTCACATATCTCTTAATTAGGAATTGTGCGAGCAAGAAATTATTCGATATTAGCCGTCCCTCGATAAAAGCCCCTTGCGAGGGACAAATTATATCACCCAACACCAGCTTCAAATGAAAAGCAATTAATTTTGAAATTACCTTATAGATAACATTGCAGCACGAGATTGGCCGATAATCCCTCACTGTAGAGGTGTTGGATGATTTAGGAATAAGAGCAATATAGGCATGGTTAATTTGTCTTAACAAGTTACCGGATATGAAGAAATCTTGTATTGCCTTAGTTATGTCTTCCTCGATGTGATTCCACGAGGATTTGAAGAATTCCGCCGTATATCCATCTGGGCCGGGGGATTTAGCATCCCCCATCAAGAATAAGGTGATTTTGATTTCTTCCAGGGAGAACTCCAAGGAGAGCAAGCCATGATCAACTTTATTAAGCAATGGCCCCTTTAGTAGTATTCCTTCTTGAACAGGAGATCTATCCTTGGAGGAGCCCATCAATTCTTTATAATAAGTTATGAATGCATCAACTACTTCAGCCTTGGAGGTTGAAAAATTACCATCCGGTTTAATAATAGTGACGATTTTGTTTTTTTGGAGCTTAGAACTAGCCAACACATGGAAGAATCTAGTGAACCTGTCACTATTTTTAAGATATCTTATTTTGGCTTTTTGCCTTAAGAAGGATACCTCACATTCTTCTAATCGTCTCAAAGTGGATTTAAGGTGTATCTCCTCCACCTTTAGGATAGGACTTGGGCGAGAAAGTAATATAGCTTATAAAGCTGTTAGAGCTTCTCTAGCTAGGGACACTATAGTACTTATATGGCCAAAATGCCTCTCATTCAACTTTCTAAGCGGGTCTTTTAATATCTTCAGTTTGGACACTATTCGGAACATTGAGGAGTCAACTATCCTGGTGCTCCATGTACTAAAAAGAAGCAATGGAAAATCCACGTGTGATAACCACATGTTGCATAATTTAAATGGGACGAGTCTCCCTCTTTCCGCTTGCTTGGTGGATAACAGCATCAGGCAATGATCGAAATAGACCCCAGGGGCCAAGAATCTCACATGGCTGTCCAGCTTAAGCTTTGCCCAGTCGCTATTTGCCATAGCTCTGTCAAGCTTACTTGACACCCTTCCATTAGTCCAAGTGAAGTAGTCCCCTGAAGATGGGATGTCATCCATACTAAGATCTGTAACGCAATTTAAGGCATCTTGGCACTCATAGTTAGAAACTATCCTGCCGCCAACTCTGTCCAGCCCGGACAGTGGGGAGTTAAGATCACCAATAAGAATCCAGGGGAAGGAGAGGGTCCCCTTTGCATCCATTGAGCTATTCCAAAGGCTTCTTCTGTTTACAACAAAATGAAGACCATAAACGAGCGATAGGAAGAAGGTTATCCATTTCTCAATATCCATGACTTGGAGGAACATGTGCTGGGATGTACAAGAGATAGTGCAAATCGTGACCATATGACTGTCCCATAAGACCATTAATCTCCCATACTTATAATAGGAAAAGTTATTTAGGGCGTTTAGCCCCTTAAATTTTGTGCTGATTAGCCACGCAAGCTTTTCACAGTTGAGCTTTGCTTCTGTGATGGCGAAGATATCAATCGAATGGGCTTTTAATAGTCTCAAAATTTCATTATGCTTGAAGGGGCTATTAAAACCCCTTAGATTCCAATATGCAATCTTCATGGGGGGTAAGTTTCCATCGTATTTAATCTTTACACCTTACTTCCTTTTAGAAAATAGTGATAGCACACAGTTAAGACCGCCCCATGGCTTAAGCCTGCTAGCATGAGAGCCAAGCTACACAACAAATACACACAAGTCGGCCTTAAAACAACATAAGCCAATATAATATACATTACAACTGAAGCCCCACAGATGGCCAATAATTTCTTAAACTCGAAATCCCAATGCTAGCGAGCGAAGCCAGGAACACACAACAAGCATTCATTCATCGAAAATTGCATATATTCAGTGATTTTAAAAAACCCAGTGAGCAAAATGCCGATAATCCTCCCTCTCCCCAACCCGAAACAAGTGTAAATGTATAGTGAAGATGCCGCACAATCTATTACATAGAAAATTACAGCATGTGCCTCACCGGCCATTGCCACATGGGAGGGCAGACCCCTTCTCAAGCTACATAAGATGTTATACAGTGAGTCTTGCCAAATGAACCCCTTCTCATGTTGCCCACACATATAGAATGAGTTCATTAAATAAAACCTCCATTAAAGCCAACAATGATTTTCCAGAATGACCCATTGTGCATCAATTGAACTAATGTTTACCCTATGCTTGCCTATTGTTCTAGCCGTTTGCATGAATGCTGAGTCCAACCACAAATAGCACCCTGGCCAGGGTGTACCGTCCAGCATATAGGTTTTATTAATATCACATCATACCTCGCCTAGAGGTGCCCATACCTCTCCCCAAAATCTCCTTAATAAAAGTGTTACGCAACAAGCAACAAGGATACAAAAAAACCGAAAAAAATAGGGAAACAACCCGTCCTCACACTTACGGGGGGTGAGAACCCCTGTAGAAATATCAGGACGGACCATAAGGGGTCGAGCCCTTGGGCTTTGAATCCTTGAATTAGCTTTTGTTTCTGAGGTTAAAAGATGGCCCTTCCTTGGAAGGAGGCTCTTTCTTTTTCTTTTTATCTTTAACCAAGATAAAATCCCCTTCACCATCATCAACCGAGGTGGTGATGCCTTCTCTTCCAGCCCGAGCCTCTGTTGTAGGATCTTCCGATGACAGATGATCTTCCTCTATAGGGGAAGTATCTTTTTCCTCCTCGAACAACCTGCCAGGTCTTGTGGGGAGGGCTGAAAAGGTACCTTGAGGGTTATCTTCCAGTGCATGCCTTACCCATCTGCAATTATTTGTGAGGTGCCCAAAACTTGTACAGAATTTGCAAAAAAGAAGGTAGATTTTCATAAATTATGGGCTGGCCAATTCTCGAACCGTCAGGGAATTCCTAGCCAATTTCTTCTATTCGCTTGCAGTTCATATCAATTTCAACTAGGACCCTGGCATATGCAATTTTGGCGATATTTGAAGTTAGTTTGTCCATATGCAAAGGTCTCCCAATGCAACTTGCAACTTTGCTTAAACCTAGGGAGTTCCAAAGGTGAAGGAGGAAGTTTGACAATTTTACCCAAACTGGAACCTTGGCCATTTCCTTTAGGCCATAGTGAAATCCTAAAGGCAGGGGTTTGACGTATAGTGGACGACCATATACCAAGAAAGGGCTGGAGTTGAGCACAAATTCTATATCTTCCGAGTTCCCAAATTTGAAAACAAGCCAACCACTCGGGTGATGAATGACTTGACTTGTGGCAGCAGCTTCCACTGTTCCTCCATGAATTTTCTCAGAAGCGACTGGCCAGGGCTTTTAGTTACAAAGTACCCTACGAGGAAATTCTTCCAATGATCGGTGCCATAAAGGAGGTCATTTTCGTCAAACACAGCATTACCAGGCTGAGCAGGGGGGATATAAAAAAGTTTCAAAGCATTAGCCAAGGCTCGATTCCCCGAAAAAAGGCTACTACATGGCACATTATTTTTGCCAAATGATTTAGGGGGAGCCCTTACAGGCTTAACATGTTTAGAGTAAGGCAGAGAGTTATGAGCAGAATTATTTACAGTAGTTATAGGATTAACAGAAGCCTTTAAATTTAGACCATCCCTATTGCTTAAGCATTCCGAGTTAGAAGGAATAACCTTAGATTTATTAGCAGTGGGGTTGGAGGGGCAAACATCCAAGTGTCTGGAAGTCCCATCCAGAAAATCCAATGGTGTTTCTGAGGATTCTTGAGCAATGTAGCCTGTGCTCAGAGTTTCTTTTGGAAAATATAGGTTATCACTGAGGCGCTGGAAGTCAGAGCTGCTAGCAGAAGGAAACAAGACCTTCTCACTAGAGCCTTCAACTGTGCTTCTGGAAATAAGAGAAGTTGAATCGGGGACATCATCCATTGAACCATTTGGTAGGAGTTGCTTATCGAAAATGTCGGCGTCGGCCGAAGCATTATTAGTTTCATTTGAGGGCCTTAAGCATACCCCTGTTTCCATGTTATCACCATCGAGAATCTCCAGCTCATACATTTTTCAAGCATTGTCATTTATCTCACACAGATTGGAATCGAGTAGAGGAGGAGATAAGACAGTAGATAACTTACCGTAGATAACCTTCTGTCGATCACCATCATCCAGAACAAATTACGTGGCACTTAGGTCGTCTTCGGAACATAGAATCAATCGCTTCTTGGAACATTTCGGGGAACTCTCAGTGTGCAATCACAACTCCCGTGAGGATTCTGGAATAGCCTCAACCGATGCTCTAGTTGTTTTGCGGCTTGAGGGGGAGTTGAGTGGTCCCGTTAACTCCATAAGGACCAAGATATGAGGGATAGAGTGCTCGATTACAAAGGGGGGGCGAATTCCATTGCATGATCAGCTAGCAATGGCTAAGGATCAAGGAAGGCAATGAGGGATTGTAGGTTTCGGGAGAAAACAGGAGGAGAGAGAGAACAATGTTGTATTCTTGATATTGTATGAGATTCTGCTTTAGAGTTATCCCATCTGGTGTATGAATTCTCTCCTGAGCAATTTGTGATACAAGACTAAGTTCTCTCCGAACAGAACCACTCTCCTGGTACAGGTATGCCCATCATTGTTACTTTCACTTCTCTTCCAATACGTCATTTCATGTTTTGAATTGTCGATTTTAGAAACCATGTTCTCCTTGAAGAACCACTCTAAGCACCTTGATCGAAATTTTGTATCAGAATATCGTAGAATTTGAATTCCTTCGTATACGTAATGCCTGAGGCATAAACTATTTATTTCAGTGCATCAAATTATTGTTTCATGGTGACAAAACCATGCGATCGATGATAACATAAAGTATGTATAGTTCAATCGAAAATGTGAACGAGATTATGAACTCACCTGGATTGCTCATTTGGTGTTGATGAGGAGGAAGACATAGATAAATGGCAGCCCAACTAAGCATGAAAGTTGATTCTTGAATAAAGCATGTTGATGATGGTGGTGATGTTATAATAGATTTTATTTGATAGCATTGTGATCATTTCACATATATTATTTTAGATTTTATTTTTAAAAGGTAGTTAAAATTAGTTGAAGTGGATAGCTATAATTGATAGCATTGTTGGAGTTACCTTAAAAAAGTAGATAGCTAAAATAGATAATACAATATTTTATTATATTTTGAGTAGCTATTTTAGATATCATTTTTGGAGATACTCTAACAAATAACTACTCTTAGATATTTTGTATATTTAATGGGAAAATTGGTTGATGAATCTTATTTTAAAAATCATACAAACTTGTGACAATAAATGAAGGGGATCACTAAACTACAAGTTGATCCAACTTCAATAGCACAACTACCAAGTTAGGTTTGCCTAAAATATAATACATAATAATTATTGAAGAATTGTTTAATATCTCTCCTAAAGTATTTAATCTAACTACTAATTTTGTAGCTATAAATTTTTTATAAAACTAAATTAGGTTAAATCTTATTTAATCTCTATAATATTTTTAATTTTAATTATGTTAAAATAAGTCAAAACTATATATGATGACTTATTAAACCCTATATTTTTAGGTTATTAGATTTATCCATGACTAGGAGACAAAGCAATCTTAGACATTTCAATCAAGTTGTCATTATGAATATCAAAATTATGTAAAATATTCAATTCATTTTTATTAAACATATTATTTTTTTTATCTATTGAAAAGTCAATGGTAGAAAGCTATTCTTTATTAATTTTTTTAATTTGATGTATATAAAACTAAAAAAGAGGGAAAATAAATAGGTACCTTTCAAAATTATAGACCAACAACTAGAATTTCATGGACAATGATTTGTCGGGTTGAATTAATTTTGTTGCCAATAATGAAACATAATTAATAATGAAAAAAAACTCAACAATAATGTAATTTAATTTATATAAAGTTATATAAAGAATTTGAGATAATTAATATACAGATAGTAATAAATGGAGAAAGACTAAAGAGAATAGAGGAGATAGCCTAAGTTGATGAGCATGAAAAAATATAATCTAATTTATCTATTTATAGAAATATTAAAAGTTAATAATAATTTTTTATTTATTTTTAATAGATATAATCATTTTGTCCATTTGATTATGTTTAGAATTCCACGTGACCGATGTCACATGACACGTGGCAACCTACCCTTGCTACAAGCCAATAGTCGTGCATTTTGTCAACATTATTTTAGATATATTAAATTGGACCAATTAAATTTGGTATAAATTGACCCATTATCAATTTCAATTTAAACAAAAAGCACGTGAACCACAAGTGAACTGCACGTGCCCTAAAATAAAAAAAATTCAATTATTTATAGGCATGTGAGCTATACTTTCTCAAGTTGGAACAAACTCTACCTAACTCAAAACAATGAGCCAAGTCATTGTTTCGTCATACTATTTTGGTCCATGTGTGCCATTATGTCAGTTCATGACATGCCAAAATTAATTTAGAACAAGATCTAGAATACTCAGTATATCATGGAATGAATCATGTTGTGGGCTAGACTCAATATTATGACTTTGTTAGTATGGTGAGGTGTATCCTAAAAGCTAGTTGGGCGATGATCTCTCATTCTATATATTTTCACAAGTATATAAGTTATACATGTAATAAAGTGGACATTTAGTCCAGATATTGATTTCATAGAGATTACACATGTAATGTTAATTCAGTCAATGATAATTAAAAGTTGCTCTAGTAGGCACGTTAGACATGATTCAAATTATGAATTCTAGATTCTAAAGATGATTTATATTTTAATTTATGATATAATTCATTAATACTCTTGTTGTGATTATACTCAATCTTAGAACAAAGACTAGATAAGTGTAGAATAATCTTTTGTCCTACTAGCATACAAGATGATTATTAACTATTGAGCTCTTTCTAATATTGGTCCCCTCATAATTATCTCCTTCATACTTTATCACTGAGACAATATATCATCTCTACTCAGAGGTCATTCATGAGTCATTACTTTTTAGGCAACTCATTAACTATCCTTAATGGTTACTTTGAATATGTATTCTTATTATTTGACCTCTAATATTTGTTTTCAATGAGAATTGATGTTATATTAAAAATATTTGTATTTTTTTTTGTTTCTTTAGCGTTATATTCATATTATTTAATATATACATTTCTTCGTGTTTTACTATTAAAATCTATCTGACCAAATATAACTTATAGAAGTATAACCACAATATGAATCATATATATCCATGCCTATCATGTACCTTACCTATTACCACCCCCCACATTAACATGCAACATACAAACTAAAGGTGAACTCTTTATAGAATATTATATTTACTATCTAACATCAAACGAGAGTCAATTTCTTTAAGACATGCATAATGAATGTGTTTTCAATTCCCTATCATGTGGCATATACCGCATGTGATATATAAAACTGTTCATGCTTTCAACTTCATAATCATTATACTCATAATGATTAAATATAAATTAATTTTATATTTTAGTTTATGAGTTTATCTCCCACATTGTGGTTGAAAGTGTTTTCATTTCCCTCTTACCATATGCACGAGTGTGTTTCATGACGTACATGTTATCGTTCACCACTCCAATCAAGTACTAATTCACTAATGGCCAAAACTTAGTCTCTATTTTATTTAATTACCAAACCATCCATAATCAAATAGCATCACAATAAAACATTATATTTAAAAATTAAATAAAATATTCATCGTAATAAATATATTACATCATCATAAATTATCTTTTTAGCCTAAAATTGGAGAGAATAACATATGAGATAAGTAAAATTTTCTCTCATATAAATTTCGGCGCCCAATTTTTGTATTTGGGAGAATCTAGGTTTCAAAACTTAAGTCCATCAAAATTTGTATCCAATTTTGATTTTCTCTTAGGAGGGGAGAGTCATAATGTGCACTCTCCTCTTAGGGTTTATGCTTATATCTTGTATCAACTATCTTGCTCATTGATCACTCTAAAAATAAAGTTGTGGAGTCCCTTGAGTCATCTTCCTCATGCCTCTATTAGATTATAATTTAAATTCCTATGATTTTTATTATATACCCAAGCATCTAGTGTGAGATTCTTTAATTAGAAGTTGTAGTGTTAGATACAAATCACATCTTTGGTCTTTAAATTCAATAACAAAAAGTTATGATGTTGGGTATGAGCCGTGACTTTGGTCTTTTGCCTTTGCTTGAAGGTCGTGATTCTGGAAAAAGTCATTAAAGCTCATTTAGTCTCTACAACATAAAGTCATAATTTTGGTTGATGGCCACAACACTAATTACTCTCTTTAGACAAGAGTCACGACACTTGTGTTGGTAACAACTCAAGTTTAACTCTTTGTAATATTTTGAAGTCAAAAGTTCCAACTCCAGATAAAAACTACAACTCTTTTTAGTTTGAGTATTATGTGGTTTAGTAAAGGAAAAAGCATGGTAATGAAGGCTGTCACAACTCTTAGCACTAGTGGGGTACTTAACTACAATGACATAAAATTAATGTCATAGCTATAAAATTATTCTGACTTAGTTTAGTTATAATTCCAAAAAATTCTTCACAACCAATAGAATAATTTATACTTTTACATTAAATAAATTATGATAACAATGTGATATAGTCATAACATACAAAGATAATCATGATTATATGTTTATAGTTCAGCTAAGAATTGATACTAAATCAATATATAAGACATAGCATACCAAATACTATAATTTGTATGACTTTTCACGTCCCTTCTAGTCACTAACTCACTAAGTTACACATTTCATATTAAAAACTCTCATTTTTATCATTATTTATCAAAATTCTTTAAAACTAAGTTTCTGTGAAATCATTACAAATAAACCACCCTTTCAGGTAAAACATATCATAAAAATTATACAAAATGGCTAGTATTATTTGGTATTTGGTATATCAACAAAGCTACACATTAAAATCATTCCTCATCTATGAGCAATCCATCCTCCACTTACAAAAAAAATCTACATAACATAGCTTCCACATTATTACAAAGACATCCAAATATTTTTAAGTATATAAAAAGAAATAAAGAGAGAAAACAACAAAATAGCCCACATCCACATATTCAAGATGGTCACTGATTGATTTTCTTTTAAGATGATACTCCTTAAAGATAAAAACTAATTTGGAGTGTTTAAATAGTGGCAATGAAGTGGTTGATCTCTCTAATTTTTTTCTAGAACTTGATGCCCTATCCAACATCTTCGCCATCAAGTCATGCAATATGTTTTGTATTCTCCCAATCAAATTCAATGTACCTTCAAAAGATCTCATTCCATAGTATAATTTTTTTTTTAGTTTAAACTATATTGCCTCAATTCTCCAATCTACTAATTATCTTGGTAGATTATATCATTTTCAAGCTTTTAGTCTCTATTAGCCATCATTATCTTCCACTCCATTGTAATGTAATTATAGAGCCTCCAAAACAACTCTACACTCTTTGTTATGGTAGCCTCAACTTGTTTCATCTTATATTCCAAGAGTTTAAAAATATTATCTTCAAACGTTTCTTATGCCGATACAAACAATAACTCTTTCTATTAGAGTTATATTATCCAAAGTGTATCATGTCTTTCTACACACGCTATCATTACTGCACGGAAGCAATATATCTCCTTTGTAAGGAATGCATCTCTATCTTTGGTGTCCAACTATATATTCTACAAAATATGAAGAATGTTGCTCATCATACCTTTTTATTCACTAGGAGAATAAATTTGTACGACATGCTTCTCTATCTTCGGTTTCCAACTATATATTCTACAAAATATGAATAATGTTGCTCATCATACCTTTGTGTTCACTGGGAGAATAAATTTGTAAGGCATGCTTCTCTATCTTCGGTTTCCAACTATTTATTTTATAAAATATGAAAAATATTGCACATCATACCTTTTTGTTCACTAGGAGAATAATCACTATGAGTCTCTATCTCTATGTCATCTTCTACATCTTTCCTCTAATCTTATTTTAGTTTTGGTGAAAGATGATTTTTCTTGCCCAAAATAAGTTAATTATTTTTCTTTAATAATTAATTATTTTCTTTTCTATCTCTTTCAACCCGCTCTTTTGTTGACTGACAGTGTTAGGGCGACACTCTCAAACACATTTCATCTGTATAATTTAATCCATAATTCAAATAAAATGTGATGATGAATTATCTAGCTAATAAAGTCACCTTTCTAATAATTGAAAATAAAATTTTCAATTATTTTATCCATATCAAATATAATACTAATTGAGAAAGCATAAAGCAAAATTTTTCTCGTTTATGTGATGATGAAACATGAATTGTAGGCTACAAAATGTAGCATAGAAAATAAAATCATATTTTACTCAACTACATAAGTTATTTATACAACAAAAAATCACATGCACTCTTTGAAGATACCTTTCATTATCCCTTTCCAAATAAATATTCTTTTACAATTACTTAGTAGTTGGGTCACTCTTTTAGGTACTTGAAAAGTCTAATATTTTTTGCTCTTGGAAATTTAAGTAATTCATTAAAAATCACCCCATAGGGCATACCTAGTATTCGTGTAAATAACATATATTCTCTTCTCTATTCTCTAGATTGGCATAAAATTTTCTCTTGACAAAAGCATATCTTCTCTCTCTATGAGCACAAAATACAAACCAATCTATCCTTTCTGGGATTTTCTAGAAAGGTGGTATATATTCATTGAACTCTCACTCTCTAATAAAGCTCTTTTTGAAAAAAAAAAAAAGAATTCATCCATCTTCTGCTTGTCTCCATGCAAAAAGTTAGTACTAGCATCATGGCTTTTGACAACTATTCTATAATGTTGGATCTATGCCACTTAGTCTTACCCTTGCTACTCATTTTCCCTATTGGATTAGAATATGATTTTATATCAATTGTTGCACAATCATAGTGGTAAAATCTCACAATTTTTGGTTAGGGTTTTAGATGGAATCGAGAGGAAGAGAAATTAAGTTTTGAGAAAAAAAATATCACCATGATATATATACTATGCTAGCTAAAACTTGATAAATGAAAAGTTTCAATGCTAAAGATTGGCCATTACTTTAAGTAATAAGAATTCATAGAGCTAAAAGATGGCAGTGAATTCTTTTTGGTGAAATCAGAGTAGCAATAAGTTTGAATTTGTTAATCCTAAAAGTAAAAATGATTTTGTGGTGGATGAGTGTCAAAGTATGAGGTGCATGCAAAACATATTCCTCACACAAAAAAAATTAACAACAAATATATAATTTATTGGGTTACCTCTCAAACAAAATTATGTTTAATATTCATAGTTAGACAACATCTAAGTCTTCTTTTACGCCCTTAATTTTTAACATCCTTGTTAGCTTCTTCATATAATATTTCACTTCATTTATCTTAATTTATTGTAATCAATAATGGTGCTATCAAGAAAATTACCTGAATGATATTCTCTTCATAAGGTCTTGAAAATAAAAGGACACACTTCTCCTTTATTTGGGCCATAATGTTAAGAAATATTTTGGCTTTTTGTGCTTCTTCAATTTTATCTTCTTCAACTATTTTGGTCATAATCTCCTCTAAAATTGATGAGGTAAAACATTTTTCCTCACTAATCATTTTATCCATACTCACCAATGAAACTTCCAAAATAGCATTTTTCTCTTCAATCACACTTATGTCAATATTTTCAAATGGAACTTCCGATATGGTATTTTCCTCTTCAATTATTATGCATATACTCACTAATGTTCCAATATAGTATTTTTCTTTATTATACTCAAGTTAATATCTTCCCTCATCATGTCAAGTTATCATAATCATTTTCTTCCTTGACATTAAGTTCTCTAATCTTGATTAACATGTTTGTAATGAAGTCTTCAAGTGATAAGCTAGTTTTCAAATATAATTTATCCAGCCTTCTATATTTAGATTCCAAGATATCATTACTTTATTTCATCTCCACAAGCCATATACTCATGAATTCATTAAGTTTTGAAGATAATTTTTAGTGAACCTATTCTGTAAGGACCTTTCTCCATACCTCTTCGGTTCAAAATATCCATATCGAACATTTGTATGAAATGAAGTGTGTTCAATGTCATCATTAGTCTAAAACAAAGTGTGCTTTATCATAGTAAAAATTTGACTCATACATAGTCATCTCATTTCTTTGGGTCCTAAGATATTAGTTCCATCCACCATCTCAGAATTTCACTCATGTAGAGGTGATAATTGAAAAAAAAAATAAAATAGAAAAGAAAATTCAATATAAAATCACTATGATTATAATATAAATATAAAACATGCAATATGAATTTCAATGAAATAAAATAATATAATGTTATCGAAACTATTAAAACTAAAACTATCCTTTTTAAGGATAGTTACAACATTAAAGTTGACCAACCAAACTTGCAAATTCAATATTCGGTAATGACTCCAAAAATTTATTGTGACTTTATTAAAATAATTAATTTTATAGTTAGGTGTATCCCATAAATTAGTTGTGCGAGTATCTCTCATCTAACATCATTTTACAAGTATATGAGTCTAATAGATAATAAATTAGACATTTAGTCTAGATATCAATCCCATTAAAATTAAACACACAATGTTAAGTCAATCAATGATAACTGATAGCTACTATAATAGGCATATTAAGTAGGATTAAGTCATACATTCTAGATTTTATGGATGATTTATATTTTGATTTGTAATGAAATTTATAATTAGGTTTCTATTTTTGTTCAGTCATATAATGAATGCTGGATAATTATGGGATGATCTCTTGCTCTTGCCCTAATAACAAAGTAGTTACCAACTATTAAACTTTTCTCAAAGATAATCTCCTCGTAGATGTCTCCTCAATACTTTACCATCAAGATAAAACATCATCTCTACTCATAGGTCATTCACAAGTCATTACCTTTTAGACCAACTCATTAATTATCCTTAATGATTATTTTGAATATGCATTCTTATTCCTAATTTCTAGTAACTTTCTCATTGAGAATCAATATTATAATAAAAATTTTTATATATTTGGCTTCATTGATGTCATACTCACACAATTAACATATATTTTCTTTTGTATTTCACCGATGGAATCAATATGCTGAAAATGACTCATAGGACTATCACTGCCACACATGAATCACATCCATAAATATTTTTCATGTGGCTTACCTCATAATATTGTCCACTATTATAGGCGACTCTCACACTAAAGGTGAATCTATTATGAAAATATTTTATTTATTGCTCATCAATTGAATGTTAGTTCCTTTAAGATATGCCTAATGGAGTATCATATAGCTATGTTCTTGCTTTCAACCTCATAAATATTATACTCATAATGATTAAATATACATTAATTTTGGGTTTTGGTGCATCAGTTTCTCTCTAGTATTATAGTTGAAATAGCTATCACTTCTTTCTTACCATATACGTGAGTATGTGAGTATATTTCATAGCTTACACACGTTATTGTCTACCACTCTAATCAGGTATGAACCTACCAATAATCAAAACCTTAGTCTTAGCTCTAATTAATTATCAAACTATACATAACTAAATAATAGCACAACAAAAAATCACATTTAAAGTATTAAATAAATCATGCATCATAATAAACATATTATATCATCCCTAGATATTTATGTTAGCCTAAAATAAAGGAGAATAATATGCAACACAGATTGAAATATATCTCGAATGAATCTAGATTTTTATTACATCCCCTGGGAGATCTAGGTTTCAAAACCAAAATCATTCAAAACTTGCTTAATTCTACTTTAATTTGGTCTTAAGTAGGGGTCAGAATGTATGCCCATCTTATAGCCATTTGGGTCAATTTTTTTCAAAACTCTCATGAATTTGGTGGTAGTTTCTTTAATTGAAAGTCAAGTCATGGCAAGTATGAACCATGGTTTTGGTCTCTTTTCTCTATTTGATGGTCGTGATGCTAGAAAAAGTTAAGATGGCTCATTTAGCTTCTGTAACACAAAGTCATGATATTTGAATATAATTACAACTTGTGTATTTAGTCTCTATAAAACAAGGTCACAATGCTAGGTGGTGATCGTGACTTTGGCTTATCTATTAAGCAAGGATTTATGGTGCATGTGTTGGCCTCAACTTGAATTTGTCTATTTGTAATAATATGTAGTCAAAAGTCACAATTTCATATAAAAGCACAACATTGGCTTGAGTAGCCTATAGTTTGGTAAAGAAGAAGTCATGATAAATAGAAGCTATCATGATTTTTAGTATAAGTGAAATACTTGGTTGCTATAAAATGAAATTAATATTATAGACATATAATTATCTCGAGCTAGTTTGGCCACGATTCCAAAATATTTTTATAGCCAAGAGAATGTATTCCACAAAAAAGGATTATAATAATAAATTAGTAGGGTCATGGTATATAAAGATTATCATGACTATGTGGATAGAATTTTAGCTAAGAATAGATGTCAAGCATAATATATAAGTACTCAAAGGTACAATTAAGTCATAGCATGTCAAATGCTATGACTTGCATGACTTTTTTCTCTCCTTATAGTCACCAACTCCATCGAGTCATATATTTTTTACTAAAAATTTTTGATTTCATAACTATTCATTAAAATTATTTAAAACTACGTTATTATGAAATTTTAATAAATGCACATCTCTTTCAGATAAAACATATCATGAAAATCAAACAAAATAATGAATGTTATTATGTATTTAGTATATCAAATAATCTAGCTACTTTGCCATTTTGCCGTGGATGGTACCCAACCCAGACAAGGTCATGCATCTTGGCAATCAACTAGTCACCAGAGAATGGACAAGCTACCAAGCTCGAGATCAAGATACCCTTTGGTTTTGTCGAGGGCTAGCCTAGCAGCTAGCTTTGGCTTGCGCCTGGCTAGCACTAGCTTGGTCTAAAGATAAAGTATACTAATTTTAAAAAAATAAAAATTAAATAATAAAAAAGAAATAATTTTTTATGTTAATGTTAGACTAGGTAGCAATAATTAATATACTAGAATTCTATGAAAATACAAAAAATGTGACGTACATTTACAATGAATATTAAATAAAAATATAATACAAATTTAATTGTCTATATTTATATTGTTTGTCACTAACCATGGAATTCTATGAAAATACATCTTCATGTGTCTTGTGTTTATTGGTTCTAACTGTCTAAAATTTTGAATTCTTTGTCGAATTTATCTACTAGAACAACAAGAGTCGATCATGTGTCTTCATAATTCTTAAAACAGACTAATGCTTCTAGAATATCTGATACCTAATTTATCCTCACATTTTCAACTACTTTCACATCAATTAAAAAAGTAGTTTCTAATATTATAATAGACACTAAAATGATTAGTTGATCATATATTATTTTAGATAACATAAAATATATAAATTTCTAATATTTTTACCAACTCAATATATCAATTTTTGTAAATGAATGAGAAATAGGTGTGAATAATATCAATATATAAATATTTTGATAGATAACCTCTTTATTTATTCTTAGCTAATTGAATGAGAGATTCATCATATTGACATATGGTTTCAATCATAATACTTAGAGACACTACTAGCATCATATTTATTTTCATTATATTTATATATGTTATGTGTTTGTTTATAAATTTTACACTCAATTCTTGCGGTTGGTTTAGACAATTACATATGAAATTTATAATTTTTTATAATCTTTCCACAATAAGCGTAGGATTCATGCATCCTAGAGGTAGATAAGTAATAATATAATTTAATGATCAACCATTATTTTAATTTTTTATTTCTATCTCAATTATTATTCAACTAAAATATGAGTATTTCACGTATTATTTAGACATATATACTAATATTTCATGTACACCTAACTATAATATAAGATGTAGTGGTGTGTGTACAATCAAACATAAGTTCTCCATTTCACAAAGAAATATTAAGAATTTTAAAAATACAAATCAAATCTATTATCTTCTGATCATATTCACCTACTTACATTTCACCAGTTTTACTATTCATGATAATGAATAGAATGTGTTGGTAGATAATATGTTTATCAAATATTAGGTGGTGGGTTGAATTTTAACAATATTAAACATAAGGTCAGTATTTCATAGTTCATAAAGATTAACTTTGAAAACACGTGTATGTCAAAGTTATTATGATGATGTAATACTCAATGAAAAAAGTTTAAATAGTTAGAATCAACATCATCGATATTGACATATGTGAAATATATGTTATTTTGGGTAGACTATATATCAAAATTCACCAAATCACTTTGCTATTTATCTACAATATTGAATTTTAAAATCTTTATCAAATTTAAAATATTTTATAATAGAATTTTATTCATTTCAACTTATGGAGCTTGTGATATATGAGCTAGATATATTTTTGCATGAAATATACTAGTCTAAGATCTAATACATTATATTTTTTCATGTATTGCTTGACATATTTCCTGATAGGTTCGGTCTTACTAATAGTTTTTAAATTATACTTTTTATAGCATCTATATTGAGGACTAACAAGCATACATGTTAAAGAGGCTAGGTAATCTAGCCCCTCCCACAAGGAGCTTAGCTGGTCAAGACTCTTGGCAATGTCCAGGAGGTCATGAGTTCAAGTCATCCTGGTGAGGGGTACTAGGAAATATTCTTACCCCCTTAGTTCTCTAGGGGGCCAAGGGGATTAGAGGGCCCACGTAAGTGGGCCTTAAGACCCCTTGGTTCTAAAAAAAAAAATAATTAAAAAATAAAGAGGTTATCTAAATCAAATTGATCTAAAATATTAATTTTATTTTCATCGAAATTATTATGATTAATTTTAAATAAAAAAAAAAACACTAATCTTACAAAAGAATGCAGCATGCAACCCAATACCTTCATAATTTCATTATTTACTAGGCCAGATAATGATACTGATCAATTGTGAATTCATAAAATATATAAAATTTACAATGTTTTATATCATAACAACTAGTAGTTATGATTTAGAAATCATGTTTAAAAGATGAGAAAGTGAGAGAGCCAAAGATGAGTGCGTTTGGATTGAGAGATCAAATCTGCATGAAGAAAAAATTAAATTTTCTATATTCATTAAAAAATTAAAATATTTTTTAGTTGGGACTGTTGGACAAAATGTAGCCGTTGGATTTTATCCAATGATCTGATGCATCACTGTTAGTTGACGACTCGATGCTAACAATGCAAAATGGACAAAATGGGTATTATAGTCACTGTGTCAAAAAAAATACTTTGGGGAGGGTTGGGATGGCACGTAGATATGACATACCCATACAGCTTGACCCTAACATAATTAATAAGTGTTATGGTCGTTGAGCCAAGAATCATGGGCAGGATGAAGCCAGCAAGCACAGATTAAACACTCATGGCCATTGATCTCCCCTCGAGGCCTACATGGGCAGGCCAATTTCCATGCATCAGTAATGGGTTTTAAGGGTTGGGCCAGGTGACAGGACCCATTTGCCTCCTCATTTTTTGGGGAAAATAAAATCAACTGCATTAAAACTCAATTATTTTTAAAACTGATATCCTAATTTACAAACATAAAATATTAATTCATAAAACACATTTATTTTTATTTTGGGCACCTGAGATCTAATTTCCCAAATAGAAATTGCTATAAATATACATCCATCAAACTAGTAAATCAAAAAAGCAATATTTAAGAAAAATAATATATCAAGATATATATATCTACATATTTACACACACACACACATACGTATTATTAATTTATTATGTATATATATACATAATATTATGTATGTGTTTACATATCTACGCACACACATGTACACACAAGTTTTGTGTGTGTGTGTGTGTATGTGTGTTAAGTTAGATAGTATATATATATACTAAGAAGCACGGACACATGGATACGACACGGAAGAATACTGGGAGATGACATATTCCAAAAAACTAAGATAAGGATACGGCTAGGAAATGACATGATAAAAAAAATAAAATTAAAAATAAAAATTATTTTTTTTTATAAATATTAGGTATTTTAAAAAATAAATTAAATTAAATTAAAATAAAATATTTTATTTTATATAATACATATATATATATATATATATTTTATAAATTAAAAATATTTTATTTTATTTTAAAGATTATATTTATAATTATTTTATTTTATAAAATAATATTTTATAATTATCTTATATTATATAAAAATATATTTTTTTTTATTTTAGAATATAAAATTTTTTTATTTTATTTTATGTCAGCCCTGCATAGAGGTGCCAACCGGGCCGGCCCAACACGTAAAAAATCCCGTGGCCGGGTTAGGCACGAGCCGTGCCGTGCCATGCCTGACCCGACACGGTTCAGCCCGTGGCACGGCACACCGGCACATGTTCGTCTCGTGTCGAATGTCCCCGGAGCCCGACCCGCGGTCCCATGATGCCCGAACCGTACGGTCAGGCCAGGCCCGAGCGGGCCCGGCACTGCACGGCACGACCCGCCGTGCCTGCGGGCCGTGCCGGGCCTGCCTTTTTTAAACCGTGCCTGGTCCGACACGGAGGCACGCTCGTGTTCAAAAAAAAAAAGGGCCTGGCAGGGCCAGCCCGGCCCGTTTGACACATCTAGCCCTGCATCCCCACAGATTCCGCCCGCAGCCCACCCCCTCAAATGGAGTACGCTCCCTACTTACTCACATATCATGCTTACCGCCTGCGTCGAGTGGCCAACGTCACACATGCGGCGACATTGGCCACTAGACGTAATCGGACATCGGTCACTCTCGGCATGGATACGGCAGCCGACACAACCATCCGATACGCCACGCGGTGTATCAGATACGGATTGATCAATGATACGCCAAGTAATATATCGAACATATATCCGTGCCGTGTCCGTACCACATCCACGTGTCCAGGTGTCGGACACACGGACACGGATGTAGGGAACCGTGTCCGTGCTTCCTTGTGTGTGTGTGTGTGTATATATATATATATATATGAATGTATGTATTTACATGCATAATTCATGTCACCTACAAATCAAGGAAAATGACAGTTAGCTACGCTAGTTTTATGAAATTACTAATATCCACGCATCCAATACTGACTACACGACACATACTGGAAAAAACAACAAAGCAAACTGTCAGACTACTGACAGAGCCACCAAAAAATTACATTAGATTACAAAAACAAAATCGAAAAAAAAAAAACAAGCAAACCATAAGAAGAATTACTTTTGGGTAGAGAATGCGACTTGAAAATTACAACTGACTCAACTGTAAAACATTTGCCAATGGATGGTCCCATGTTTCAGAGATCATTAGACACTCTTTTTTTGTTAATTTAACGAGCACCCAGAAAGCAGAAATTTATAATTGCCAAAAGTTAGAGAGAAGAAGAGAAGAGACGATCATGGAGGCCTTTATTCTATCTGCATCAGGCCGTGATTATTGGTTTCAATGAAAGACAATACAGGCTTTCCCCCACCCCCCCCCCCGGACCTTTTCATCGTCCCCAGCCACCAATGCATCTCCGGCAGGCTGTAGGTCCGTCGTCGTCCCATCATGCATGCTCGCTCGAACCCACTTCGCATGGCACGGAGATGGAGGAATGTCGCAACCATGGATCCCGGTACCATATCATCTCTGGGTTATCCCCGGCCCCGTCGGAGCCCACGAGCACCGGCAAACAGCGGCAGACTAATCGTAGCGGCGATGGGTATTGTAGCTCGCTCGCAGCATAAAATTGGTGTGGTCGTCAACCTCCATCCTGCTGCTAGGGATGCATTTCTTCTTCAATTCGCTTAAGTAATTCGTCGCAGGCTTTCACCATGTTGGACGCGAAATTCTCCATGGCCTCGAAGAGCCGCTGCAGGCTGCCGCGGAGACTGCTGCTGGTGGTATCGCTCTGATAAGTAACGTTGCTCGTGGGGGAGGAACGGCCTTCATCGTTCCCGGACGCCAGAGCAATTTTCTTATCTAGGGCCTGGATTTGCTTCTGAATTTTTTGTTCCTGCATGTCCAAGCTCTTATCTTTCTTCTCCAAATCCTGGGTTTCCATCACTCCATCGTGCATTTCGAGCTTGTCTTGTTCAAAGAGATGAAGCACGTTCATGGCAAAAACACGCATCGCGTCGATTACTTGTTTTTCGGACGCTCCGTTCATAGCCCTGGCCCACTGGTTGCAGATGACGAAGACCGTCGGCGCGCCGATCCTGCCGGGAGAGAACGGAACTATTCCGTCCGGCGTCTCTTCTGGTTCGTAGAGAAGGCACTTGAGGAGCCAGGAGTTCAGGGCCCGGACATAACCCTTTTGGGCACGAACCCAATCTGAGAAACTGCAAGTCCACGAAAGAAGCTCGCGCTCCAGCTGCAATGTGACGCTCAGCCGAGTTTCACATTCGCTCTTCTTCTTCAACCTCGCGTAGCCCAAGCTGATGGCTCCGCTAATTGCTTCGTGCTGACGGTGATGGCAATCCAGCATGCTTCTCCACATTCTCGATAGCCTGAACACAAACAAAAATTTACAGTCGCCTACTATGCTTTCTCCCAGCTCGGAGCGAAACACAAACACGACAACGTACCCATGAATCAATCCGTCGAGCTGGGGCCAAAGTTCTTCGTCTCTGATCTTGTTTACCATGCCAGAGACGTTGTTCACCACTTGAAATGCAATTCTTATTTTCGTTGATAGATTCCTCATCACCATCCTCGTCGCGTCTACTTTTTTTGCCTCTGCTCCCCTCTCATCCAATCGTCTGAGCCTGTGGCACTTCTTCTCGTGAGCCACGCGTAGTTTCTCTTCGGCCTGCAACATGGACGAATACTATCGAGCATCTGGCCACAGAGTAGTAAATTTAAACACGGAGGCACCTGGTCTGTTCTGCCTCACGTCGACCCTGCCGGGCTTACCTTCACCTCATGGAAGAGCTTCTTCTCCCAGAGATGCAACTTTTGCAAGGTGGAAGAAAGATCCCTGGTCCTCATTGCCACGTCCTCGTCCATCTCCAGGCGCGCCTGATTGGACTTGTCGGCAATGAACAAGGCTTCTATTCTCTTTGAAGCAGATGGCAGCAGGGGAACAATGTTCAGCAACTTAGAAACTGATTCACAGAAGATCACGAAATTCAGTGGTGATAAATTGAAGCATGGCGCGCATAAAACATAAACCAAACGAGAAATGGCTCATCGAAAACTCAAGGCTTGATTCCCACCATTCTTATGACGATAAGCGAGTTTTCCAGCTTCGAGCAGCTTGGCGACCTCATCTCCAGCCTCGGAAGCTCTCTCAAACTGGATCTTAATTTCGGAAGCCACTTGAGAAGCATCTCTTTCTCGATTTCCATGGCCCTTAGATCCTGCGCTCACCTGTTTCCTAGCCCTGTTATCATTCACGACCTTCTTCTCCACCACCTGGACTTCATATTCCTCTCTGTGTTCTTCGGCGGGCACTGTCGTCCTTGGTTGAGAAGGAGGAGACTCTGTGCCATGGCTGACTTGCTTGGACCCATCATCGGTAATCTTTGGTTTGGAGCTGGGATGAGCACTGGCATCTACGTGTTTCTCATCCACGTGAACTTTTTTCACAACTTCTTCTTGATGATTCTCGTCTTCCAGCTCGGGAATTCCTTCATCTTCCCTAACCTCTTTTGAATTCCTGTCAGGCGAGTACGTGGGATAAATATGGTCGTAGCTGTCAAAAAAATTCAGGAACTCCCAGCCAGAAACTCTCGGAGGAGAAGGAGGTGGCTTCGGAGAGAAAGTAGCTTTCCTCTGGGGAGATGCAGATCGATAAATTGACGGACCATTGTAGCCATTCGTAGCAGATGCGAGCCCATAACGAGCTTCGTTTGGATAGCCAAAGTACTGATACGACGTAGAGCTGCTTCCAGGATAAGCACTGCTCCCATAATAATCATAGCTGGATGATGACGGTTCGCCGAAATGAACTGCCTGCATCATTTCAGGCCTATGTTCATAAACAACAGTCGATTCCATAGCCTTGTTCTTCATGTAGTTCATGTGAACGAACCGGCCACCAGAAAACGAATCTCGGTCTGCGTCCTGATAATCTACATCGACGTCACGATCCCCACTGCTTGAATTATGCAGAGAGGAAGAACTCATGGAATGATGCAGATGAGAAGGCGTGTCGCCTTCATCATCTGACGAATCAGAGTGAAAGTGAAGATGGGAACCAGAATTCGAATGGGAGTGCGGCACTGTGCGACCATTTTTCGCGGCGACACGGTCATCATTCAACACGGTAGGAGCCCCTTTTCGCTGCGGCGGCAAATTGAGCATCGGAGATAGAGGAGCAGCACCCGAATCGCCGTAATCGTGCTGAATAAAATCGCAGAGCAATTCGCCAATGACTTTCAGAGAGTGAATATAAGCCACGTGAGATTCGGCTAGGGCATACCGCTGCTGAATTGCTTCTCCCAGGAAAGCGCACCTGTCCCTACACAGAACCACCGCCGGGAGATCGTCAATCTTCGAACCGGCGCAGCCCATGTACAACAAAAGGCTTTTCGATCGGCTCTCCTCCCTGTTAAAGATCGGACCTTCAGAATCTGGGAAGGTCGGGACGATAACTGTAGATGCGTGGGTGGTGGGGGAAAGGCTGGCTGACTACATGTGCTGCGCACAGTACGAACAAAATTAGGGTTGGCGACGGAGGAGGAAGAAGGGATGGGGGAGGGAAAGGCAAAGAAAGTACAGAAAAAGAATCTTGACAACGCACAATGTGTCGTCGTTTTTAGCAGGGGGAAAAGGTTGAGGGGGGAATCGGGGAGAGAGAAAAAGGCTGGAAGCAGAAAATGCAGAAAGCGGGCCTCAGGTTCCGTTTGGTTTATCTGGGAAATTTAATTACGGAATCGAAGTGAAGAAGACGTTACCGGATATTCCCGATTCAATTTTTTTTTAAAATCATCGAATAATTAATTATTTTCAAATTTCAAATTAAGGTTTTGGTTCTCTTTTATATTTAATTCTAAATCATTTATCACAGTGACAGTTGAATACTTTTTTTTAGACCCTAATAAGAAATCAATTAAATGACAGTAAATTCAAAAAATAAACACGCACAATTTTAAATTAAAATAGTTAATTAAATTTGAAACAATATTTACCCTTTCCCACGACATGTTTTTCTTGTTTTCTTAAAATTAAATTTCTATTTATCAAAATTTTATTTTAAATTTCTTGATAAAATACTTTTCGACTCGGCCGAAATTAATTGTTTAAATTATTTTTATTACATTTTCACTATCTAAAAATATAAAGCCTAATTATGTCAACAATTAATTTATGTAACACATATATATACTATTATATTTTAATAACATCTATAAATGTAATAATATCTATTATAAACCATATCTATATATGTAATAGATATTATATATTAACATATAACATATAAGTAATGATGCTTATATATTTACGTGTATATATATATATATATTGTTACATTTATGTATGTAGTTTTTTATATATATTATATATTAACATATATATATATATATATATATATATATATATATATATATATATATATTTATTTATTTATTTATATGTTATATAAATAAAGATATAGTTTATACAACTGTACTTTACTAAATTAACACCCCAAAAAATATATAAATAAAGATAAAGATATATATATTTATTTATTTAAATAAATAAATATATTATATGTTATATTATTTATTATAGTTTATATAAATAAAGATATAGTTTATATAAATAAAGATATGTAGTTTTATTAAATTTACATGTATGAATAAAGATATATAGTTTATTATAATAAATAAATATATAAATAAAGATATGTAGTTTTTAATAAAGATATAGTTTATATAAATAAAGATACAGATATATTATATGTTATATTATTTATTTATTTATTTACATGTATGTATAAAGATATAGTTTATATATTAACATATAAATATTTATTTATATGTTATTTATTTATTTATTTATATGTTACTAAATTACCATATATAATTAATTTCATGGGAGCACTCTAGACGCCAAATAAACAAAACACATATAAACTAACTAACAAATATCAAATAAATAAAAACACATAAATTACTAAATTAACACACGTAAAATTAAGCCAAATAACAATTAAATTAGATAAAAAATAATGTTTTATTAAATTTGTTTTCCCAGTAAAATTTAATATACCCGGTCTTCTCAACCTATATATGCCCTACAATATTTGCATGTGTTTATTCGAAGTCACTGAGTATCGAGAATAATGATTAATTAAAAATGAAAGTAAATAATTAATAACCTAAAATTAAGAAAACACTTAATAATATAAAGAGGTCAAAAGATATGACCAATGATAATAAAGTTCAAGTAATAACAATGCTAAATTGAATGATAAATGCTAAAGACTTATTTATTCTCCAGGTGAATGGATAGGTTTGTTGGATTTATGACTCAAAATCAATAATGTGATTGCATAGACTATTTCTAGACCGATGAGGAGATAATGTCAATAGCTTTTAATTCTTCAAATTTTCCAAACTCCCATTCTTTATGGCTTACATTCTTGCACACAAATAGAGAAACTAATTGTTTTCTCGCTACACGCACTAAAAAAACATGTTATGATTATAAATAATCTATGCATAAATGCCTAGATTACAATATAAGATCAATGTGTGGAGGAGAGAGATAGAAAGAGAGAGGGGGGAGGGGAGAGAGAACCAGGTGGCATAAATAATAACTCAAAAATTTACCCAGAACCCATCTCCAGACAAACTTGTATTTTGAAAGAAAATGTGATAGCTCGTTGGTTTTTTTTTTCTAGGTTGTACCTCTTCAGGCTTGTGCTAGTTTTTTGTAAAAAATAAGTGCAAGACACCACACTTTGAATTCACGCTGCACCTCACAAAAGTTCTATTTTTTTTTATTTTTTTAAACAACGCATGCTTTCAATAAAACAATAAAACAAACCAAACAAAGATAAATAAATCATCTCGTCTAACCAACTCGAGCATACCCAGCAAATATTTTTTTCTATCCTAGGTGGGGACACACATATATACACATAACTTTAAAAAAACTAAACTTTGTTGACAATAGTAATTTCATGAACATATTAGTGATAGACACATAATAGTGATTTCATGACAATAGTGATCTTGTATCCAGTGATACAATACATCGATATACTTAAATCTATTATGGAAGGTCCAATTCATAGAGAAATGTATATCACTCTGACTATACCATCGTACAATATATGTATCTTGTCACACATATAAGTCTACAAGAACTTTTTTTATCCATAAAATTTATTTACAAGCTTTAGTAGATATAATAAACTCAGCCTTAGTACTGTATAATACTATGCACTTCTCCTACTTGGATTGCTAAAATACAACTATAAATCACCAATCATATCATAATTAGTATATTCGAGAAGATTGAGTTTTAATATACCTTAGCACAAAGATAGTTGAGAAGTTCCATTTAAGTTCCTTATGATATATTTCACTATAATCTAGTGATAACTTTCTGGATTTGAGAGAAATTAACTGACAATACTGATAGCATATAAAAGACTGCCAACTATTGAGTCATAGGGGACACGACTTATATTTATCATTTCTTCATCAGTCTTGGGACTATACCTAGTACTCAGCTTAAAATATTTATCAAGAACTTTACAAATGTATCATTCTTCATATAACTAAATATGACTAGAAGGTATATCTCAAATGATAGTCATTTCAAAAATATGTTTTACTAGGCCTAAGCCTTTCATAAAAAAAACTTTTCCCAGCATCCCTTTAAGTCTATCAATTAGTGCTCTATTATAATCAATAATCAATATGTCATCAACATATAATAATTGGATAAGTCTATCATCTTCCAATTATTGATTGACAAATACACAATGATCACAATGTGTGTTGAAAGTCACGAGATTCCATGAATAATTAAATTTTTTTGTACCACTACTTAGGAACTTGTTTGAGACTGTACAAGCTCTTGTTCAATTTACAAACGAGATATTCCTTCCATTTTAAAATGATTCCCTCATGATGATCCATGTAGAGAGTCTTGGGAATCATTTTAAAATGATTCCCTCAGAACTAATTGGATACAAGACATCTTCACTACCAAAGATAATATCTCATCAAAATCGATTCATTTCTTTTGACTAAACCCTTTAACTACATACTGAGCCTTGTATCTTGGTTGAGAGTCATCATCATTAGATTTTAATCTAAAGAGTCATCTATTTTTTAAAGTCTACTTCCATTTTGATAAGGGTACCAAATCATAATTCTGGTTGATGTTAAGAGACTTCATCTCTTTCTACGTAGCCCAAAGCCATTACTCTTTATTCTCAAAAGAGATAGCCTCCTAAAAGGTCTCAGGCTCGCCTACATCAATGAGTAATATATAATCTCAAAATCTAGAGGGTATTTAACAAAACCTAGATGATCTTCTTAGTTTTGACTAAGATGTAGCATAATGAACAATTGAGTCCTACCTAGTTTTAGCTGGAATATATTCTATCACATTTTCAATAGGTATATCATGGAGCTCAATGATATCATTATATCACGTGGCTCAAAAGTATCTATAGTATCTTGAGGCTTAGAAATATCAAGCAATTATTGAATTTCTCCCCCTTGATTAGACTGATCCCTAGATGGAATCGACGCTGAAACAAAGCAAATAAAAATCTTTTTGGTATCACTTTTATCGATGCTATGATGAATATTATCTATAAACTATTCTTCTAAAAAAGTCATATATCTACTCCAAACAAGCATCTTGGCAATTCGGTTCCATAGTATGTAACCAAACTCCTTATATCCATAGCCAATAAAGATATATAGATGTGTAGTAACATTGAGTTTTGATTATTCAGCTTTTGGAATATGAATGATGATTTTGTGGCTAAAAACTCACAAGTAATCATATGAGATATCTATCCCAATGTATATTTTATTGGGAACATTTGCATCCAAGGCAGCGAAAGGTAGAGGTGTCGACTGGGCCGGGCCGACCCAGCCCGGCACGAGGCACTGCACGGTTCGACTGTGCCTAGGCCGGCTCGGCACGTGAAAATCTCATGCCCAGGCCCGTGCCGTGCCTTGCCTGACCCATGTCGTGCCGTGCCTGACCCGGCACGGTTCGGTGTCCGTGGCACGGCACACCAGCACGGGTTCGTCCCATGTGGTGTCCCCCTTGCTTCGACCCTCCCGTAAAAAAGACCGTGGGTCGGGTCTAATTGGATCCGACCCGCGGTCCCCGACCGGACCCAATTCCCCCCCCCCCCCAACGGGAAAAAAAAATTAAAAAAAATTCAAATTTCAGCCGTTTGATTTCGCCTCCAACGGCTAGGGGGCAGAATCCAACGACCCTCATGATTCTGCCCCCTAAAAAATTCAAAAAAATGACTTTTTTTGTAAAAAAAATATTTTCTTAAATCAATAAATTCCACCCACCTCTCTATAATATTTATGTTTTTCATAAAATGTTATTCTCTCAAATCTCTCATTTTCTCTCTCAAAAATCTTGCTCCTCTCTCGGGACTCGGGATTTCAGCATTCAGCTTGGATTTTTGGGAATCTCAACTTGAGTTTTGAATTTTGAGATTGACTGTGGTGCACCGTGCATGTGACCATCCTCACTACTTTTACCGGGTAATTTATTTTAAGTTTTTTTTACTCTCTCTAGTTTCTCTCTATATACCAAAAATAGAAAAATTTAAAATTAGTCATCTAGTCTCTAAATAATATTCTAATTAACAAAAATCCTAAAAATGACAAATACTAATGAAATATATTTAAATTTAGAAAATAAAAATATTACACAGAGGTCTGAGGCTGTTGAAACTTTGGTTTCTCCAGTCATCTCAACCCAAACTTCTAAAAAACAAAAAACTAGAAGGACTTCTGTAGTTTGGACTCATTTTAATATAATAAAACAAAAAAATGTTAGGTGTGAGGAAGAAGAAATGGCACAGTGCAAATATTGTATGAAACTTTTAACATGTAAGAGTTCGTTTGGGACTGGACTCCTTAAGAATCATGCCAAATTATGCACCAAAAAATATGGCCCATTAGATCCTAGGCAAACCCAACTTGGCACTGCATTTTTTGAGACTAGATCGAGTTCAGTCTCAAAGTTTACTGCCTTCATATGCTCCAACGAGTTGGGTAGGGACGGCATGGCTAGACTTATCACATTGATGGGTCTTGCGATCAGATTTTCAGAAGATCCAAGGGTAGTGCGCATCATGCAGACATATTTTCAGCCTGCTTATCATATGATTCCTATGTCCACATCTAGGAATGACATACTAAAAATATATAAGTTAGAAAAACAAAAAATAATTAATGAATTTATGGCATATAATGGTGTGGTGTCCGTGACGTCCGATATCTGGACAAGTCACGAAGAATCATCTTATGCATGTCTTACCAGCCACTATGTAGATTCTAACCAGACTATGAATAAAAAAAATTTTAGGATTCTTTGAGATTCTTCATCCTCATGATGGCCCGGCCATTTTTGAGTATATGATAAAAATCTTTAAGGAATATAAAATTTAAAATAAAATTTTAGTGTCACATTTGATAACGCATCTAATAATGGAGTAGTGACTAACATATTTGTTAGGAATATTAAAGACGCACTATTAGGAGAGATTTTTCATGTCAGATGCATGTGTCACGTGATTAACCTGATTGTTCAAGCAGGTATGAAGGTGTGTTCCCCCGCGTTGGATAATATTCGTAATGATCTAAAATATATTCGCACTCCTCGTAGACAACAATAGTTTGGTAGTATCTATTTGTCTGCGAATCTTAAGAAGAAGAAATTCAAATCGGATGTGAGACATCGTTGGAATTATACGTACCTGATGTTGGAATTATGTGTTGGATACGAACACGTGATATCTGACTACGTCAATAGTAAGAGTGACGAACTTATTATTGATGACACTAATTGGGCTTCAGAAATTTCATTTATGAAATTTCTGAATATTTTTTTATGATACGACGAACATGTGTTCGTCGGTTTATACGCCCATGACTTGCATTGCACTCTGGTGCATATGCAACATTAGTAGCATGTTTAGGAAGTATCGAGCTGACCCGACACTTAGCCATATGGTTGCAGAGATGGAAACCAAGTACTTGAAGTACTGGTCCATCGTTCCATCTCTTTATTGCCTCGTTGCATGCATGGACCCTAGGGTTAAAGTGGAAGGGGTAGAAAATACTTTGAATTACATTTCCTCATGCATGAACCTGGAAGAGCCACCTGAAGGGTTCATTCACGAGAAGTTGACTGACATGTTCACATACTACGATACTAGGTATGGTGGTGGTGGTGGTGAGACAGTGATTATGAACATTGATACCTTGTTCGGAAATGACGATTTTTCCATTCAGCTAGCGAGGGAGAAACGTAGGGGTGGACTATCACATAGGAGCGAGCTTTCTTGGTACTTAGATACCGATTACTACTCAATCCTATCATATTCTGATACTAAGAATCTTGATATATTACAGTGATGGAAATCATATGAGTCCATCTTTCCCGTGCTATCTAGGATGGCACGGGATCTATTGACTCCTCCGGTGTCGAGCATAGCATCGGAGTCTGCTCTTTCTATTGTAGTGAACGTGATTTTGGATAGGAGATCGAGATTACGTACAGATATTGTTGATGCCTTGGCTTGTTTGAAAGATTGGTAGGATTCGAGGTTTAGCATCCATGATCGTGCTGTTGCTGGGACTGGGATAGGGACTGACAGCCGCATCCAATGTGATAGCAGAGGAGTTGATTGCAGATAATGATGATTCATATGATACTGATCTTGATGTTGCGGCTGATGATGCTCATGATATGCCGATCGACGATTGATGATGATCTACTATTTTTTGATTTCGATGTTTTGTTTTTTATTGATTGTACACTTCATTTATACGTTACGTTGAAACTGTAATTTGTTTGGTTCATATCTTCAGTATCTAATGGCTGATTGGTCATTTTTCATTTGATTTGCTTATGTTATTTTTAATTTTTAATTTTTTTTAACATTATTTATTGATTTATTTATTTTTTTTAATTTTTCATTTAAAAATTTATAACTATATTATATAATTCGAATAAATTTTAAACTAATTTTATATTACATTATAAAAAAAAATTTAACTTTATAATTTAAATAAATTTTAACATTTTTCCATATTATAAATATATAATATTATACATTATCTATAATTTTATATATAATTTAATAATTTATATAAATAAAATAAAAATTAAAACAAAATAATTAAAAAAAAAAATTTACTATCCCGTACGACCTGGATTGGCCCGTACGACCGGGCCAGGCACAGCACGGCCCGGCTTTTTTAAACCGTGCAGTGCTTGGCCCGCACCGAAGCACGCCTGTGCTCAAAAAAATAGGCCGGCCCGTTTGACACCTCTAGTGAAAGGGCACATGTAGTTTACATTAACAACCATGCGTAAAATTTGCCCCAAAATTCCTTGGAAAAATATGCAAGAGAAAGCATGCACTGAACTCTCTTCTCAATAGTTTGATTCATTCTATCAGTAATGCCATTTAATTGTGGCATCATTGTTTGTGACTTTTCATTTCTAATTCCATGACATACACAATAGCTATCAAACATATCTCGATATTCTCTTCTCTTTTTAGAATATATAGACATAAAAATATTCAAAGACATAAACCCGGATTTTTTGTTTTTAGTGTATATGCCCATACCTTCCTAGATTGATCGTCAATAAATATGACAAAATAAAGGGCCCCACCGAGTGTTCTACTCTTCATATAGTAGATACTAGTATGAATTAGATCAAGAAAATTTGATCTTTTTGAGGGTGGACATGAATGGAAATGTGATCAATGACTTTTTCTAGCCATGCAGTCCATATATTCATTAAGAAAATAATCCTAGTCAAAAGACAATATATTTTTTTAGCTAGAAGCTAATGTCCCTTTTCACTTACATGACCAAGTCTCCTATGCCAATGATCAATGTTGCTCTTATGATGAATAACATTTACTTGATCTTTAGGTACTCTTGTATGAGTGGGATACAAATTATTCACCTTCTTACCCCTCACAATGACTAATATGCCTTTAACCAATTTTCACATGTCATCACCAAAATGACAAATATATTTCGTGTCATATAGCATGCCAATAGATATTAAGTTCATATAAATAGATAATACATATTAAAGATCTTTCAACACCTACTATTGTCTTATATGCATTTGCATACAAATATCTCCATTGCCTAAAATCTATGTTATCTCACTATTACCCATCTTTAATGTGTCATAATCATCAAGTGTGTAGGTAATAAAGAAGTTAATATGTGGGGTTATATGAAACGATGCTCCTAAGTCAATAAACTAATCACCCTCTTGAAATATAATATTAGTGGAATTATCATTGCAAACCAACATTAAGTTACCTCTAAGGTGACATTAGCCTCATTCTTGAGTTTCTATCCTCTCGTGCACTATTGTTATAGTCTTTTTGAATAATAGCAATCTTTTTTCATGTATCATAACTTATTATAATGGTAATATTTGACAACTTTTCTACTTTTCAACATGCCATTAGAAGAATAAGTTCTTCCATAAGGTAGTGTGCACCTCATAGTGCTTCTTGTTGATTGGGCTATTCAATATAGTTGGTTTAGGTTTGTTTTGAATTTAACTCTATGCCCTTATTTAATAATCAATAAATGATGGGTGTAAATAGCTGTAAAGTATTTTTTATTTTTTTTTATTTATCAATTATCAGAGCCCAGTATATAAGGTCTATTTTTTGTTTACCTAATGTTCGGGACATAATTTTATTGAATGATGTTTTGGTTTTCTCTTTGCTGCTACTGCTCTTGGATTCTTTTCTTCTTCTCTTCTTCCATGCTCTCTGAAATCTTTGCCAAAATACAGATTTGTTGTTAATAAACAACAATCTAGTATTAGAACTCAATTTCAATCTGAGATTAAAATTTTTTTCTGAATGTGTGTTTGAAAATAATTTCTGTAGAATAAACATTCGCTTTGACCTAATTTATTTATCGTGATTTATATATAAATATATAAATATATATTTATATAAATATATAAATAAATAAATATATAAATATATTAAATATGTTAAATATGTTAAATATGTTAAATATGTTAAATATGTTAAATATGTTAAATATGTTAAATATGTTAAATATGTTAAATATGTTAAATATGTTAAATATGTTAAATATGTTAAATATATTAAATATATTAAATGTATAAATACATAAATATGTTAAATATGTTAAATATGTTAAATATGTTAAATATGTTAAATATGTTAAATATGTTAAATATGTTAAATATGTTAAATATGTTAAATATGTTAAATATGTTAAATATGTTAAATATGTTAAATATGTTAAATATGTTAAATATGTTAAATATGTTAAATATGTTAAATATGTTAAATATGTTAAATATGTTAAATATGTTAAATATGTTAAATATGTTAAATATGTAAAATATGTTAAATATATTAATATATTAATGTATAAATACATAAATATGTTAAATATGTTAAATATGTTAAATATGTTAAATATGTTAAATATGTTAAATATGTTAAATATGTTAAATATGTTAAATATGTTAAATATGTAAATATTAAATATGTAAATATGTAAATATATTAAATATATAAATATGTTAAATACATAAATATGTTAAATATGTTAATATGTTAAATATGTTAAATATGTTAAATATGTTAAATATGTAATAGGTTAATATGTTAATATTAAATATGTTAAATATGTTAAATATGTTAAATATGTTAAATATGTTAATATGTTAAATATGTTAAATATGTTAAATATGTTAAATATGTTAAATATGTTAAATATGTTAAGTATGTTAAATATGTTAAATATATTAATGTATAAATACATAAATATATAAATATGTAAATAATTTAATATATAGAAACATAAATATGTAAATACATTAATATATAGAAACATAAATGTATAAATACATTAATATATATATAGATAAATATATAAATATATAAATACAAAATAAATAAATACATAAATAAATAAATACATAAATACATAAATACATAATTACATAAATACATAATTACATAAATACATAAATACATAAATACATAAATACATAAATACATAAATACATAAATACATAAATACATAAATACATACATACATAAATACATAAATACATAAATACATGAATACATAAATACATACATACATAAATACATAAATACATAAATACATAAATACATAATACATAATTACATGATTACATAAATACATAAATACTTACTACATAAATACATAAATACATACTACATAAATACATAAATACATACTACATAAATACATAAATACATACTACATAAATACATAAATACATCAATAAATCAATACATAAATATATCAAAAATATATATAAAATATATAATATATAAATATATAAATATATAATATATAAATATATAATATATAAATAAGATAAATATATAAATATATAAATATATAAATATATAAATATATAAATATATAAATATATAAATTATATAATACTATAAATATATAAATATATAAATATATAAAATATATAAATATAATAAATATATAATATATAAATATATAATATATAATATATAAATATATCAATATATAAAATATCTACAAATATAAATATAATATATACATATATAATATATAAATATATAAATATATAAATATATAATATATAAAATTATAAATATATAAATATATAATATATAAATATATAAATATATAAATATATAAAATATATAAATATATAAATATATAAATATATAAATATATAAATATATAAATACTAAAAATATATAAACTATATAAATACAAACACTATATAAATAATTAACTACTTAAATATATACATATATACTTACATAAATATTATAAATACTTAAATATATTATGTTCAATACATATATATATTATACATATATACTATATACTATATTCTATATATTTATTTAATTATATATTTATATATCTATTTTTATATATTTATATATTTATTTATTTATATATTTATATATTTATTATTATTTATTATTTATATATTGTAATAGTTATTTATTTATTTATTTATAAATTTATATATTTATATATTTATACATTTATACATTTAATATATTTATATATTTATGTATTTATGTATTTATGTATTTATGTATTTATGTATTTATGTATTTATGTATTGTATTTATGTATTTATGTATTTATGTATTTATGTATTTATGTATTTATGTATTTATGTATTTATGTATTTATGTATTTATGTATTTATGTATTTATGTATTTATGTATTTATGTATTTATGTATTTATGTATTTATGTATTTATGTATTTATGTATTTATGTATTTATGTATTTATTATTTATGTATTTATGTATTGATGTATTGATGTATTGATGTATTGATGTATTGATGTATTGATGTATTGATGTATTGATGTATTGATGTATTGATGTATTGATGTATTGATGTATTGATGTATTGATGTTTTTATGTATTTATGTATTTGTGTATTTATATAGTTATATATTAAATTATTTATATATTTATGTATTTATATATTTATTTATTTATATATTTATAAATTTATGTATTAAATTTATTGTCTAGAACATTTTTGTTGCTCATCATTTAATTGTGTTTGATTAATAAGCGTTATATAAGTTGGTTGACACATCATGTCTACATTAAATTGAACCTTTTGAACAATATGTCCTCCAATGGTTGTCAGGAGTATTTTCTTTTAATTTATTTGAGTTGGTTCGAACAATAGATATTCCATGACTGGTTTGGAATGTCTCTAGAGTTGGTTCATTTGAATTGTATGAGAAAATTGTATTAAAACTATTTTAGAAAATATGTAGGAAGTTAATTCGCTTAAACATACTTGAGCAAATTGGTCACTTATGCTAACTTCGCAATTATTAAGTTTTTCTATAAATAGACACTCTCCTTTTTAGAAATGAGAGGTGCTCATTATGGGTTTTGCACACTTATATATATATATATATATTTTAATTTATCAACTATTCTTTAGGGGATGGACTTAAGATTTCTCTTCTTGAATTTTTCCAACTCAAAATAATAAGAGAAAACTAGAAGATTAGATTTTGAATACAATAAATTGAACCCTAAGCGTTCTAGTGTATGAAACACACTCTCATTATACTCGAGAGTGCCACAAAGTCTATGTCGTGTCTATGTTAATATTTGGAATAGAAAACAGACGGGTTGAATATGAAGATTATACTAGCAGAGGGAGGAGCTCTTCATTCTATCCGAGTAATCGTGTCCTCGAAAGTGAAGTGGTAACACCACATAAACGCTCACCAAAAAATACAATAAGCAAACCCATAAGACATAGAAGGCACTCATATTAATGATAGCTTTAAAATATTTAGAATGTTCATAGATTATTGTTTTTAGTATATAATAATAAATGGGTGACCTATGGGTTTTTTTACTAGTGAATGTTTTTCTTTTGCTAAAAAACTCATATTTTGTAATCTAGATTTTATTTTCTAGCATTATTTTGATGTAATTGTAAGTATTTATGACATGATCTAGGGATCTTGGTATTAATTGAAATATTTTTTGTGTTTGCATTTATCATTTCAGTGTTACCAATATAATTTTGTGATGACACTAGCACAACACAAGGCATTTTTCAGCCAAGAGAATTTATACAAATTTATACAATTTTGTGATGACTTTAGATATGCTAAATTTATACTTATTTAGCATAGCATAAAGTTTTATTCTCTATAAAACCTTCTGATACCAATTGATGTGATTCTTGTATTCTTTCATGGTTGTGAGATCCACACAATGATGCAAATTTTTCCTAGAATATTCAAACACGACTGTAAATGAACCCATCCTCATGAATTTATTAACTCAAGGGCCATAAATATATTGTAGCATCTCCATTCCCTTGGTTTTATGCAACTAGAAGCCTTAAAAATAAACTAAAAGAACAAAAAAAAATTATATCCCCTTGATTATGGAAGAATGAATAGCTATAGGTTTGACATAATAAGAATTAATCTCTACAGGATCAAAAATCTTACAAGACCCAGAAGAGAAAAAAAAAATCTCACAAGAACAAACAAGGATTAATCTAACAAATACATCAATTTTCCTATATATAGAGTTTGGATGTGCTTAAAGATAAAAGGAAATAAAAGAGAACCCACTCTAGCCTTGACACTCTGATTAGGTCACCTAACCTTGATATTTAAGCAACCAAACCTTGATATTTAAACAATCTGAATTTCACATTTAAGCCAGCTAATCTTGAAATATATGACACATAACTTTGACATTTAATTATGAAATATATGTGAATTATTACTATCATTAGCCCTGATAATACCTATGACTTTTTGAGCTTCTTTGTTGGCTCAAATTCCTTCAAAGACTTAACTTGGCTCAGACTCTTCTTGTAGTATTGGATTGGTCAAAATGAACTCCCTCATCAGCACATTTAGTTCCTCTTGAAACTTATTAGCCCTTGTTCTTATAATAGCCCCAATTGGCATTTCAAGTAAATCTTTAGCACTTTGAATATGACCCAAATTCTTATCATTCCTTCATTCCTCAAAAAGATTCTTCCTAGAATCAGATACTACATCAAGAAAAGAAAGATTAGACATATTGAAGGTTTCACTAACATTATACGCACCAAAAAGGTATATCCTCTACGCAATATCATTAATGAGCTTAATGACTTGAAATGGACCATCTCCTCATGGGTTAAGTTTGAATGTGTATGAAATGGAAACCTCTAATTTCTCAAATGTTCCCAAACCCACTCTTCTTGTTGGAAGATAACCATTCGATGTCCCCTATTTGGCTTTTTATTGCATAATACTCATTTCTTTTTTGAATTTGCCGTCGAATTATTTCATGGAGTTTCTTCACCATTTATGTCTTTCAGTGTCCATCTAAAGTTTCACTTTCATTTACTAGTAATGGCAGCAAGTCTAAGAAAGTTAGTGGATTCATAACATTAATAATTTCAAAAGGTTACATGTTAGTTTGGAATGAACACTTCTATTATATGAAAATTAAATGAATGACAAACAATCTTATCAGGTTCTTAAGATTTTTATGAATCAATGTCTTTAAAAGAATAAACAAAGTTTTATTAACTACTTTAACGTCCATTAGTTTAAGGGTGACAGCTTGTTGAAAATAAAAGTTTATTTCCTAATTTTCCTCATAAAACTTTCCATAAGTAGCTTAAGAACTTAATTAATGTATTGATCAAAAACAATAGTTCTAGGGATACCAATCAAACATACAATTTCCTTAAAGATCAAATTAGTCATATAATTTGCATCATCAATTTTATAACACACAATGAAATGTGCCATTTTAGAAAACCCACATACTGCTACGAAATAGAATTCTTGCCCTCCTTTGATATAGGCGACCTAAGAATAAAGTCCATATAAATTTCTATCTAAGGTGCAGATAGAATGGGTAGTGGTGTAGATAATCCATGAGGCCTAACTTTAGATTTGGCCTTCTTACATGTTATGCACCTAAAACAAATTCTTTTCATATATATATATATATATCGCTCTCTCTCTCTCTCTCTCTCTCTCTCCTCATTTTAGGCCAAAATAAATGTTCATGTAAGGAGTCAAGTATTTTTTTAATACCCAAATATCTCATTAAACCCTCACTAATTGGCTCACGAATAAGTAATTCCCTTGTAGCTTTATTGGGCACACAAAATGTATTCTCTTTAAACAAGTTTATAGAATTTTGCAAAAGTAAATTTTTCACATTCCCCATAAAGAGTTTCAGAGTAATTATCATTTTCATATAATTCCTTCACATGCTCAAAATCAAGGACCTTTTCCTCGAGAGTAGGGAGAAGTGTATAACTTCGAGATAAAGCATTAGCCACTATGTTGTCCTTACCTTTCTTATATTGAATGAAAAAGGAAATATATTCAATAAATTCAATTGATCTAGCTTGATGTTAGTTCAGCATTACTTGTCCATTCACGTGTTTTATGGATTCATGATTTGTGTAGAGGAAAAATTCCTTTATCCATAAAAACTAGCCATTGACATATTGGTGTTGGCTTCATCTTGCTCAACCCCTCATTCAAAACCAATTTTCTTCTTTATTACTTATATAAATGGTGTGGCTGTTATGCTAAAATCTTTAATTAAACAATGATAAAAAATAGCCAAGCAATAAAAATTCCTTGTTCTTAGATATGGTCTCTGGTGTTGGTCATATCTTGATAACTTTTATCTTTTTCTCATCCACCTCATGCCCATTCACACCAATAATATACCCAAGAAAATTTACTTTCTCATTACAAAGAAAAATTTTTTGAGGTTGGCAAATAACTTTTTTGTCTTTAATATACCAAGAACATATTTTAAATGGTCAACATGCTCTTCCAAACTTTTACTATACACCAAAATATCATCAAAATATATAACAACCAATTTTTTTTCAAGGAAAACTTATTAAACATGATTCATCAAAATAATGAATATACTTGGTGCATTGGTTAATCTAAATTACATTACTAACCTTTCATATAATTTATATTTTATTTTAAATAAAATTGTTCACTCATTTCCTTCTTTTCTTTATAATTTGATGATAACCACTTTCAAATTAATTTTTTGAAAATAAACAAGATCCATACAAGTCGTCAAGCATGTCATCTAACCTAGGTATAGAATGATTATATTTTACTTTAATTTTGTTGATGGCATGACAATTAACACATATTCTCCATGAACCATCATTCTTAAGTACAAGTAAGACTAGTACAACACATGGACTAAGACTTTCTCTCACATATCCTTTAGCCATCAATTCTTCCACTTGGTATTGTAGCTTCTTTATCTCCTCGGGATTAGTCCTTTAAGCTAGTTGGTTAAGAATTGAAGCTCTAGGATAAAAGTCACTTTGATATTTAATGCCCCTAAAGATTGGCAAGTACTAGGATCATTCTCTAGGATTACATCATCAAATTTTTATAACACATAAAAGATAACACTAGGCAAAGGAGAGTCAAGATCATTAAGATTAAAAAGCACTTTTTTTTAAAAAAGTACAAACATTAGTTTGTTAGAATAAAAATCACTCTCTATCTCACTTTTTTTTTTTGCATAGAAACTCTTTTTTTATATTTCTCTCCTTTTTCTTTATTTATTGTTTGATGTTTTTTTTCTCTCAAATTCTTTTAATTTTCTCAAACTTCCTTGTTCTCTCAATTTCTTTTCCCTCTTATTTTGCACCATCTTTTTCTTCTTTCTTTTTCCTTCTCATTTTTTTGAATCTCACTTTTCTTTTAACCCATATCTTCATATTCCATAGTTAAACCAAAGCAATTCTTGAAGCCGTCATATTGGCTCTCATATCAAATTGTCAAGTCTTGCTGAATAAGATGTGAGAAGCATACGTATGAACAACATCTCATAAAAATGCATAACCCAAATCACCTTGGGCAGGCTGTGTTTTTTATGGTGCAGAAATATTGATTGTTGGTTCATAGTTTACCCCTTGTAGCAATCCAAATAAAAATAGCATGCATCATAATAAAAATATTTTCCCAAATCACCTTGGGCCATTTTGGAATTTCTTTATATTACTTGAAAGTAAGGAAATTATAAGAACTTACTATTATTCTTTCAACTTATGTCATTTAAAAGCTCTCATGTTGGCTCTCCTATCAAATTAGCAAGTCCCGCTGAATAAGATTTGAGAAGCATACTTACAAACATCACATAGAAATTCATCACCCAAATCACCTTGGGCCATTTCATAATTTCTTTATTATGTTTGAAAGTAGCAATATTATAAGATATTGTTATTATTCTTTCATCTTCTCCCATTTTTTTAAGAATCCCTTTAACATCAAGCATGCCTTCTACCCCATTGAGTAGGATATCTTTAACGAATATTAAAGATTTCTAGAAGCGGTGGGTGTCCCTCATTACTTGACATACTTGTATGCTTTGTGTGGTGAGATAAATATAATGTATCTACTAGATCCATAAAGAGTCTTCCTATTTAATATAGAAAATCTTATTCCAAATAGAAATGTTTAATAATGCTGGTCCACCTTGCTAGATTGGTGTACACACCTTCCTCCAAGCTATTTTTGGGTAATATCTTCCTATTGATTAGTATCCCCAAAAAATCTTTGGCATGCCTCTTCAATGCAATTCATTATCGATAAGGGTAATAATAATATTGAAAACTAGTAGCCTTCTATTTATTGGATTACCATGTAGGGTAATTCTAATCTTTCAATAATTAACAGAATTTTACTAGCCCATTAATGAATTTCCGAAGTAATTTTCAATAATAATGGATATAATGGAATGATATGAGCCTATTGGAAGATATATGGACCCCCAAAAAAATGAATGGTAGTGAGATCATGGAGAATCCCAAATTAGCTATGATTTGTAATCTAGTGTTTTCTATGACTCATCCAAAGAAGATACTCAATTTGAATAAGTAAATGAATAAACCAGTTGTTTGTGAGAATTCTCATATTGTGGCTAAAATAATATTTAATGAAGGAATATTCCCATGAGAGAAAATAATTAGATCAACCGAATACATCAAACGAGTAATCCTCACTGAAGCACAACCATGGTGATATGAGAACAAATTAGACTAATTTGCTCATTGTATGAGCCTTGAAAGATACTCCATATAAATTACTAATAAATTTTTTAAGATTGGGTCTCCTTAAGGTAGATCTTTCTTTACCTTAAAAAAGTTATGCATTTAACCATTAATAGAAAACAAAAATGAAGACGATGAAATACTTATATTGATTATCTTTATAAATCTAGTTGGAAAATTGACGACATGTAGTATTTCTCATGTCAGCTTGTAGCTTTCTTCTATTAGTCATTATGTCTTCTTGGATATGCACTATCCTTTGAAGATCCAAGGAGACAATTAAAGTATTTTAAAAATTCTTCTATTAGTTTCAATTGGGATGTGAATACTATCCATCTCCCTTTACTATGTAGATAAATTTTCTCTTTTGAAATTTCACATTCATTAATGAAAGGAATGATTTTGTGCATATGTCACTTTGTTTTAGATATCTAATTTTTGTTTTTTTGTTGCAAAAATATTAAACATGCTTATTCTAGTTTCCTAGGTTTCATTCTCAATAAAATTTTTTCATTATAAAGATTTGAGTAATTAGCAGATCAAAAAAAATTTATCTTGTTGTAAGTGTAGAGCATTCCTCATTAGAGTTACTCAATCACATATGTGGCCAAAGCGTAATTCATTGATCCTCTTTAATGGCTCGTTTAGAATCCAAAGTTTTCTTATTAATCAAAACCTATGAGAGCTTTCTACATGTGAATTCTAGCATTTTTTGAGTGACAGCATAAAATCCATGGGAAAAATTCATATTTTATAGAAACACGTATGATTCATTAAAACTTATGTTTAACTTGCTAGAAACACTTTCATTGGTCCAAGTGAAAAAAAACATTGAAGATGGAACATCTTCAAAATTTAGTGCTGGAAAACAACTAATAAAGTATGATCATCCATAATTGAAGACTACTCAGCCTCTCAATTTATCCAAGCCTAAATGTGGAGGATTAAAATCTCTCCATAAAATCTAGAGGGAGACACCTACAATTCCATCAGAGATAAGATTCTCTCATAATGGCATTATTATTACATTGTGTAATCTTCTTCTCCTTGTCAAATACTCAGAGATGAATATGTTGCGAAGAGATGGATAATAGTTTAATCTCTGAGATTTGATGATCTCATTTGACTAAGATTTGGCCATTGTTATGATATTATAAATTATCCATATAATCAATTTTTTTTGAATTTTATATTCAAAAGCTGGTCCAATTTTTGCTTATTCAACTGAATTTCAATAATTTCAAAAATATCAATATGGTGTGTGTTAAATAACTTTAACACGTCTTTATGTTTAATGGAGCAATTTAAGCCCCTAATATTCCAACTCTCTATTTTCATCAATCAATTAAAAAATTAGGCAGTTATCCATAGTTGGCATTCCCAAATACATATATTCCACCCATTCATATACATAAACCATATGTGTCCTTAAAAAGACTTCCATGTGTCCCCACTATTCCTTTAGTCATGTCCAAGATGATTTGTCCAGATATATCCAGAGTAAACTTCTCGAGGGTGCCATTAACATGGCCCCGAGCCTATTAATTTATCATCTTCATTATTTTGAAGTGATAGTATGCATATTGGAATCCTAGTTGTTGTTGCCCATGCCATAGTAAATAACAGTATCTTCAGGGTATTTTATAATCCAAAGGCTAGTCTTGTAGAATTTGTAATACCTTTGGAAAAATTTTGCAAGATAAGAATAACAATTAAATATAATATAACATGTGATTCTGAATGGTGTTTGAAATTCATGATTCAAGAATAAAAAAGTATATAAGCTCAATTATGGATAAAGTGACAATGTTGTGGGATTGAGGAATTCATAATAGCGTAATTTATAGGTTGTATGGGTTTAGTTAACTTCAAGAGAAAAGCATAATTGAGTATCAATTTGGGAGATCAAGCTTGTGAGTGTACCATTTTTCATATGCTCACCTCCTCCTTTCTTTGGATCTAAGCATCCAAGGGGCTCTACCTTATAAGATGATGATTCATCTAAGTTAGATAATATACTTAAAAGGATAATGCATTAACTTTGGAATGATATGCCCATGAAGGGGTCTTCAAACTCCCATGGGTTCAAATTTGTCCTGTGGATGAATCTTTGACAAAACGCTTTACTTGCTAACTCGTTACAACCCAATTTCATGCATGACACAATGGGTTCACTACAAAAATTTTATTGAGATAATATTTCTTATCATTTAGGGGTGTTGGGACAAAAAAATGCATTAGTTATCTCTCAATCATCTAATTCCATACAAATCATGAATTTATCATTCATCCACTTCATTAAGATCAATCAAACACAGCCATCACAAAAGGTGCCCTCTCCTCTCCCAACATATTTTTTATTGATAGGTTGCACAAAATTACATAAAATAATGCTAAAAATAAAAATATCAAAAGCTCTCAGTTATTAAGTAGTTGAGACATATATATTGTAATCACCTTTATTTAGGGCCATAAGAGGGGGTATGCTTATATGTTGCTACACTTTAATCTTACATATATTTCTAAGGTTCAAATAAGGACCTTCTTTTGGAGCTACTAGCTCCTTTCTTTTCTTTCTACTTCTAACCATAGTGAAGTTGACCTCCCTAATTAGGGCCAAGCCTAGAGGTATAAATTGGATCGGGCCAGCTTGGTTCGGCATGAGGCATGTCACATTTCGGCCGTGCCTGGGCCGGTCCGACACGAAAATTTTTCGTGCCTGGGCCTGTGTCGTGCCCGACCACGGTACCAACTGTGTCGTGCCGTGCCGAGGCCAACCGGACCTCGTGCCGTGCCTGACTTGACATGGTACCATGGCCTATTGGCACGGTATCTCGACACGAGCCGAAAAACCCCAATTTTTTTAAAAGTAGGGTTACGGCATTACGGCTGCATGACGATGCAGCCACAACCCTACTTTTTTAAAAATTAGGAGTCGGCAGCACGATGGATCGTGTTGCAGACTCATGTCGGGCTGAACTCCACAAAACCGTGTCAGACTAGGCACGACATGGTATAGTAATCGTGTCATGCTTGGCCCGGCACGAAAGCATGGTCGGGCCTAAAAAAATGGGTTGGACCAGCCCGTTACGTCCCGTTTGACACCTCTAGCTGAGCCATTCATCACTTCATTCTTCATGGAGTAGATATATGAGATTTTTTCATCACTTCTTTCCAATTTGCAGTGATAGCCACCCTTCCTCTAGAAGAGACTCTTTTGAGCTTTTATCATTTTGTATCTCTTCATTCTCTACCAATTATGATCTTTTTACTAAGGAGCTTCTATAACTATGACCCATTAAAGAATATGTATCATCATTTGAATCTCCTTTCCAAATCTTCATTTGGTAGTTATTTAAAATATGGCCAAAAATAGAGCTGGATCTACAATATGGAGGAATTTGCTCATATAATACATGTTGGTTAATTTTTGATCAGTCCAAAAAGGTTAAAGTAATTTTATGAGGAAGTTCTTCATCCAAGTCAATTTCAACAAGAACATGAGCATATGATATCTTTGAAATGCTAGAAGTAAGTTTATCTATGTGAAGTGGAAATCTCTCGGCTTTTCCCAGCCTATTGGATTTCTTAGTTGAATGAGAAAGCTTAACAATCTGAGCTAAATTGAGATTTTTACCATTTATTTGAGATCATAGTAAAATCTAATCTGGAGAGATTTAACATGCAATGGTTTGCTGAATACCAAGGTGTTGACTTTAAGACTTCAACCATATCCTCTATGTTTTTAAATTTAAAGAAAATCTACCTGATAAGGTGTTGTATGGTTTGAAAAATTTCTTTTCATTGCTCCTCAATAAATTTTCGGAGTAAAAATTGTCTAGGATATCTTGTTATAAAATAACCAACAAGATAAAACTTTTAATGTTCAATGCTCTAGTTTAAATCTTCATTTTCATAGAAGGTAATGTTTGACAATACTATGGGATAAGATGATTGCTTTGTAATATTTTCCAAGGTTTTGTTAATAGAAAAAATGATGCTCCATGATGTCTTATTCTTAACAAGGGTCTTAGGATGTGGTGGACATGGATTCTATCTTTCCATCCCTGTTGGGCAATTGCGCTTCCACGGGTAGTGAGATTAAGAACAGAAAACAACAGAAAACACCGAAACAAGCAATATATATATATCCCAATCCACAAGCATCCACGACAGAATCAAAACAAGAAATCAACACAGAAATAATGTGGTTTGCTAGTCGCTCAGTACGACTAGCTACCTCTACCAGAAAATGCTTATGCGTTACAGATTAAAACCAAGAATAGTATGTCTTACAGTATGCAGCATTCGACAATCGCGAAATCACGCAGAGAGAGAGGAGAACGAAGATAAATAGTTCAACCGGGTCAAAAACAGCCGCCCGAAAAAATAAATACAAATCATTTTATACAAAAATAAACATCTGGTTCATTTAACCTGAAACAGGTCGGATCATGGAGCGGGACCTCCGTTATTGTGCTACTACTGCATCCCCGGGCTTTTAATATTTCATTTCCCACACTTACATGAAAATATTAAAATAGATTATTAAGTTAAAACAAATTACATATACAACAATCTCCACCTTAATTTGTTTTGCATACAGATAGAGAGACACTCTCTATAAACAGTTAGTCCAAAAAGACTACATCTGATTTGATATGTTCAGTAAGTCAAGACAGTGTCTTGACTTATTCAGAGTAACAGGTTTGGTAAACATGTCAGCTGGATTATCAGAAGTTGCAATCTTCTTTACTTGTACCCTTTTCTCAGATCGAAGGAAATAATATCACACATCAATGTGCTTTGTCCTCTCATGGTGCACTTGGTCTTTTGCTAAACAAATAGCACTGAGGTTGTCACAGAAGACTGTTGCAACCTCTTCATAAAGACCAAGGTCCTTGAGAAAATCTTTCAGCCATATCCCTTCCTTCGCAGCTTCAGTCAGAGCCATATACTCTACTTCAGTAGAAGATAAAGTACTAGAAGATTGCAATGTGGCTTTCCAGCTAACTATAAAACCACATACAGTGAAGACATAACCAGTCATAGACCGTCTACTGTCAACATCTCCTGCATAGTCAGAATCAGAATATCCTGCCAGTAATAGTTCAGATTCATTACCAAATATCAAACCAACATCAGAAGTCTCCTTGAGGTACCTAAGTATCCTCTTAACAGCTTTCCAGTGCTCTTGACCAGGGTTAATCATAAACCTACTCACTGCACTTACTGCATGAGTAATATCAGGTCGAGTGCACACCATAAGATACATGAGGCTCCTGACAGCACTAGAATAAGGAACCTTAGACATTTGTTCCTTATCAGATTCAGATTGAGGACAACATTCTAATGTCAAATGGAGGTTAGAAGCAAATGGTATGGACAGAAGCTTATAAGAAACCATTCCAAATCTAGATAGAAGTTTCTGAATATATTATTTCTGTGAAAGAAACAATTTTCTTTTAATTCTATCTCTGAATATTTCTATACCTAAAATTTGCTTTGCTCCTCCAAGATCTTTCATATCAAATTCAGAACTGAGGAGATCTTTCAGTTCCTGAATATCAGATTTATTTCTGGCAGTAATAAGTATATCATCTACATACAATAGCAAGTAGATATATGACTCATCCTTGTGCCTTTTGAAATAAACACAGCAGTCATGGTCACACCTACTGTATTCATCACTAGTCATGAAATAGTCAAATCTCTTGTACCACTGATGGGGAGACTGCTTAAGTCCATAAAGGGACTTCAGAAACTTGCACACATGGGTTTCCTTGCCTGATACATCAAAACCCTCAGGCTGGCTCATGAAGATCTCTTCATCGAGATCTCCATGAAGAAAAGTAGTTTTGACATCTAGTTGCTCAAGTTCAAGATTCTGATGTGCCACTAATGCTAGAAGCACTCTTATTGAGGTATGTCTAACTACAGGAGAGAATATCTCGTTGTAGTCAACACCCTCTTTCTGACTGAACCCTCTTGCAACTAGACGTGCCTTAAACTTTAAACCACCAGCAATTGAGTCATCTCATTTCTTCTTGAAAATCCATTTGCAAGACACTATTTTTCTTCCCTTTGGTATAGGTACAATGATCTAGGTACCATTCTTATGAAGAGATTCAATTTCTTCATTCATAGCAACCAACCATGACTTAGACTCAGGACAATTAACAGCATTCCTGAAGGAGGATGATTTAGGAATGTCAATTTCTTCGGCAACTTGTAGGGCAAATTCTACAAACTCATCAAAGCCGAATCTCAAAGGAGGACGTGCATTCACCCTCCTTTGTCTATCCCTTGCAATACAGTAGGGAATAGACTCTTCAGGTGCAGTTTCAAGATCATGTTCAATAACAGATTTAGTATCATTTTCATGATTAGCTATCGTTTGTCTAGAAACAACAGGCATCCTTCCTGGAGCTACAGATTCAGATTTTAGCTCCACCTTAAGTTCAGCATGAGGAATATCAGGTAACTGAATATGACTAGGTACTTGTTTCAGAATGACACTCTCGTCGAAGGTAACACTCCTAGAGAGTATAACTCTTTTTTTAGATGGTAACCAGATACGGAATCCTTTGACTCCATCACCATAACCAACAAATATTCCCTTGCGTGCTCGAGGTTCAAGCTTACCATCATTTACATGATAATAGGCAATACACCCGAACACCTTTAGATTGGAATAGTCTGCAGGTTTACCAGTCCACACTTCAAATGGAATTTTAAAGTTAATTTCACTATGTGGCGATATGTTTATCAGATGGCATACTGTATTAACAACTTCAGCCCAAAACTCTTTGCCTAAGCCTGATTGAAAGAGCATACATCTAGTTCTCTCCAGAAGAGTTTGGTTTATTCTTTCAGTAATGCCATTCTGCTGAGGAGTGTCCCTAAAAGTTTTGTGTCTCGCAATACCTTTGTCCTTACAGAATTCCTCAAATTCAGACGAACAGAATTCTAGACCATTATTTGTTCGTAACAGTTTAACCTTCTTTTGTGTTTGATTTTCTACTAAGCTAACCCACTGCTTAAACTTTATAAAAGTCTCGGATTTATGTTTCATCATGAATACCCAGGACATCCTGGAGTAATCATCAACTAAACATAAATAAAAACGAGCACCCCCAAGAGATGTAACTCTAGAAGGGCCCCAATAGTCAACATGGATATAATCCAAAATACTGTTTGTGCAGTGTATGGCTTTACCGAACTTAGTTCTATGTTTCTTACCAAAAACACAATGAACACAGAAATTTAATTTGCTGATTCTATGACCAACAAGAAGATTAAGATCAGAGAGAATTTTCATACCTTTCTCTCCCATATGTGCGAGCCGCATATGCCACAGTCTGGTAAGTTCAGCTTTGTCTTCAGATTCTGGCTCTCCGGATGTGACAGCAATAGCCCATGTCACTGTGGAACCTATCAGTGTGTATAGAGTTCCAGTTTTCTGCCCCTTCAGTACCACATCATCTCCTCGGTGAACATTCAGTATTCCCTCTTTACCACTGAATGAATATCCCTGATCATCCAGAACACCGAGAGAAATGAGATTCATTGTCATCTCAGGGACATATCTCACATTTGAAAGTGAGACAATCCGGTCATCCCAAGTTTTCAGTCTGACTGTACCGATTCCAACCACCTTACATGGTTGGATGTTCCCCACCACAGCATGGCCAGCTTCCTTCTTGTCATATTTGCTGAACCACTCAAAGTGAGTGCTTATATGGAAGGAAGCACCAGTATCCAGGATCCAAGAATCTGATATTGTGATCGTTGTGGAGATTACCAACACAAGGTCTTCTCCATCATCCAGATCATCAAAAGTCATAGTAGCAGCTGGTAGGGGGTTAGGTTGACCTTGCTATTCTAGCCTTACTCTCTTCTTCGGGCACTCAGTTTTCCAATGCCATTTCTGTTTACAGTAGTGACAAATGTCACCCTCCTTTGACCTCTTCTGAATCTTATTTCCCTTCTTCTTGAATGAAACAGGTTGTGGCCACCTGTTTGTCACCACCAGTCCAGCAGGATATTGTTCAAGTCTTTCAACCGCTGCCTTCTGTCTCATCTCACTAGAGTGTAGGGCAGCCCAAATATCCTCTAGTGTGACCTCTTTTCCCATAATGAGAGATTCAACAAAATTTTCACAAGGAGGAAGAGAAACCAAGAGTAGAAGAGCAGCATCCTCATCATCCACCTTAGCATCTACACGTTTAAGGTCCATGAGGATGCTGTTCAAGTCATCTAGATGCTTCTTCAAAGAGGTTCCCTCTTGCATCCTCAGTGTGAACAGCCTTCTCTTCAACAAAAGCTTGTTCGTCAATGATTTAGTCATGTACAGAGACTCAAGCTTGAGCCACAGTCTTGCAGTAGATTCCTCATCTGCTACCTCAGCAATGACTTCATCCGACAAGTTCAACAGAATGGTGGAGTGTGCTTTCTCTTCACGTCTCCAAGACTCAATCTCAGTTATTCCAAGAGCAGCAGCCGTGTGTGGACCGAAGCCTTGAACCAGAGGACTCCAAATATTGAAGTTTTTCAAATGCGCTCGCATTTTAATCTGCCACATACTAAACCCATTTTTGCCGTTGAATTTCTCAATCGTGGTGTTTAGGGTTCCAGCCATTTCAACAGAATATTGCTTGTACAAAAAAATCTCAAACCCTAAATGCACAATTGCTCGAAAAATCCCAAACCAAGCTCTGATACCAATTGTTGGGCAATCGCGCTTCCACGGGTAGTGAGATTAAGAACAGAAAACAACAGAAAACACAGAAATAAGCAATATATATCCCAATCCACAAGCATCCACGACAGAATCAAAACGAGAAATCAACACAGAAATAACGTGGTTCGCTAGTCGCTCAGTATGACTAGCTACCTCCACCAGAAAATACTTAGGCATTACAGATTAAAACCAAGAATAGTATGTCTTATAGTATGCAGCATTCAGCAGTCGCGAAATCACGCAGAGAGAGAGGAGAACGAAGATAAACAGTTCAACCGGGTCAAAAACAGCCGCCCTAAAAAATAAATACAAATCATTTTATACAAAAATAAACATCCGGTTCATTTAACCGAAATGGGTCGAATCATGGAGCGGGACCTCCGTTATTGTTCTACTGCTGCATCCCCGGGCTTTTAATATTTCCTTTCCTGCACTTACATGAAAATATTAAAACAGATTATTAAGTTAAAACAAATTACATATACAACAATCCCAATGTTAATAAGAAAATTAGATTGATTATTTTTACCATCTATTTGTTCATCATGATTCTAATATGATAGGGAAAAGTTTTGAGATTGTATACCTTTTATTTTGAATTGGTGATTAGTGAAAAAAGAGGATGTAAGTTTTTAAACAACATTTCTAGATTCTTTTGCATTTGCTGATGTTTGGATATGTGGAAATCTTCAAAAGTCTTTCGATGGTAGTGATTTTTAGTGCAGGGTCTCCAAATCTCCAATATTAAGAGAATCGAGTGACATTTCATTGTATATTGTTCTTTGTACACCACCTTCATCTATCATGAATTTGGTGGCATTTGAATCACAATCTAAGTAAAAGATTAGCTTCATTCTTTAGTTGAGCAATGGAAAATCACAATTCATTCTTTAAAATTGCATATTAGGTACCTCAAATTAAAGATATCCACATTTTATTTTGGATTTTCACATAGTTTTAGCTATAAAAGAGACTCAACTTCTAAAAAGTTATCATTTTATATGCCAATTGAAAACACAGTTCCTAGGACCAAAATTATTTTGAGTCTAGAACCTTTGGCAGAAAACCTATTAAAAAGTTGAAATTTCAAGAAATGGGGAGGTGGGGGGTTGGTGGAAAAGATTTGAGAGATTTTAGAAGAGATAAGAGAGATCCATGAATAAGAAGATTGAGAGATGACTAATACATTTTTTTCCCAACATTTCTAACTGATAGAAAATATCATCTCAATAAAATTTTTGTAGTGAACCCATTGTGCCATGCATGAAATTGGGTTGCATCGGGTTAGCAAAAAATAAGTTTTATCAAAGATTCATCCACCGAACAAAGTTGAGACCGTGGTAGTTTGAAGACCCCTTCATGGACATATCATTCCAAAGCCAATGCACTATCCTTTTAAGTATATTATATATCGTAGATGAATCATCATCTTACACTGTAGAGCCCCTTGGATGCTTAGATCCAAAAAAATGAAGAGGTGAGCATATGAAAACTGGTACAGTCACAAGCTTGATCTCCTAAATTGCTACTCAATTATGCTTTTCTCTTGAAGTTGACTAAACCCATATAACCTACAAATTATGCTACTATGAATTCATCCATCCAACAATATTGTCACTATACCCATAATTGTGGCCATATACCTTCTTGTTCTACAAGACTAGCCTTTGAATTATAAAATATCATGAAGGGCCTATTTTTTACTATGGCATGAGCAACACCAACTAATATTCTAATATGCATACTATCACTTGACAACATTGAAGATGATAAATTAGTAGGCTATCTATTGGCTCATCTAATACCTAGAAGAAGATTCTATCTTCCATCTCTAATAAGCAAAACATAGTTCCTAGCAAAAAGTCTCTTTCCATTAATAAATAAGCTCTAATATTGTAAGTACTTGACACTTTGGTTGTCCATGATATATATGAAAAATGTCCATTTGTTTTCATGCAAATCCTCTGTGACAAATTCATACCCAGGTGATGGCATGATAAAATCTAGAGAAGAAAATATTTTCTTAGCTGCATGATGAGGTATAGAGAAACCACCATGTGTGCTTGTGTCACTATCAGTTAATATTTTGAAGAAAAATTTTATTTGAGTTTTGCAATACTTTAGTGAAAATATATACCTTAGTATAACATAATTATCAAATTTTGGAATAGGTTAAAGGGTCATTTGAACATACATTTCATCAATTTTGGGTATGCATGTAAAGAAACATAGTGAAGGAGACATGGTGACATTGAAAAAAGATTTGGATAATTTGGTATTTCATTATTGATGACTCCATGTCCTTTTTCATAAATGTAGCAACCTATTCTTTGTGGCATTGGGTGAAATAAACCACATGTATACATGTTATAGGTAAGTTTATTAATGATCCTACACAAGTTCGCCACAACTCCTTATTTATGCTTTTTTTTCCTCTTTCTCACATCCAGCCAGTAATGAAACCATACTAGTAGTGATTTTTAATAGATCATTCATACTTCCTCATAATAGAAAAAGTATAAAGGAAATAATGATTACTTATAGGTAATGACCAACTTCAAAAAATAACATTGACATGAATTAGCAATTTAAGAGGAGAGCTAATCACGACAACTTCAAGAATAATTTTATTTCACTATGGATAGTAAGTTTGTAACTCTTGTACCATTGATCATGAAGCAAGTGTAACATATAAGAAGGCCAAGGCTAGAGTTAGGCCTATTTTTGAGTTACAATACCATGTGGAGATGGAGGATTTGTTGTATATGGCACTCAAATCTCTAGATGGAGCATCAGCTATGAAAAAAGGGTACTAGACCAAATGCCAACTTTGTGCAAAGTTTTTTATGGAAACCAAATTGGAGGGATGACAATAATGCTTCCAAATCTAAAGTTGAAACTACATAGAGGAAAAACACTACAATGGATCAAAAAGGTAGACATGAGAGCCAAGGACCAATGACATAATAGAGATATAAAATACTTGAGTGTCATGGCATAGGTCATATCTCTTCAAAATGGCCAGATAAAAGAACTATGGTGATGCATAGGAAAGAAATTGTGATAGACAATGAAGAGGAGGAAGAGTCAATGATACCATTTGATGATACTATTATTGCATATTTGGAGTATCTGATGGAAGGAGAAGCATTGGTTACATGATGTGTCTTGAACACTCAAGTGAAAGATAATGATATTGTGTAACAATATGAGAAAATTTGATAAGGAATGACTAAAGATCAATTTCTAGAAAGTATCTTGGTGATATTCTTTTTTTTTGCATATATTCTCATCAAAATTTGGGCGAGTAGTTATCCGATGTTAGTCATTCCTTTATATATATTGTTTGGGCTGAATTGATTATGCTTCCATGGACTAGTTTAAGTCTAGAAGCTATTAGCTTATAAATAAACTTGTATATGACATTGCAACATAAAATAGGTATGTAGTTTTTCATTAAATAGGTATGGGAAGACTTGGGTATTAAAGCTATGTATGCTTATTAAATTTACTTCAACATTCTTCCAAAATAAAAGAAGCTATGTATAGTGTTAATTATTTAATTTCCAATATGATTCCATGCTCCCTTAAAGAAATCTACCATGTATTCGTCTAGCCATATGAATTTTGTGCTCCCCATGAAAAATAACATTCTTTTATCTAAATCGGCGAGAGATTTAGGGACAAGAGATTATGTTCTATATCATGAATTTTTTGTCCTTTAGTAATAGTAGATTTACATTTATTTATTCTGGTTTTTGATGATTTTAGAAGATTTTTATAGTATTCTACAAATTCTTTAGATATTTATCCATATGATGTCATGTAATCTCTATTTTCCTTCATTACTATTATTATCTTATTTATATGGAGTTTTAAAATTTCCAAAGCATGAAAAAACTTTGTGCATCTGTCATTATGCCTTAGATACTTAATCTCATCTATTTGTCTAAAAAAAGAAACTTCTACTTCCTTTATTTTTCTCATTTCTATTTTAAGCCAATTTCATTTTTCCTAAGAGTTTCAATAGGAGATTTTAGTATCTTTTCCTGAATAATTTAGAAGGACTTCCTTGCAAACTAATTTTCATGCTAAAATGCCCAAAATGTTTTTCATTTAATTTTTTAAGTGGGTCTTTCACCATTTTTAGCTTCCTGATCAGCTGGAACATTATATATCCTTGAAAAGTATGTTACCATGTGATAAGCAGTATTAGAGTGAACTCCTTATGCATAAGCCACATATTACTTAATTTAAAGGGGATCTTTCATTCATGAGCTCCTAATTCGATATATAAGAGGAACATATAGTGATCAAAGAAAATTCTTGGGGGCAAGAACTTTGCATGAGAGTCTAGAAAGATATTAACCCATTCTTGGTTTATCATTGCCCAATCCAGCTTCATTACTATTTTCCCATTAGTCTAAGTGAAAAATAGCTTAAAGAAGGGATGTTTCAAAGCTTAATGTGGAGCAATGGTTTACAAAATCCTGACATTTATATAATGTGGCAACTTTTGCCCATTCTTATCCAGTTTAGAGAGAGGGGAGTTAAAGTTTTCATCATAATAGCCCAAAAAGATATTTCTGAAGAAACTTTTCTTGATTGAGTTTTTCTATAGATGTATCTTAATAGCAATCGAGTGAAGGCCATAAATTCAATAATTTTAGTGGTTAGCCTATCTCACATTAGCATTATCCTACCATTTTGATGGTAGGAAAAGTTATCCAAGTAATCTAAAATTTTGAATTTTGATTTCATTAGACACGTTATCTTCTCTAGATTTAATTTTGCTTCAATAATAGCAAATATATCTATCTGATAAGCCTTTAGAAGTTTAACAACTTCTTTGTGCTTAATGGAATAGTTAAAATCTCTTATATTCCAGCTAGCTATTTTCATTAAAATGTTCATTCTTAGTACCCTTCCTTCCTACTCTTTTTTGTTTAACCACATAGGTACTTTCATTAAAAGTAGTTCTATTTTTTATGCCTCGATTTCTTAGTGAATCCCCTTTATTTTTATAGTTTCCATAAATATAATAGCATTTTCCATAACATTCATTTGACATAAGGACTCATATTGTGCCCTAGTGACCATTCATATGTATGTGCCTCTTATACATCATGTATTCCACCCCATCACACAATGTTACATAGGAACCCTTCATAGAGATAGTTACATATATGCCACCCTTACATTCTGCTACAAAGAGGCCTATAGGTACAAAATCATCTACTATTCCTTGCCTCAAATTTACTTATGTCATCCTTACATACATAATAAGAGACCCCCGCACCATTACACCCACTCCAATTACATAATCTATCTTTACATATGACACCTTACTTTGTGCATATAACCTATAAAACCCCATCACATATTGATGCAGTTTATATGATAAGCCCATTTGCATACAATATGATTTGCTATCATAGCTTTCTAATATATCTAGTAGATACATCATTTTGAAACATATCTATCGAGGGGATTCTTCATATTTAGGTTGACTCCTACTCCATACTTGGAATTCTTAGGGTGTGGAGTACAACACTAGAGTTGTTTAGCTCATGTGCAATTTTGGGTGCCTCACCATGTCTGATTTGATGATTTGTGATTTGTCCAACAGCAAACTAGGCCTAGCATACAGCATATTAGATCTTCACAAGTATATCTAGGAAGGTCATATTTTGGCCAATGGTTTAAACTGATCATATATGATCCCTTGATAAATAATCCAAGAAGTCCATTTATATTTATATCCATGTTCCTTTCCCAGAAATTAGGGTAGGGCCAGTGATAGACTTGTTTTATCTATTTTCTAGTGGCATTTTGACCTTCATGTTGTTGCAAAAATATACATAAGCCATCCATACCTAGAGGTTATATCACCTCTCCTCAGATAACCCTTAGAAATGAAGACATCTTCTCAACCCACCCTCCAAAATTCTAGATATAGTACCTCCAAATAGTAAAGGAACCATACTTATTATTCTTAGATTTGGAGGAGTTGAGATCTCCAAGCAGACATTTAAAAGGGGCCATGTGGAGAAGTACCCATTTGAGATGTGTCTTTAACCTTACTCTTGTTTCTAAAAATTTAGAGACGGCGATTCTCTTGACGCAAATAATTCTTTCTTCTTCTTCTTTGATTGAACTATTATGAATCTGTCTTTCTCACTTTATATTTGTTGAGTATTTCCTTTATCTTCTTGTAAGGGGATTTTTAAACTTTCTCCTCTTGGAGATTCCACGTCTTCTTAAAAGGATGGAAGTTGACCTTCCTCCAATGTCAATTTAATCTCAATCTCTTTAGCTGGGCCATGCCTTTTAGTTGATACAGTAGGACTTTGTGACATTCTTCTTCTTTGTTCTCCTTCATCATCTTCCCTTTTTTCTTATAGTTACTTAATGAGTGCCCAAATATCAAGAAAAATTTGCAATACAAGGGCATGTTTTCATATATAATCGGTTGACCAATCTTAAAACCATCAGAAAAGTTTAGGATGATTTTTTTTGTAAGCCTCCCTCTATGTCTATTTTAACTAAAACCCTGGTATATGTAATTTTTTCTATACTTAAGGTTAGTTTATCCATGTTAAGAGGTTGCCCAATGCAAATCATAGTTTTGTTAAGGCCAATTGAATTATAAAGATGAATCAAGAAGTTTGAGAATTTCACCCAAGGCAAATCATAGGTGTGTAATTAATACCACCCCATTATCTTTTTATTCCAGAGAAGTCAAGATATGTGGGAGTTCATCAACATCCAATTTTGACACCTTGATAGCCCAATTTGTATGTAAAGAATGCAATCCAATATAATTATCATCAAGATTATCAATAGAATGTATATTCAAGCCATTATTATGACATATATTATCAACTATATGTAATCCATTATAGTCTTTGTCAGCTATATGTAATTATGTACCCCCAAATTCATGGTTAGCATATGCATTAAAAAAAATCTATGCATTCATTGTGATATGTAGCATCAATAGAATGAATATTATGATATCTGCCATGAATTTTATTATTTAAAGGAGAAGAAATGTATATTTGATCGGTGATTTCACAAAAATAGCCATAAATCTCACATGAATCCACATTATTATTAGAAGAATATTTAGGTAAAAACTCAATTGGATCAGTAAAGATCTTGCCAACAAAAATATTGTATGCGAATCACCATCAACAATTAGAAACTCTATTACTTCGAAATTACTTTTTGAAATGATTACAAGCCTTTGTCTTTGATTTTCTCCGAGGGTGAAGCATTTTGGCTTCGAGAATCCATAAAACTTGGCTGGATTTCGAAGAGCCTTTCGGATGCATTTAGGTTATTATGGGAACTAATAGGTTTAAATACCTCGGCTCCCTTAGTAGTGCCCATTTAATCAATTTTTGAGGTTAAGTTTATAAGTTCAAAAAACTTCCCTCTCTTTGATCCATACTAGATTGATTCTGCAATATTCGGAACAAAAAAAATGGTCTAGAAAAAGATTTGGGAAGGAGAGAGTGGAGGCATATGGTTTTTGGTTGAGAACAAGTTTTTGATATCTTATTGCTTACTTTAGTGAAATGCTCATTGGTGGTGCCTTCAAGTATCCAACTTATGTGAATGAGCTTTAAGTTAGGTTAGAGCTTTACGAACTTGGCAACATTACCTTTAACCAAAAAAATTACCTTCTACATGGATCATGAGTTCCTATAACATTTGAAGGGACAAGTAAATTCTAACAAATATCAAACCAAATGATCGAATTTATTGAGAGTATTTTTTTTGTCATTCAATATAAGAAAGGTAAAAGACAACATAGTGATTGATGCTTTATCTCGAAGGCACGCACTTGAGGTAAAGGTCCTTGGTTTTCATCATGTGAAAGAAATGTAAGAAAATGATAATGACTTCACAACTCTTTATGGGGAAAGTGAAAAAACTACTTTTGAGAAATTCTATAAACTTGATGTATATTTGTTTAGAGAGAATAAATTTTGTATGCCCTATAATTATATAAGGTTGTTTCTTGGTCATGAGACACATAGTGGGGGTTTAATAAGACATTTTGGGTATTAAGGAAATACTTAACACCTAACAAGAATACTTCTCTTGGCCTAAAATGAGGGTTAAGAGAGAGAGAAAGATGTGGAAATACTGTCCTTGGTGCATAACATGTAAGAAGGCTAAATCTACAATTAGGCCTCATGGTTTGTATACACTACTACCCATTCCATCAACACCTTGGATAAATATTTTTATGGATATTATTATAGGTTTGTACAAATCAAAGAATTACATTGATTCTATTTTCACAATTATTGATAGGTTTTCTAAAATGTCATATTTTATTGCACGTCATAAAACTAATGATGGAACTAATGTGATTGGTTTGTACTTTAAAAAGATTATAATTTTGTATGGTGTTCCTAAAACAATTGTTTCTAATTGAGATATTAAGATTTTAAGCTACTTTTGAAAAGTTTTGTGGGGACAATTAGGAAATAAAATTCTATTTTCAACTTGTCATTCACAAATTAATGAACAAACTAAAGTAGTTAATAAAAATTTATCTACTCTCTAAAGGATATTGATTCACAAGAATCTTAAATCCTAGTTAGATTGTTTGTCACTCCATGAATTTGCTTATAATAAGAGTGTTCATTGCACAACTAACATGTCACATATTGAAAGAAAAAGTATAGATGGATACCAAAAGATAGAAATGGTAAAGAAATTATGCGAGATGGTTAAACAACACATTCAGAAAAGAAATGTACATTATGCAAAAAATACTAACAAATGGTGTCAAGATGGTCTATTTCATATGCATTCAATGTTAAACCCATGAAGAGATAGTCCATTTCAAGTCTTGGAGCATATTAATGACAATGCATATAATATAGACCATCCCAATGAGCATAATATTAGTGCAATCCTCATTGTGCTTGATCTCTCTCATTTGATTAGTTTTTGATTCAAGGACAAATTTTTTTGAGAAAGGTGGGAGAGATAAGAATGTGGATCATTTTCAAAGCACTAAAGATCCACTTGAAATGCCAATTGGGCTTATTACAACAGTAAGGGCTAAGAAGTTTTGAGAGGAACTCAATGAGCTCATGAAGGAGTTCATTTTGGTCAATCCAACATTACAATAAGAGTTTGAGCCAAATTAAGTCTTTGAAGGAATTAGAGCTAACAAAAAATCCCAAATGTCATAAATATCATCAAGGCTAATGATGGTCATAATTCATACAATTTTTACAATTAAATGTGAAGGTTTGGTGACTTAAATGTCAATTTTAGATGGTTTAGATGTCAAAGTTAGGTTGCTTAGATGTCAAGGTTAGGTTGCTTAAGTGTAGTTATGGTGTTAAAAAATAAATTCCAAAACTATGCTATGAGCTTAATAAGATATAACAAAGCCATAACAAAAAAAAATACTATGACTTTAAATGTTATTTTGCCTCACTCCTCTCAATAATCCAATGTCTTCAATTTCACTCAAAAACTACCAAATTTCATTATAATTCTTCATAATCCAATAAATAAATCATGATTTAGTGAAATTATTCTATTTAATACTTTTGTATATAAATAAATTATGAATAAATACTAAAATAACTAGTATCATTCAATATTTTAGATACTGAATAAACTCACACGCTAAAGTGATTTTTCATCCCAAAATAATAAATTTCTTTATATATATATATATAAATTATACTTTCCATCCATATTCTATAAGTATTTTTTATGACTAAGTTTGACTATTATAATATATCTAGAAGGTGAGATTATTCTTTTTTGTGGACATATAAATGAGTAGTGGTGGAGTTTGAGTTTCACGGCTAAATTAGAAGGTGCATAATGATCTATGTTAATAGGTATTTATTTCAACATACTACAAAGAAAAAAAAAGTTTAGGTCTCCTCTCATGCATTGCTATTGTTAATATCCATAACTAGACTATCAAAGAGTTGTTACCTCTATTATCCAGGTTAGATTCATCCTATAATCTCTTACTTTCTATTTATTTCATGAGCTTTCTTTTATCATTGAATCATATTCAATATATTCTATTTTAGGGTTTCATTCTTTTCTTTCTCTTTTCCATGATATTGTGGTTTTTTGGATCACCATGATTTCATTCTCCTAAGATGCAATGACTTTAAGGATCACTATAGTTTTTTATTGGACTATACTTTGAGCTATTTCTTTCTAGAACTCCAATGTCATGGCACTATAATTTACCACAACTTATTCACTAGCTTCTATATCTCTAAAGTTGCAGTACTGGTAAAAGCCAAAACTTTCATTGCTACATCCATTTCTTTTTATACTTATTTCAAATCTTCTAAAATTATTATTGAAAACATAATTTTCTCTATCAATTCATTATCCATTAGTTGAGATTTTTACTTTGTTTTTTTCTTTAGTAATTAGTATTCAAATTATCAAATATTCTTATGTATTTTAGTGATTTATGATGATGTATATGTATAAAATTGGAAAAATTATTAATTAATTTCATGACTTTGGATTGTTGGTTGGTTTTGATGAATTGTTGTGAAACTAATAAGTTTTTAGAGGTGTTTAGTTTAGAAGAAAGAATAAGCAGTCTTGCATAATTTTAGTATCTATTCTTGGCCAAAATTCTACCAAATTGATCATGATAATATTTGTACACTACTACCCTATTAACTTGTTAGTATAATATTTGTATTATATGACACATTCTTTGTGGCTATTATATTATTATGAAATCATCGTCATATTTTTCTCATAAAATTTAAATGATTGTAGTATTAATTCTACATCACAAAATCAAGTATCCCATTGGTATTCAAAGTTGTAGCCAAGTTCTTGTTCCACAACTTTATCTTTAATATGGCCTAGTAGTCTTAAGTCAAAGTAGTGGTTATTTTTACAAAACTATGATTTTTGAGCTATAAAAAATTATGGAGCTAAAACTACTCCAGCCAAAGAAAGTGATTCTTATCCTCAAATGAAGGTAAAACTATATTGTTTATGCATGGGCTAATTACTAGTATTGTGACATCCTTACAACATCATGGTGACATCATATATGAGAGATGTAAAGGCCAATGACTTAGTTACTCACAGTCCTATAGACACTTGAGACATATAAAAGAAAATTTTTGTGATATAGTTATTTCCTAGCACCATGACCACATGTCACTTACAAGAGACCTTGTCAAATCCAATGTTATTTTATTGTGACAACCATTAAATGATCAAGAATGATAAATAATAACTTACAACACAACTATTTCATAATTTCATAGCTATATAACAACATGAAAGGTCAATTTATGAATTTTCTTAGCACTACAACCCTTTATGAAAAAGAAGAAGACAGGTGCACGAAGCCACGACCATTTCACATCACCGTGACTTTGTGTTATAGAGACATTATGCTCAAGTCATTGTTATTGCCAAGGTCTATGACTTTGTATTACAAAGATATAAAAACACATTTAACATTCATGACTATTTTCTAGAGTAATAACCTCAAGTTTAAGAGATGAAAGTTAAAGGCATGACTTTCTTTTGAAAGCCGCTACTTCCTTCCAAGAGTAATGAATACTCTATGTAGGAAATGACTATAGAAAATAGTCATGACTGTTGAATGTCATGATTCTCTGAATACAAGTAATGATTTTTTTATAAAAACAATTACTTGAAAGCTGTAACTTTCTACAAAGAGTAATGCAAGTAATGCATACTCTTATGAGCTTCACAAGCAAGTAACGAATGTAATACTTAATGTTCATCACTAGAGTTGGGGGTGTTGCTCTCAAACCCCTCTATAAGGTAGATTTGGAGATTTTAATAAAAACTATAGATGATCTAAGATTTGTATAATTTGATTTATATGATGTTATAATGGGTTTTTATTAATAATAATGTTTGATTTATATTATATTATAGATATTGATAAATATATGATTAAATAAATTTTGAACTAGTATTTTAATTATTAATAGGTTTGTGCGATATTGTCATGGTGGATAGTGACAAATAAACTATGAGGCTCACTCATATATATAATAGGAATAAAGTGAAATTTCTTTTGACTATGATGTGCAATATAAACTTATATGTTAACATTCGAAATTTGGGTATGTCAATCATTACAAATTTGACACTGAAGCTAAAAATGTGATTAATTTTATATGATATTCCATTGTACACATATTAAAAGAATAGGTTTTTGATTGGGATCGACATTATATAGGATATTTTTCAAAGGGTCTCACATTGGTATGAGAGTCACATTATCACCAAATAGGATGGTGATAAGTAATCCTCAAGGCATGCACAAATATGTTATGATTCGAAAAGTAGTGATAGTCCTTGTGATTTGCTTTTACTTTTATGGTTGTACTCATAAGGTGATGATAGTCCATTTTGAGTTCTTTTTACTTGTATGGTTCCCACTTATAATATGGTGATCTCCAAGGGAAAGCATATGTTAATTATGTGAGAATAATGCTTACAAAGCCAAAAGTACAAATACTTATATTGTATATTAATTCTTGATATTTATGACACATGAGACTACGAAATAAGAGTGCACATACAAAATAACTATCAAGAGCAATTTATAAAATTGCTTAAATGGTATAAGATTATGCATGACTCTCAAGCAAGAATAATTTGTTATTTCAGTGATACTGTATCGAGGGGGTAGCTATCATGGACCACCATTGGAATGTGCTCTATGGTGACAACCACCTTATATGTCTTTAGGGAAAGGAGTTATTACACAACACCATAATCTTTGTCATATGTTCAAACATAATATAATTGGAACTAATTTAAATATGCATCACATTAATTAAATGAATAAATCCATTAATCTAAGATTGTCTCATAATTTGACTATTTATTTTACTAGTAATGAATTATCTCATTATTGAATTAATAATTGAAATACTGATGTTATCTTATGGGATTGATATCTGAATGAAAGTCTTATTTACTAATTATAAAACTCATCTTCTTGTAGATCTATATTGATGAGATACTCTAGTTAATAAACTTTTAGGGCATTATCTAACCAATAAAATTAGCCAGTATAACAAAGTCACAACTAATTTTTGATACCATTACTAAAAATTATATAGTTTAGCTCTTAAACATGAGTTACCATAATTATTCTTATAAAAATATAATTTATTTTTAATAGTTTATATAACTTTGAGTTTAACAAATCTTCCCAAATCTAAATGCTAGGTATTATTAACTTATTAAGAAAGTGGATAGTTGTATTTTGATTTTTATATGTATCTTTTTTATTTTTTTAATAATCCTTTATGAGCCAAATCTCTGAGACTAAGCTAAACTTTCTAGACATAAAACATCAAAAAGAATTAGAAGCATAATTACCATACATATAGCTGATAAATAGCCTATGAAGGGCACTTCTAATAATATAGAGTCATGAGATAGTAATGTGCAAGATATCCAATAGCTCATTCACCACCTTATCTTTGGACATTGTTGGAGGTTTATGATGATGAAAAATTATTCAGGTATTCGATTATAACTAGTGAAAAAAATATATTTTAATTTGAAACCAAATCTTATAACTAAGGTTCAATATACTAGTACAATGAAAGAGCATTAGATGATCTTAATAGATATGTCATGATATTTCTAGAGCTATGTAACATGGTGAAAATGAATGGAGTTATATTCGATGCAATAAGATAATATTTATTTTCATTTTCAATAAATGACAAGTCACATAGTAGGTTCCAATATTTACCTTAAGATTCTATTGAGATTTAGGATGAACTAGTGATGGTATTTCTTACTAAATTCTTCTCACCTCAAATTATATCTTAATTATGATTGAAGTATGATGATGCTTTGAATGATAATAAGAAGTCATGAAAATTTTTATAATGTTATGATATTATTGTTATATAACCAAAATCACAATTTATGAAGTTACTAATAAGAGCCAATATTATAAAAGTTGGACTTATCACACAAGAAAAAAAAGTAGAGGGAGAAATAAAATAAAAATCAAAATGAGGCATAATAATGCCCATCCTCTATGTATGAAAATAGAACATAGCCCGTCACACCCCAATCCATGTGGGATTCCATTCATTCATCACACAATAAAATGTGCAATAAAATAATATTTTTTTCTTTTATTTGCTCAGCAGAATTAAAAAACAAATAATATACAACTCAAGCCACAACCAATTTTCATTACACGTTTGATCATGTATGTGGATTTGTCATATGCACTAGACCTGTACTAGAAAGGGGATCCCATAACGAAGTAAGCAAAGCTCAACAGAGGTAAACTCATACAAGGCTACTCCCCACCAAAGTGCATGTAAAAAAATCATGTGCATATATTAATACTCATTCATGTACATTATTTACATTAATGTAAATATAGATGAAATATTTTTATGCCCATATATTGAGTCTCATCAATTCCCCCACACATGCCAAACTAAGTGTAACATATTATATATATATTGGACATACTCCAAAAAATAATATTCGATATTCTCCGAAAAATATATTTTTTCCTTGGACATTCTATGATAAATATCGGACATTCTCTGAAAAATACTGTGTAACTCAGTTTAGACATTATCTCATTTCGAGTATGCATAAATAATATTTTTTATAATTTTATATATATTAACCATGCTCACACCCATTTATTTATGATATCCCCATGCATATGAAATGTAAATATATCATTTATGATTAAATTATATTTCATGCACAATTATAACTACAAGAACACAAATCACGCTGCCATATATTACTAAACGAAATACATAATTTTCGAAAATTAACCATTCACAATTTAATTTCAAAAACAAGTTTGAAATGAATTATAATTTACAATCATTTACGACCCTTAAATGGAAAGAAATTCCAATAAATAAAACACCAACCTCTCAGAATATTCTACCAAAACTTTTGGAATTTTGTACTAACAGAAAATTCTCATTGAGTATAACAACTTTTATTCTTAGACTATTTTATTTTAACCCCGAAATAATCAACTAATTTGAAAAAAAATTTATACAGTTCTTTTTTTTTCGGCACTAAACACTCCTCTCTCCCACAATTTTAGTCATTTTCAAGTTTTTCCATTTTCATATTCATTTCTATATTATTATTATTTTATCAAAATAATAAATAAAAAAAGCCTCCTTTTGACACCTTGGTTGTGCATGCACACAACAACGTTTTCTCATTTTTTAATTTTATTAGTATTATTATTATTATTTTAATTAATAATAAAAAAATAATATTTAAAAAATGACTAAATTTTGACTGCCTCAAAATTTGACGAAATTTGTTATTGAAGTCATATTTCTCAAATGAATTCAATAGTAAAATCTATTTTATCATCCTGATTCTAAAATTTTTAGATTTTTTTTCCTACTATAAAATTTTTATTCTACCTCATTTTCCATAAAAATCATATTATTTATTTATTCATTTTTTTTAGGTTTTTTAGAGTCATACACAAAATAAATTGGATCGGGGACAATAATTGAAACCTAAATCCCAAATGCCTACCTCTATCAAAAATTCATGATTCGACGAGATAATTACCAAACTATCTTATATGAATCCCTCACAAATATCAAGCTAACATAGTAATCAAAGGTTAGTTTATTTAAATATGCATGATGAATATGATCTATAACAAATGAATTTAGTTTTGTTATATGTTAAATGTTGATGGACATGGGAGTGTTTTAAAATGCTTGACCTAGGGTTTTATCAATCTAATGGTTGGCTATGATAGAGAGGTGATAGATCTACTTTGAGACACAAAACAATGGAACATACATCGATATGAAGTGACACCCTTTTGATCACCTTCTCCTAATGATTTTTTTTAATGGGTGTAATTGCTAAGTTGATATAAGTTAATTGATGTAAGTATGAAACTAATAAAATCGAACATACATACATCATTATGACCATATCATTGTGTGTTCTCCAGAGTACTAATTAGACAATAAAGACACGCATGGTTGAATTAACTATTAAGGAGAATTGAAAAATTGCCTAAAAGGAGTAGGAATTATGAGATCATTAATTGTGTGCATCTTTAGTAAATGGTGACAAGTATACTAAAGGTACCACCACATAGGGATTATCCATGATGGTCATAGCTCATGATTAATTAACTCTTAAAGGATAATAAAGCAATTAAAAATCCTATATTTTCTGACCCTTCATCCAACAAACACGTATTGGATTACCATAACATAATAGAAGAAATATCATTATGCACAATAAATTAAACCATTCCTAAAATCTAAGTATCTTTCTGAGGCCTAATTTTAACTTGTCAAATTAAAAATTTTTTTTAATTCTCTATATTTTGATCAGAGTATCATTTCTAATCCCCATGGAATCAGTATATAGACTTACATTCAATTTATTACTTGTATGACTCATATATTTGTGAAATACAGTTTATGTATGTAAATATGCTTAATGAGATTTAGTACACAAATCCAACAAGGTGAGATTATTATTATATTTATTAATAATATATTATTCTGCTCAACTATGAGGAGATATTTATTTAGTTCAGAATATTTGATTAAATGTTGCTTTCCATATGCTGTTGCAAAGAGTATGTCAAACGTATGAAATTAATATATGCTTACTTAGGCACATCCTTATTTCTAATTTCCACTCTACATAGTTTTAGGTGAGAGCTAATTCTAAACATAGTTGAGTTATAGTCACAGACATAAAAAAACTAGAGTGGAGAGAGATAAATTAAGAGATCATTACAAATGAAAATGAAAGGATGATAAATCTTATTTTATTTGCATTTTCGTCTATTTTAGACTAGGGACCCGTTTGATAAAACTGAAAAAATTAAGTGCGGAAAAATAAGTGTTGAAAAATTAAGGCTGAATTTTATAAGTGTTAAATTTGTATTGAAAAATTATTTGATAAATTACTGTTAATTGAATGTTGAAGATAAATATATTGTTTGATAACTGTAAATGCTGAATACTGAAAATGATATATTTTACATATTTACCCTTATTATCATTTTATTACATATTATACAATATAAATAGAACTTCTAATGAATTTTATTGCACTACAATTATTAATTATCATAAAAAATAAAATTACTAAAAACATATACATAAATAAATCATAAATCCAAAAAAGAAATAAAAATGTTTAAAAAATAACCAATAAAATCTATATTCTTTAAAACTATCCAAATTTTTAATATAAAAATAAAAATTAATGAACAACTAGTTGATTTGATATTTTTTCTATTAAATTAATCATGAAATAGAGTTAGGTTTAGGGTTTGTAGTGTCGGAGAAAAAGGGAGAAGAAGACAGATTGACAAATTGAAATGTTGAGTGAATGAGAACGAAAAAAAAAGGAAAAAAAAAAACAAATTGATAAATTTTTAAAAAAAATTTTGTTGAAAATTTTCACCATTCAACACTGAGTAGGTCTCACCCTGCTTAATATTTTTAATACTATTTAAATTAAAATTCTAAATTGATAGCCTCTAAATATTTTTTAAAAATTTAGGATAATTGTAATTCCTATTTTATTTTTAATATTTACAAATTACCACATATTTTTATGTCAACTAACAAAACTACCTTCAGATGAGCGCCCTGATCTGACACCTCCGTTCCTTCCCACGAAACTGCCACAAGGGGAAATGGCTGAGAATCTCGATCTACGCGCCCATGATAATCTCTGTAAAGTAGCTGCTCCAAGTTCTGAGACGGATGGAGATCGACCCAACATAGAGGATTATCTTCCGGCCGGTTCTTCGATTCAACAGCCCCACGGAAAACTTCTCCTGTATGTATTTCTCCAGATTCCCCTGTGTTTTCTATGATTTCTCAGCTGTCAATCCGAAACCTATGGAGTTTTGAGTTTTATTAATTTCGTAACGTTGATTTGGAATCTTCAGGCGAGATTTTCTCGACATTTCGCCAACCCTAACCGAGGCTGCCGGTGCTATTGTTGATGTGAGCTGGCTTTTCATTTCTACTGCGCGCCAAGGCGTATTTATTCACAAAAATTTCGATAAGATTCTAAGTTAATTCTCCTAACGCTCACTGTATTCCTTCCCGTGCATCAGGATTACCGAAGAAGAATTTGTGTCGGTGTCGATTTCAATTTGTAAATAAATAGTGGCCACTGGTATTTGCTCCTGAAAATATTCCGACATTGATGCGACCATCACTGATCGTCGTCTCTTCTCTATGATTTTTTTTTTTTACCTCCTGGGCACCGGCCACAACATGATAAAAGCTGATTTTTTTTGTTCTCAATTCTCTGTGCTTGCTGTTTCCATCTCCCCATCTGCAAAACTCATAGTACAAATACTACAAGATTCAATTCTCCATGCCAGTTCCCCTCCTCAAAGTTTGGTGGATTCCATCAACTCTTCCACGCAAACATGTTCTTCACGTCGACCTAGATGATAATTGTCAATCTATCACAAAAATATAATTTTGTTAATTACATTATATTTTTGATGATCATTTTTATGTCAATATATATCAATAAGCACACGCACACATGTATAAAGTGATGGGCTAATCTTTAAGGGCCAGCTCAAACTACAGGGGAATGTATCAGACCAATTTTCGAGGCCATAGTCTCAGCTTGTGTTTTTTTTGTGATGGGACTTATCACTAATATCAAGCATCTTTTTTAGCCATACATTAAATCGCAATCATTTTTTTTTTTTTTTTGTGTTTCTCATGATCACGTTGTACTTGATTATATGTATTAAAGATAGTTAATTTATTTTCAAAATACAATTGCACAATGCATTCAAATTAGTTTTTAAAATTTGTGACATTATTTTCAATCCCAAAAGCTCATAAAGGGGTGTGAAGCCTGTTTGACATATATAATTGATATGAAAAAAGCAGAGCCTAGCTTATTAGATACCCCTATAATCTGTGAATTTTTAGATGTATTTTCGGAGGAATTCCCAAGATTGCTTACACAGAGAGAGATTGAGTTGTTATTGATGTTGTTCCCAGTGCAACTCCGACATCTATTACACCTTATAGAATGACTCACGAGGCACGGCACGGTTCAGCAGTGCCTGGGCTGGCCCGGCATGGAAAAATTTTGTGCCCGGGCCCATGCCGTGCCCGAGTTAGGCATGAGCCGTGCCGTGCCTGGCCCGTACCGTGCCGTGCCTAACCCGACACGGTTCGGCCCGCGGCATGGCACACCGGCACGGGTTTGTCCCGTGAGCCCGACACCACGATGGCCCCTCCCGCAAGAATGACCGCGGGTTGGGTCTGATTCGACCCGACTCGCGGTCCCCCGTATCCCGAACCGCTCGGACAGGCAAGCCCGAGTGGGCCAGGCAAGGCACGGCACGGTACAGTAATCGTGCCGTGCCTGGCCCGGCACGGCGGCACGCTCGTGCTCAAAAAATTCGGGCCGGGCCGGCCCATTCGACACCTCTATTCGAGTGTATCACCATTGTGAGTACTAGAGTCATTTGTTAAACAAAATGATACACTTTGGCTGTATGTTAATTACAATCAACCGAATAAGATGATCATTAAGAATATGTAACTATCACCAATAATCGATGACTTGTTCGACCAATTGAGAGATGCAAATATCTTTTTAAAGATTGACCTATGATCTACGTATAATCAATTAAGGATTAAGGATGTAGATGGGCATAAGATGGAATTTAGGATATGGCATGGACATTATGAGTTACTTGTAATGCTATTTGGATTGACAAATTCATTGGCGGATTTTATTGACTTGTTGAATCTTATTTTTGATCATATGTAGATTAATTTGTCATGATGTTTATCCCTGATATCCTTTTGTGTTCAATGGATCGGAAGATCATGATATACACCTTCAGACAGTGTTGGAAACCTTGAGAAAGGAACAATTATATGCAAAACACTGTAAATATGAATTTTGAATGAGAGAAGCTCTCTCTACTGGATTCATAGTATTGCAAGAAGAAATTACAGTGAATCCAAAGAAGTTAGAAGTGATTTTTGAATGGAAATCACATAGAAATATCACGGAAGTGCATAATTTTTTAGGATTGACAAGTTACTATAGAAGTTTTGTCAAGGGTTTTTTGGTGACTATGGGCCTAATGATTATATCGTTCTAAAAGAATATGAAATTTGAATGGAGTGAAAAATGCCAAGCGACTTTTGAAAAATTACATGTGAAATTGGTGCCACATGCTTCATGCCCAATTGGTTTATGTCAGTAGATTACAAAGATGCACATTAGCTGTGTGCTTCGTCCCTCATCAATGTAATGTGAAAGCACGTGCACATGGTGTGCATGGCCACGTGCACTGTGCCGATACAATATATTTGCTCTCCCACCCACCCTATGGTTCTCACCCCCTAAGGTTTTTATATCTGTTGCTATGCATATAGGAAACTCTTATATAATGAGGTAGTCAGATTAGAGCAGTGTACAAGATGAGTGCTTTTATCCATAATACACTAAAAAAATACAAAAGATGTAAGCCACAACAATCTAAAAAGCTTAAAAAATTGTTTGTCCGTAGAAGATGAACTTTCAAAATTTTCTTGAAGAGGAAGTTAGAAGAGTATATTTTAAGTAATTTTTTTCTATTAATGTTGCCCGCCGACTAAATGCCTTATATTTGGATTGATTACATCTTTTTTGTATTATGGATTTTTTTTTTTTTTTGGTATTTTAATTTTTATCTGTCGAATATGTGCGAGGATTTGTATGATCATCATATTTTATGGCAAAATAAGATCCACACGATTGATCTTGATTATACCGAGATTGTGATTTGTTGATGTTGGTATTTGTTTATTTACATTCGCAGGCCATGCTAAAAAAGTATTTTGCATGTGTAGGACTCGTTCACACGATGTTTCAAGTCAAATCCACCAGAACCTTGGAACTGGAACATGTACTTGTTTCCGTTGTGGTGTCTCGGTGTAATTGTTAGATATGGGGTGCTATTCCCAACCAGGTTCGACATCTACGGCATGAGAAATCCCGCTAGTCCCGACGGCGGGAACAACCCCATGATGTTTTGGAAAATATACTATCCGGGGATGTGCTTCTGCCGGCTGGATTGGCCCCTTGGGGCACGTGCCATTGGCATTTTACTTTTATATGCTGTGTGCTTTGGTGCTCCTCTCCTCTGATGGATTTCAGGTAAATGCAGGGTTCTAGTACTTATTGTGGGGTGGATGATTTTCCTCTCCTTTTATGTCCCAGTGCACTTTCTACTGAAAGGACATGAAGTTTTGCGGAGAAAGATAGAGGTGCGCATATCTACTTTATGTAATATTTTGCTTGAAGTTTTCTTGGAAATTTTTTTTTTTTTTTTTTTTTTTTGGGGGGTCTTTTGGGGTTTTGGAGGCACAGGTAACATGAGAAATTATTAATTTTACGACTATTAATTCGATGTAAGAATGCTTGGGCATTGAGTTGAGCACAATGTGATGATAGTGAAACCTGAAGATGCAACGACACTGACATGGTGTTGTTACATTTTGGGTTTTTGGGGTTTTTGCTTGAATAATAAGCCATTCTCATTTTTTAGCATGATGTCTAATCTAATGGAGAAGGCGTGCTAATTTTGTGTGTGTGTGTGTGTGTTTGTGTGTTATAATTGTAATGTCAATCCACAAATGACATTGTTGTAGATATCATTTAGAGATGGGAAACAAGCTGGCTCGATACGTTTTGGCTTGGCCCACTTGGGTCATGGGCCAAAAGGTTGGCCCATTTTAGCCCTTTTTTTATTTGCATATGCCAAATTGGGCATGAATGGGCCAAATTGTGCTGCAATCCTAAAGAGTAAAAATACTAAAACATACCAAAAATGTGCATGGTCATATAGATATTTTGTTATCTAATTCAATATCTATCATCTTCTAAAAGCCTAAAACATTCATAAAATAATCACTTGCAATTATATTTTTTATGTAAAAATTTGTTCTCATCAATGTGATAATTGACATAGCTAAAATCAAATCAAAAAATTGAATACTTTTTCATTATATGTAAAGAAATGCCAAGCCCATCTATTGTATAAAATAAAATTCATTAATGAAAATATAAAATGATCACCATGACACCATCTCATAAAAATTATAAATTATTCATAAAATAGTATTACTAATTATGAATCATAATCAATTTCAAATCATCAATGAAATTATAAAATTGAATTTAAATATAATAAGTGCTAAAAAACTCGCTAATATCCAAAGTATCAAAATAATAAAGTAATGATTAAATAATATCTTTATAATTAGAAATTTAAAATTTCAAATAAAAATTCATAAATCAATATTCTTCATCCTCATTTGTATTGTATTATTTTTTAGCAATAATATTTAAATCCCTTTTAGAAAGATTTATATCATTGATATTGGTTGAATCATTATTATTATTATTATCTATACATAAAATATGTATAAGTTAATAAGAAAATATATACAGGAAATATTTATTATAATACTCAATAATAAATTAAACTTACCAACAAAATCAAGTAATCAATTACGTGTGCATAATGCATGTGAGAGCTTGGATAGTTTTATCAATCATTTTATTCCTATTTTTTTCAAAACACACGAGACAATGCTAAAAGCACATTCTGATGCCATGATAGTTTTGGAATGCTCTTTACATCACAATCTATCCTTACAAGATAATCAAATCTATTATTTTTATCTTCGTAATAACTAAGGACATCAAAATTTTTAGAATAGAAAATTATCGACTCTTCCAAATAAAGATCAAGTTGAGACTTTTTCATAATTGTTACTTTTTTGGTAATCAAATTCTTTAAAATCTTATAAAATAAAAAATAAATATTTCATTAAACAATATAAATATATGTAATTAAAAAAGAAACAAAATAAAAATGGACTTCTTTAAAGAGAAATTACATCGTATATAGGCAAATTCAAATATTCTCCATTAAATAACAAACTATTTGATAAATATATGTGTTTTTCCAATTTCTTTTGATTTTTATTATTCGAAGATGTATTATCCAAAATAATAGAAATTTTTTTGTTCTCTATTGCTCATTTTTTAAAAATTCAAGTACCTTCAATGTAAAATGATGTTCAATGTGTGAAGGTTGCATATGAGTAAATGATATATATATATATAAAAGCTTCCAATCCCTTTTAACATAATGTGCATTCAGAGATATATATCTAATTTTATTGCATGCCATTCAACATTCATAAGTCAAACATATTCTATCATCAATTTGACATAAGTTGTTTCTTCAATTTTTTTTTAATATCATATTTTTTCATCATATTACTTTTATAAATATCCTCCGTTCAACAATGCTAAAAGGTAGATAATGTGAAATAATCAATTCAAATAATATCTATTGATTTATTTTAGAGTCAATTTTTTTTTTCAACTTTCCTTCATAAGTCAATTAACATCAATACTGCATATTGAAATTGTGGTATCATGTGACATCTAGGAATGTGATGCACTAGGTGAGAAGTTTTCAATTTAGTTGCACAATTATATTTTTTTTCACAAGTTCTGCATTTATTTATTTTTTTATCATCGTTATTATTATTCACCCGAATTTTCATAAAAAAATTTCACACACCAGAGGTCAAAGCCTTGACCTGTGTGGTTTGTGATTCAATAGTATCATGACTCTAATCAACATTAGTATTACTAATAAAACTAGTATTTTTCCTTTTTTAATGTTTGATGATCTTCATCATCACAATCAGAATCAATGCTAGTAATATTTGGTTCCTTTGCAACACTAGATGATGCCATGATGTAAATAATAGCAAAAAAGAAAAAAAAAAAATTAATAAGAGAATTTTAATAGAAACTTCAAATTACGCATGAGTTTATTTCAATCACTCTTAATTACATTAAATATAATATCAGAAATTCATAATAAATTGGCATTAGGATTATGCAATATATAAAATGAATAGTTTGATTGAAGGATGATTAGTTAGATTGACTTTGGAGTTGTGAAATTAGTTGAACAATTATATACATAGTTTTAGATTAATTGTTAATTATTTTTGGTTGGCTAGTAATAGTATCCAAGGAAGCACAAACACGGCTCCCTACAGCCGTGTTCGCGTGTCCGACACCTGGACACGTGGACACGACACGTGGTATATCATTGCAATAATCCGTATCCGTGGCATACTGGATGGTTGCGTCGGCAGACGACAGTCGTATCCATGCCTATAGTGCCCGACGTCCGACGACGTCGGGTGTCCAATGTCGCCGCATGAGCGACGTTGGCCACTGTCAGGGGGCGGGCGCGATTTGAGGGTGAGGCAGGGGGCGGGCATGATTTGAGGGTGAGGCAGGGAGCGAGCGCAATTTGAGGGTGAAGCAGGGAGCGGACGCGATTTGAGGGAGAGGCAGGAGCGGGTGCGATTTGTGGGGAGAGGAAGGGGCGGGCGTATTTGTGTGGGGATGTGCATAAAATAAAATATTTTTATAAAATAAAATAAAATATTTTAATAAAATAAAATAAAATATTTTTATTTTATAAAATAAATAACATATATTTATTTTATATAATAAAATATTTTAATTTAATTTAATTTAATGAATTTTATAAAATATCTAATATTTATAATTAATAATTTTTATTTTTATTTTTATTTTTTTTATCATGCCGTATCCTAGCCGTATCCGTATTTTAGTTTTTTAGAATTTGCCGTATCTCCGTATCCTGCCGTGTCGTATTCCCGTATCCTGCCGTGTCGTATCCCCATATCTGTGTCCGTGTCCGTGCTTCTTAGATAGTATCATATATGAGTAACTTGGGTGTATATATCTAGATCTTGGCTATGAGGCATGGGTCAATGGCATGACATATGGCATGACATATGGCACGACATTGTTGGAGCCTCAGAGGATAGCAATGTTGACTGTTGCAGATCATCTTATCTGCAAATACTGTGTCGGGAAACTTGGAAATAGAAACTAGAAAGTAGAAGCTTGAAATGGAGAAAATTAAAGGGAATTTGGCAATGTGTGGGCACACGGATGACCATGAGGCCATGAGCATGAGCACGACGTTCAACCTCAGAAATCAGAATCTTCAGATTTGAGATTTCACTATTTTAGTTTTTGCTTTTTAGGTTAAATTTTTAAAAAATAAAATGGGCCAAATGGGTCGACCCAAATTGAACCAGATTGGCTTTCTTGCCTATTCTGGCCAGGCCAAACTGCCCAAGTAATATTCAGGCGTTGTTTCTTGCTACCCAACACTGCTAAAATTTGGGCAGCCTACTTTACCTCATTAGGCTTAAGCCATATTCCCATATCTAATTTCGACACCAACTCACTGTTGGCCTCGATGTTTCGACCTGAAGGCACATAGTAGAGGAGTTCTTGTGCAACAATGGTGCGTGTCGGTGTGCAGTGATGGTGTAAAAGGCACATAGTGGAGGCTCACTTGTACAACATTGGTACATGTATTGTAGAGGTAAAAAATGGGTCATGTTGGATCTGCACATTCTATTTCTTTTAGATCAAATCGGGCAATTGAGCTACCCCAGCATGCCTCAAATTGTTGATGTGCTCGACAGACAACCTATGGTTAGCTTTGCATGGGCATGAGGCTAGGCTGGGCTCAACATGACTAGCATGGTAGCATGAGCTTGGGTCCATGTTAGGCTAGCCTAGGCATGCGAGCTTGGGTCTAACTGCTAGCTCGGGCTCGAAATAGTATCTAGCTTTGTGGTCAAGACTAGGGCTATGCCCAGCCTAGGGCTAGGCTAGGCTGTGCACGTCACAAGCATTTGCTATTTGCCTCATGCATGGTAGCATGAGCTTGGGTCGGTGTTAGGCTAGCCTAGGATTGTGACCTTTTGCTAACTGTTAGCTCTGGTCCAAGATAGTTGCTAGCTTTGTGGTCTAGTCTAGGGCTATGGCTAGCCTGTAATCCTGGCCAAGCTAGTCCATGCTAGTCATATGTTCAAGAAATTTGTAATTAAAAAAAAAATTAAAAAAATTTATAGTTAAAGTTTAAAAAGTATAATACTTAAATGTTTGTAATGTAATAGTTTGTTTGAAAATAAAAAAATTGTATTTATAATGAAAATGAATATAAAAAAATACAACATATAAAAATTGATTTTCTAAATTTATTGTATGATGGTAAATTATGTTTTTGGCTCAACTTCATAATCATCATTTATATGGTTATGGTCATTTTTTTTGTTTTTTTATGTAATTCAACTACAATTTGAAGAGCTACTCACGTGTCTTAGTAATCCTTCAAACACTCAAATGTTTCAAGGATATTTGATTCTAGATTTGTTTTTTTTTTGTCTGCAATTGCATTCACTATAACAAAAAAAGCATGCTTCGATAGTAAATTACATATTATTTTAATTAATATTAAATTGATGAATTCATAAAATTTCTACAAAGTTAATATATCAAAAATTTTTAAGTCAATCATGGGATATGTATAGATAACAATCAATATCAAATATTTTGATAACTCATATCTATTAAATGAATTATTTTTTTTTAATGTTCATTTAATTAATTGAATGAAGAAATTTAATCATTGAGTATATTTTTAGTCACAATATTCTGCTATGTACTAGCTCTATTTTTTTTATTTTTATAATATTTTACTAACTTATGTATTTGTATATTTATTATATCATATGGTTTATGTGTTTTGTTCATGCCATTAGTTACGAATCATAATTTATTGTTTATTTAGTATGCCTTAATTTTAGGGTTCATAGATACAACTAAACAATAAAGTGGTAGAATAATTAATTAATATTTTGTTAAAATATATAATCCAATAATCTCGAATAATAAGATTCGTGCAAAAGTCTTTATAAAATGGGCAAATCTTCTTCGGGCAGCTCACATGTTGGGTGTTCCTATCAACATTATAAAAAAAGAAAAAAAATATAATAATAAAGCAGAAAATCATAACTCCCTTCAATCTAGTGCATACAAGTCTAACACATCAAGTTTGAAGGGAAAAAATATAAGTTGGGGCATGTTCAAGGACTTCATAAAGATGTTCGTTAGTCATTGTGTTGTTTGAATATTTATTGTAATAATAATCTTATTATAGATCTTCTTGAGGATGAAATAATCTGTTTTTATGTATTTTATTTACTTGTGAAATATTAGGTTTGAGATTATATGCTTTGTTGTTTGATTAACACCACAAAAAATAGTGAGAGAGAAAATGTAAATATTTAATTTCTTGAGTAGGTATTAGATCCAAAGTAACTCGTAAGTAATACTTGTCAATAGCCAATGCTGAACTTTTTCCATGTATTGGATCTCAAAATTAGTGTTCACCTCTTATTTTTTTAGGAGTTAAAATTATTTTCAAGAAAAATATAAAAATATATCATATATTTGTATCGTTGTAAATTAATGTCTAATTTGAATCTGAATATCTGGTTTAATGCAAATACTTGTGTTTGCTGGAAGAGATCTCAAGTTTTAAATTCTTCTTTACATATCTTAATATGTGAAGAGCTATGTCTAGGTGAACATGCTAATAAGAAGTTAGGAAATAGCTAACTTTACTAATTGTATATGTAATATTTAGTCAGTTAATATTCAAATAGTTTATTTTTTTATTATTCTTGCATAAATAATATAATTATCTATAAATATTATATTAGAAGTAAAATTAATATCTTGATAAATATGAGTATTTGCTGAAGTAAGTCATCTTCTATGTGACAAGTTAATATTTCTCTTGGAATAAGTTATTTTGATATCAAAAAAATATGAGCCTCCTAAATTTGTTTATTTGAATTTGTGATTGAATGTGCTTCTCAAATTGAGTAATTCTTCAATTTTTATTTCATGTAATTAGAATATGATCTATGTACATAATTAGCAAAATCGCCATGTCGTTAGAGCTTTATCGAAAAAATAAAAAATAATTTGTAACACTTGTATAAATCAAACAAGATTATTATCTATAAAAATTTTGCAAATCAAGCTCTTAGTTTCTGCTTCTAGCCCTATAGTTCCTTTTGTAATCTGTGAAATGTGTCTGATTACATTGCTCTAAAGACCTTAATCATAATAGAGAATATGTTCAATAGTCTACATCAAATGTTAGAGTGAATTCTTTTATTATAAGTATTGTCTTAGAGTAATATATCTTTTTATTTGTATATGTATCTCTTTCAGCATGATCTAAATTTATTCTGGGTAAGATAATATCTTAGAAAGAGATCTATGTATCCTTTTACTATCGCCATTAAGGTAACTATTAAAAGAAGTAGAAGAATGAAGAATACATATATATGACAATTTTTATGAGATTGAGTGTTGGGTACAATTTCTTTATCTCTGTTGGAGAGTAATCAGTAAGTCAAGACTAGAAAGGTTAGTTGTATGATTATTTGACTCTACGGTAGGCTTGACTTTGGTTTAAGCTGATTATGTTTGTCTCTTTCTTCCGGTATAGGTTTCAAGTCTAGGGTGAATAGGTCTCTCAACCTATGACATATCATGAGCTTAAATTGGAGTAAACTAGTCAATTGTTATGCCATCTAGACTTAAGGGAGATTTTTTCTCATGAGGAATTTGTCTTTATTCATAGTCAATAATATCTATATTTGTTGGTACATATGATAACTACACATGAATTTCATTATGATGAGTACCCAACAAGTAAAAATGTAGTGATTGCGTGACTCTCTATCCTAGATGAAGGTCTAAGTCAAACTATTGACGAGTAAGGAAAAGTAATATGTGCAAATATATCTTTTGTATTCTTATTCTTTTTAAGTTTACTAAAAAATAACTCATATTTTAAAAAAAATTAATGTCAACACTTGTTAAAATTCAACTCTTCTTTGATGAAAAATACTTATATTCTAATTGGCTATTAGTGTTTTCAATGAAAACACATCTTAAGTCCTTGGGTAGCACCTTATTTTATTCTCGAGGGAGATCATGAATAAAATAAGTTTTTTCAAAAATTTTTAAGGCAAGCTAAATGATTTTTATTGAGTTGTACTATTTTAAGAGTACTTGCTAAGAAAGGAAAGAATAAGACATCCACTTTAGTGATAAATTCTTTCTCATATCCATCTATTAACTTTCACATGAGTAACAACAACACCTATTCCTATATCTGATACTATCACCACTATTGATCTTGAAATGAGTAGTGGGATATCTCTTAGTGTCTCTTTGGATCACAATTTTGCCTTGACTCCTGGTGGTGCAAGTGATGAGGAGATTTCTAGTGAAAATATTTAACAAGTCATAAGGTCTAAGCATCCCTTGGATGAGATTAATATTATGAGATTTGATGATCACAATCTAAATGTGTTGACTTGATATTTCTAATTACTATATGAAAGAAAACAAAGTTATATTCTATCCATCACATGTTGTTGCATGTATTTTTTTTATTATGGTACTATAAATTTTAATATTTTAATTTTTCTTGATAGTTATTAGATCCTAAATATTTTTCTTGAGATATTTAATTATTCCGAATAATGATAGGCTATGTTAAATGAACTAAGTATAATTTTTTCTAATAATATATTAGTTTTTAAATTAAAACTTTTAGGTAAGTTTGTGGTGTGATGTAACTTATTGTATACCATGAATTAGATTTGATTGAAAGGTTGAGTTGCTCAAGGCCATATTGGTTGTGAGTTTACACAAGCTTATTTTTGAACATTATTAGGATAATTTTTCTATTGTGGATAAAATGACTACTATCATTTTCAGATAATTATATTTTATTGATGCTTCTCACATGCGAGCTATTTATCACTTACACGTATGTATTAATGTACCCATTAGGTTTTACTATCATAGGGGGTTCATATTTGATTTGTAGCTTGTGGAAGGCTATTCATGACCTGAAATAATCTCCTAGGGTGTTTTTCACTTGTTTCTCTTTTGTTGTTATTACTTTTGACTTTAAAAGATATGTTAGATTATTTTTCTTTTCATTGACATATTTCAGAGAGATAATATGTACTATTTGTGATATATGTTGATGCTATTCTTATTACTGGTATAAAGTGGATTGGAAAATTTGAATCAGCACAATTTATCCAAATTAGTGTTAAAATTTAGTTGATATTAATGATGATTCTTATAATCGGTAATGATCAGTTGAGTATTTCTCAATTGAAATTGTTATTGCAAATAAAATTTTCAATGAAAAGACTTGAAGTACTTTAAATATTTTTTGGGTATTAAGATTATTTATTCCTGTGATATGATTTGTCCTTCATAGAGGAGGTATGATCTAGATATGTATTTTTTAAATTTGATATGCTGTGATGTGCATCAATCTACTCACCATTTGATCGGAGTATATATTTATTTACATATATTAATATTTCATTTGATTCTTCTAGTTATTGTAAAATAATAATAACACTTAATTATCTAATAGTTGCTAGAATCTAGATCATGTGTCGTTTATGTTAATATAATTAATTATTTTTTAGATTTTTAAAGCTAGATTTATATGAATACTATTCTTTAGATTCTTAGACATGTGAAAAGAGTTCTAATGGGTGAGAATTTTTTAAGAGACAATGAACATGTCCGAGCAGAGACCAATTCATATTCTTGCTAAGCTAATTCGTTCATAAAGAGATCTATCACTGATAGAGGTGGGAAATAGTGACTTGCTTGGCAACCTAGGTCATGCTGGGTCAGGCAATGCCAGTGGCTAATCCAACACAACCTTGGCACAAAGTACGAACCAAATCCAGGCTAGCCTACCTATGTCAAAATGAAATTTTAATAAACTAGGTCATGCTGGGTTTGGTGCAGGGTACCTCGGGACCCTAGATTTGTGCTAGGCTAGCCTACGTTGGGTCAAGGCTAGCCTAGTTGTATGAAAAAGAAATTTTAAGAAAATTAAATTTTTTTAAAAAAATTTAAGAATATCATATGGTGTTAGATTTGTTGTATATTATATATATAATATTATATATGCATACACCTATATATAGTTTATATATTCATATTTAATATATGTGGACACTAAATATATGTATATATGCAATATAATGTGTAAGTGTATATATATTAAAATATGTATACTGCATATATATATGCATTGCATATATTCACATAATGTTCTACTACATTTAAAAAAATTGAAAAATGGAAAAAAATAATTTAAAAAAATATATTCAAAATTTTTAAAAACATAAAAATTTCAAATTATACAACTTTAGAAAATACAAGAAAAATTCATTTTAAAAATTTATACAACTTTCATGCCACCTGGGAAGAATATATTTCATTTTTAAAATTATATATTAGTTTATATATTCATATTTAATCTTCGTGCATGGGCTATGTTGTGTCTGTGCTGGTTTGACTTTGTTGGGCATTACCCAACATGAAATGGGTAGCAATCAGGCCAATGGGATGCTGTACTAGGTTTTCATTTTTTAGTGGCTTGCTATTTTGGATAGTAAAGGAAAAATGGATTAGTAAGATTTTAAAAAACACAGTACATAATAAGTTTTTAAATAAATTAGTAAGAAATAAAGTAATTAGTAATTAGTTTTTTTACATTTTTTATATCTCATCTGTTTGACAGGTCATCTCGTTGTTTACATTTAGTTAATTAAATGGAAAATTAACATTTTTTGAAATTTGAATATAGAATTGGTCCATGTACTCGAAGAATTATTATAATAATCATATTTATTTTTATATTTTTTATATAAGTTTTACAAGTGCAAGTAAATTTTATATTCTAATTCTTATTATTATTTTATGCAATTATATATGAATTATATAATATTTTTGTCTTATTTGATCTTAACTCTATGTTTTATGTAAATAATAAGTACTAAATAGATAAAATAGTCATTTAATATTTTAAATATTTTATTTTTATCTCAATAGCTATGTAGTAAAAATATAATTTTTTTATATTATATAAACACACTACTTGTTGTATATGTACATAGATATAATGAAAGATTTTAGTATTTATAGACATACAATTTTGTTTCATCATAAAAATTTTTGAAATATTGTAAAATTAAAAATTATATTTTTTAATCATATTTATTTATTATAACTTTTTAAATTTTATTAGTCATGAACTTAGATATAATACTTTGCTGACCAACAATGAATTCAACGTTAGGTTTGTTGAATTCAAATAATATTTTATATCAAATTATAAAATATCTTAGCTAGGGTACTCATTATAATAATTTTTTTGAATAAATTTATCATGATATCATTATTTGCAGTATTATCATATATAATATTATATATATTATTTCGTATTTTATCTATTTTTTAAAATCACTTGTTGAATAATAATATATTGTAAAACTATCATGAGGATGTATTATTTCATAAAATGTTATTATTTTCATATTTAGTTTCTAGTTAAAAGCAACATAATAGATATTTTTGATATCGGATAATAATACATGTGAAATACATGTCATCCCGAGTAGTTCAAATATTGGATATTTTTGATATTACTCAACAATATTTTATAAACTTTTGATTATAAATGAAAGGCATTATTGAACATGAAGTAAATCCATATTTAATAATTTCATGACTAATTGAGTTGCATAAAATCTAATGTACCATATTATTAGTTGAGTTATTCATATTGTCTTCATATATGTTTAGTCGCATTGCTAGTTTTACTACAGAGTTTCAACTTTAAAAATTTCAACTATAAAGTCTAAGTTTCTAGATGCATGGTGAGCTTGAGACTTAAAGACTAGGAGGTTAACTAGTTTCAGATATTTCTGTAGGATTTAATATTTTTTAAATTAGAATTATCTAAAATATTAAATTTATTTCTATTAAATATAATAAGATCTGTAACATGTTTTATTTTTATTAGGATTAGTTAAGTAGACGTAGATGAAATTATGAGTAGGAGAAGAACATCTTATTAATTATTATAAGTAGACGTAGATGAAAGTATCTAAAATATTCTATAAAGTAAATTTTGTTATGTAACATCAAAATAAAAAAAAAAATGTAATATATGTGTCCATTGCAAAATAAAATATAACTTACCATCCCAACAACACATTATTTTTATAAATTCATTGTTTTACATGATTGGATGATATTGTCGATTATGATTAATGTTATGAGAATTTTATTTAGAATTATATTTTACACAATAAATTAAAATTTTGACTTTGAATTTTTGAGAATTAGAGACGACCAGATAAAGGAGTCTTGTTCATGTGCCGGACTTGGGCTAGGTTTCTCCCCGATCCACAAGAATGACCTTGGTTCGTCCCTAGTTCATTTTGTTACCCCTAGGTAATCAATTTGGTCCGAGTGGATTAGCCACTCGAGTCTTGTTGGTCCATGCCTTTTTCAAGCATGAGTTTGGCCGTGCCTATGCCTATTTTTCCAAGTCATTGCAATAGCATGGCTAGGGCTATCCATCTCATTGGTCACCTCTCACCATCTGGTTTTATATATATTTTTTGGAGATAATATTGTTTCTTTAAAAAAATAAGTGTCAAACTATTATTTCTATATTAATGGCCGAGGTAGAGTACATCGTTATAACATTAATTATTTGTGTGATTTATTGAATCAATTACTCTCTAGAGAAAGTGAATTTATCTATTTTTAGCTCGATGATATTTTACTATTTTAGTAGTATAAGCTAATATATAGTTGTCAATCCAGTGTCTCGCAAGTGGGCTAAGTAAGTTGATTTTGATTACCTTTTTATATGAGGGATGATCCATGATGGTTTTATAATTATAGTTTATGTTCCTAGCAGTGATCCGATTACATATATTTTCACAAAAATATTTAAAGAGATAGACACACACATATATATATATATATATATATATATATATATCCCAAACAGAGTATTTATAATATGTATGCATTAGTTTGAAAGATAATATTTTTATTTTTTTATTTTTTTATGTTTACTATTTTTTCTTCACCCTGATGAGAGCACCTGTCATGTGTTATGCCTCATTTCTCATTTTTAGATACACACCCACACACGCGCGCGCGCGCACACACATGATTTCTTTTTTTTTTTTTAAATAGGATAATAAATAGTATTTTATTTTTTCAACACTTTACTAATTATTGTGGGAGGATATCACGCGAAGCGAATAACTACCATGTGAATTAGAGTTGTTTTGAATTTATTATAATTTTTTTGGTTCTTTGGGGGATGAAGCTTTACCAAGTTCTGCATTAAGTTCACTTCCAGTTACTTGGTTCCAGAGATCTTTAGTGGAGCTGATTTGCAGCTTCTTTGTTGCATCTTGGACTGGAGTTGTCAGATACCATGGGCCAAGACCAAGCATCCGACCTAAGCAGGTCGATAAACTGTAGTATTTTTATTTGTGGGCTTTGTGTTCTTCATGTTTGTTTTTTTTTTTAATACGTAAACTCACCGTGCTTTTTTTTTATCTTTTCTTTTTTGTGAATGTTCCGAAACAGGTTTTTGTGGCCAACCATACTTCTATGATTGATTTCATTATTTTAGAACAAATGACTGCATTTGCTGTTATTATGCAAAAGCATCCTGGCTGGGTTGGTGAGTGATTCATGACTTCGCATACAATTCTGTAAGTTATGGATATTTTAAGGATCAACGACGGACGTTAATAATTTTTAACTTCCCAAATATGAATACAAAAAATACCTATAAAAGAAAAAGAAATCAGTGGGACCATCTTCTTTTATCTACCTAGTGCTACTAGACATATTAAACGCGCTTGTTTGAAATACATTATATATTTAGCCTGGTAGATGTTGAGTTATTTGAATTTTTATCTATTGTTTTATTTTTTTTATATATTGAAGTATTTAGAATATATGAGAATTTTGTAATTACACACACACACACACACACACACAAAAGTGATCTTTCATTTGTATCATTTATGTAAGTGAATGAAATTTAAAATTTTTTTTCATTAATGTATAGTATGCCAATATAATATCATATCATAATAATGCTAACTGTGTTTGTCCTTAATGTGTTGATGGCAGTCATCATTCTTATTGTTGTTAACAATGATTAGTAATCATAATCTATTATTAGGAGCAAAATTTTTTATTGATTTTGTTTTCCTAATGAATACACATGTTGGGTTGTTTATTTGATCGATCGTAAATTTTTAGGTTTGATTGAATTAGGTTGGTTCATATTTATTGACTTTGATGGGTTTTTTATAATTTGTTTTTCCATAATTTTTTGGTTCCTATTGATTGACTATGACTTAAAAGTCTATTGATTTTGACTATGAATCGTACGTGATTGTTCAATAGAAGTTAGATATTAATATTTATCTTGATTGATTGATTTTGGTTAGAATTTGATAACTTATATAGAGATAAAATTTATTACATGCTATTATATATTTTTTTGATACAATTTTATTTTCTAAAATATAAAATACATATGGTAGATCAGCTGCTAATGAGATTATTTGTATTAAATATTAATTTGAGATTAGATGATTAGTCATTTTTTGCATAATTTTCTACTATGTTACTTAGACAGCGAGATATATAATCTTTAATTCATTATTCTATTAGCTGACATAATATTGAGATTAATTATTTTATTTTCATGAACTAGATCTATAATAAGATAATTGTCATATATTATATTCTCATATTAGATCAACTAGTTAATATATTTGTTTATACATTAAGATAATTTTTGTTTTCTCCAAATTTTGTATTTTTGTTATTTATGCATCAATTTGTGTTAGAGTATATTATATTTTATTTTTAATTTTGCATTTATGATAAGAGCATTTAACTTATGAGTGGTCCTAATCTTTTTTTCATCAACTATATCAGATTAAGATTTTTTTTTTTTGTATTAGTAAGTTCTATTATATGTTATTTATTATCTTGAGTATTTTTAGTTTATATAATGTTAATATTGTTATTATCACATGGATGATTAATTGGAATTTACATAGTTGAAGTAGTTTATATAGGAGTTTTAGACAAAAGATTGTGGGTGTTTCCGATATTTTTTTTTTTTTTGGGTTTGAGTTTTCTTATTCAGGAGAAGTGAAATTTTTTTCAAGGAATTATGAACTTGATTTTTTGTTAGAATTTATTTTTTGTGCTTGCAACTGTAGATTCTTGAATATATTCAAATTTATATTTGATCTCTGATACTAATTTCATTGTTGATTTATTTATATATAGAATAATAATAGAAAACTTAATTATTTAACTAATGCTAGACAATGTATTACATATGTTATTTATATAATTATATGCTAATGCATGATTCATTTAATACGATTCATATGCATGTCATATTTTATACATAGAGATAATAAGTTATTATTTAGTTTTTTTAAAAAATAAAAGATAATAAGGTATTTTTTTATTGCGTATGGAGGTAGAGTACAAAGATTTCATTTTGAAAATGTACGAGATTTGTGGATTCGATTCTTGGTAAGTTTTGTTTTTTTTGGCACAAGGTTTGTGTCACTCTTTTGTAATATGTAGATAGTTCGACATAGTATTATTAAATTGGTCTTTCTCGAATGAATGATATATGTTGAATTTGATTATTATTACATATGTAACAAAACCAACTTGAGAATAGCTAGAATATATTATCACTAAAGTTTATACAAGTTTTGGTTATTTTTCTTTTTCCTAAACTTGGAATTTGAGATATACACTCTCTTGCTTTAGGGAAAAGTATTTGAAATAGTTGTGATGTCTTTGTTTTCCTACTTAATTGCTATACATAATTCTAGTGTTCTTATTTTTGATCTTTTCATGGTAATGTTGAATTTATATGATATATTTATTGTCATATTGTTTTATGATATTTGCACTCTCTTTTCTCTTTTTTTCTTTTATTTGCTCAACAAAGTTAATCCATATGATTTCTATAATAAATATTTAGATTAGAATATTAGTGCAAGGTGCAATAGGACTAGAACATTAAAAATATGAATGCAATAGGACTAGTTTTTTATTCTTTTTATTTGGGAGTAACCAACTTGTAGGATGTCTCAAGTCATATATATATATATATATGGTTATGTATTGATTAAAAATGAAGGAAAAATTAATTTATACTGTTTATGCAAATTTTCCTTCCTCTATCCATCATGCCCATTCGAAAGCCCCAATCCTAGAGATAATATGGTATTAGAGGTAGGTTTCTGATGAAATGTTGCTAGTGATGAGGTGTGTTGGTGATGTTGCAACTTTTGGAACAACTAGCAATTGTAATTGCCAAAACTTTCAATTGTGTTGGTGATGTTTACCACCATAATGTAGTGGTAAACATCTATGTACAATAGGTGATTTGAATTTATTTTTTTAGATATTGATGTTGGTGATGAATGATGACAATTTCAAGAAAAAAACTATTTGGTATAGAGCATCTTGGTTAGAGGACAACTCATATTTTGTATAAGGAAATCATTTGATAGTGTAGGATAGCCAATGCTTTCTCTATTTTTTAATATATATGTGTGTGTGTGTGTGTATTGAATGATTTAATATTTCAGTTTTTTTACCATTTTGTAGAAGTATGCATTATGCTCATTAAAGAATGACTAGAATTTATATGAAGATTATTGGGAATGATTTAGTGTAAATTAAAAGTAAATATTTTTTTCTCTTTATATTATATTTGTGAGAGTCTAGTTTATAACCCAATGATACGTGAATCATTTATTGAAAAATCCATCTCAAATTGAGATTGACAAGTAGATGTAAATTGATGCTTAATTACCAGTGATAAAAATTTCTGATATATCCACCGATATATCTCCGAAATATTCCTAAATTCTAAGTAACAATATATCCATTAATATTGATATATCTATTTTTGATTGATGCTCATATACAAATACATGTCGATATATTTTTGATATATCTGATATATCCGTAAAATCTAAGTATCAATATATCCGTATAAACTGATATTTTAATCATTAATAATTACTAATGTACTTGTGATAATCTATTGATCATAGTGTAATGAATGTGTTCGACTACTTACATATGCGTTTGAGATATGATCGCTTTGATATATTCTTCATAAATATTCTATTTGTATTATGTTATTACTTAGTTGTTGATTGGTAGATTGATTGACTTGGTTGAGGCGACTCACTATGAAACTTGGACACAATCATGCGAGATGATTGTTGGCATGATACTAGTATTGACATATCATGTAACGTCGAGGAGTCTTGGTGAGCATGTGTGGAGTATTCTTTAATTGCATTCATTAGGAGAGCCACAAAATGGATATCTAAGGTGAATATTGACTACTTACACTTCCTGAACACATCTCTACCCTAGATGATTGTTCTTGTTTATAAGTCTTAAAGCTTATGCCTTTGATTTTTTTTTATAGCCAAGCTATTTATATTTTATTGATTTGAAGTTCTATTTGTGCTTCTTTTTCATTAGTACATGAGCGTATGCATCCTACACAAATACTTAAAGGTGAGCTACCATCAAATGGTATCTTATCATTTACTATATAAATAGGATTGTGGTTCTTTAGGTTACATGCTATGACAACTATTGTAGCCTAGTAGTTTGATCCTAAATCAACCCAACTTCTAATGTACATTGTTTTGTCATTCGTTGTTGTGTTCAGCCTTTGAACCATTCTAATTTATTGTGTTGTTATCATATTTATGTTATGCCTGATAATATTCTGCTTGGCATAAAATCAATAAATTGGAAAATATTTTATATTATTATTCATTCGTAGAACCTTTATTTTTTTTTTGTTGAATTGGTTCTTATTTCGCATCTTGAATTCTTTGAACTTGTCTAATATCTCATTTTTTTTTTGATTGTATAAAACTCATGCTTATGTAGAGAAATCATCAATGAAATATGTGTAACATTTTAGTCTTTCAAGTGATGTCTCTGGTACTTCGATGAACAAATTGTTATGAATTAAATCCAACACTGTTGCTGATCTAGAGTTATAGGTTTAAATTTTACTCAATTTTGCTTTCCATACAAATAATCCTCGCAAAAATTAAATTCTCTCGAACAATTTGATGCTCTTTCCATCATTCTTATTAAGTATACACTCGTGAAACTTTTATCACTGATATGTCATAATCTTTAATATGATTATATAACAATATGATTTTCTATCATGATATTGTTATACAATGTCATGACATCACATTTCTACTTAGTGAGTCTTTCTTTTCATGTTGTGACTTTAAGTTTTCATGTCATGATTTTAAGCTCAGTCGTGACATATTGTTTTCATGTCGAGACTCAATTTAATTGACATTATTGGTTTTTTCATGGAAATTTTTTTTTAATATTTTTTTTTCTCAAAAATCAAGGACTTTTTATCCAGAGTCATTATGGTGATTACTCCTTACAAGATCTCACATCTTGTCCCTCGAGCAATTAGCATTGTTTCCCGAGTCAACTTGTTAGCTTTGTCATTATAACAAAAAAGAAATTCATCATTGTAGTCTTTGAGATTAAATTTATTCTCAAGTTTGAAATGTGCACAACTCTAAATGGATTCTACATATCCATCTTATAGCTTCATCTCAATCTTTCTATAATCAATTATCTTTAGGTTGAGTTGATCCCATGGTCTCATCTCTTATAGCATATAATTTATACTGGCTACACTAATTTTAATGAAAAATCATGTGATATGATGTACTTGTGTTAATGTGTTAGTTGTCCTCATCAACATTATCGGCACATGCATCTGCAAAATATACTTCTCCTTTGGATAACTTGCTTCTTTGCCAAGCCAACTCTCATTTGAATTAGCTTGTTCCAGTAGCCCCTTTAAAAATGTCATGTTTTATTATATTTGTAATACTTCATTTCTAGTTTATTCCATAATATTTGTTAATTCTCTGAACTTTAAGCATTTACATGACTCACATCTTTCTTTAATTCTTACTTTCACACAATTTTATTGGAGTATTTTCTCATATTTTGTCTCTTCGTATGCTTAGATAATATGGATGAAATTACTACATCATAAGATAACATTGTTGTACCATTACCAATAGTGATTTTCAAGTTATCACATGAATTTGGTATTAAATAGATGAGAATAATAATTTTGTCATTATCATTGATTTCATAGTCAATAGACGAGAGTTGACTGATCATTATATAAAATTGTTGTTGGTGTGAAACATATAAAATAGTCTTCTCTATGTGTAATTCGTATAATTTCTATCTCAGAAATAATTTGTTGACTAATGATTTACTCTGAATGTGCACTTCAAGTTTTTTCTAGATATCCTTCATCGTAGAGGTCCGACATGACATGAATTTTGGTGGTCCAATTGGGCCACTATGTGTCATGCCATACATGTTATGGATTGGGTACTTGAGTCGTGTCATGCCGACATGGTATTATGATAGGATTGTCCAACATAATATGATAGTCTGCCTTCTTCAATTGGGTATGTTAGGTCATGTTGGCTTGTGTTGGGTCAGGCTGACAGTAGCATTTGAATGAAGTACCATCATGATTAATATAGATGTTAGATCTCATGGGAACTACTCCAATGTGTTTTTTAAGTTTATTAATAACTAATTATTTTTTTAATTTAAAATATTTTTTAAGTTTATTAATATAGATGATTAATATAAATGTTTGTATAATATACACTAGTCTAAGATTTTATGAAAATCTAATCAAAAAACTAATACTAGTAATCAATTTTACTATTTAATTCCTCTTAAATTCATTCAGATAAATGAAAAGGGTAAATTAGAGGTGTTAAATGGGCAGATACCCGGGCCTTGGCCTAGTTCTTAAGTGATTCATTGATCCGTACCAAAACTAGGGTCAATAAATCAAAAGTTGATCAACATATTTTTTAAGTGATCAGTATTATTAGTATTTATGCATGTGTATATTTTTTTACAAGATATATATTATGTCGTATTATTTCTAATATCACTAGCATTTTTATTTTTTATTATGGTAAAGAGCGTTCACAATATTGAGGTTCACTTATTTTTAGTTTTTTAGGTATTTGGATAGAGACAATGAGATAAAACTTAGTTTTAGTTTTGGATCTTTTGGTTAAGTTATCATTATTATTTATGTCTAAATCTAATTTATTTTATTAATATTCATTTTTTATCAATTTCTTAATATAGGAGATTCGATTGAAAATAAGAGAAAGAGGATAAATTTTTTTAATTTGTTTAATTGTTATTATTAATTTATTTATTTATCTAAAAATACTTAAATAAAATATGATAATTTCAAAGTAATACGTGTCTTTATTTTATGTGTGCAATAGAAATTTTGGAGGCTTTATCTCATATTTTTATATCGCTAAGTCATAATTCATTGTTAAAATAATTTTAGTATTCTGCTAAACTAAACTTATAAATGAATCAATAACTATGGGCATAGACAGAGCATTATGTTAATATTAGTGTCATGAAAAGAGATGAGAGGAGATTACAGATAAACTATAAAAAATAAAATATAATATTATTGTATTTATTGATTTTTTTTATTAAAAATTATTTATTTTGATGTTTTAAAATATTTTTTTTGGCATAAGCATGAAACGCAAAATTATTTTTTGTTTGTTTAGGCCAACAGGAGAGAGATATGTGTTGTCCTGTCCTGTTGGCAAAAGTGATAAAAAAACAATCATTTAAAAATAGTTTTTTTTTTTTAAAATGTGGTCGTCCCACTATTTGTGTCAGCATGCTAGTCATGTGAGTTGTGCTTGGAATGAAATGAGTCTTGTTTGACCATGGCATGATATGACATGACATGAGATTTGTGCATCCTTGACCTGGAACAGGATGAGCCATACCATGAGTCTGTGTGACTTTCATTTAGGAATGATTTTGAATTATGCTATGCCGTGACTCATGTTCGGATTGCCTAGACTACTCGACACCTCTGCTTCACTATTTTTTTCATTAGAAACTTTCACCAAAACTTACTTGTTAAATATAATCAAATCAAGTCTTGTGTTCTTTAATCCAACTTATCCTAATTGACAACGTTGACTTATGTTGTCTTTAGTTTTTGATTATTTATTGTTGACTTTAGATCTTTAACTGCAAACTAATATTCTCTGTCAACCAATATATTCTCATGTTTAAATCTTTTTTTGAAAAAATTTCAATCTCAACTCTTAATCTCACTGCATTTGCTTTCCTTAATTCATACTCAATCCAAACTTAGTAACCACTCTGATATTAAATGTTAGGAATTCTGGTGATAGAATTTTAGGTATCAAAACAAGCAATCCCTCTAATATTAAATGTAGATCCAAACCAACATCCTATACTAATGTTTACATTCCACTTGATATTGAATGAACCTCAATACCAAATGTAGAGGATCCTGATACTTGATGTAGGATTTCACAATTGTTTGTGAGATTGTGATTCAAGGTATCGGAAAGGTGAAAGAAAACTCTAAAAGATGTATGTACACACACGAAAGAGAAGAATGGGAGAAAAGAAAAGAACATGCATTTGCAAGAGAAAAATATTAGTAGAAACTTTAAGATTACATTTTGCTTCTTTTATTCTATGATGCTTTTTATTATTTTAATAAATGCTTTAATACAAATTGAAAACCTTTTTTAAATTATAGTCCTATGTCGTGATTTTATTCATGTTGTAACATCTTCACAGCTTAAATCTAAGTCTTCCACTCGTAATAACATAAAATAAGTCACAACTTCATAGTTGAAGTTATTATTTTGTTTGGATCATGAATTTATAATTCAGGCCATGATATCGAACACATTGTTTTGATTTTGTTCAAGTCATGATGCCAAATAACATGGTCATGATTTAATTTGGGTCGCAATTTTGTTCAAATCTTAATTTTGTTCAAATCTTATTTGTTCAAGTGTCATGACTTCATAATTGACGTCAAGATTTTATTCGGGTCAATAATTAACAATTCATGTAGTGATATCGAGCACATTGTTTTGATTTCGCTTAAGTTATGACATCAAATAATATGATCGTGATTTTATTTGACTTATTATTTTATAATTTAGGTCACGACATCAAATGCATAGTCTTCTAATGACAATAAAATAAAACTTATTTCTACTTCTGTTTTGATCATGATCTTATAATTCAGGTCGTGAAACCAAACATCAATTGCAATTTCATAAATATGAGTTAATCCTAATAGTTTTTTATTTGTTCTTTATTGTTTGGTAGCACTCAATTTATGGAATATCTAAATCCACACACACACACACACACACAAACATGTATTGATGAAAAAAAGCATATTTTCCTCAAACCTAGAGGTAATAATAATCATATTATAATTTATGATTGTATTGAGATTATATTTTGATGATTATGTTTAAAACTAATATATAATTATTAAATATGATTATATTTTGATGATTGGTTGATGCCAAGGTGTGCCGACCCTCCTTTTCAAATCACACGTGTAGAATGTAGATTATATTAGTTGGAAATATTTGATGCTCAATGGGTTTTTTATGTGGCTGACTTTTTAAAAATGTTGTTTTTAAAATCTTTGATCTTGATGTTTGGTAGCACATTTTTGTTTGAAAATGTACTTTTCAAAATTTGATATCGCATGATAAAAAAATAAAAAATTTGGTTGCCCGATTTTAGGAATGAAACAAAAAATAGTTGAAACCAAAAAAATATGTTATAAAATGGAATGAAGAAGAATAGCTGCCATAGAAGAGAAACAAGAACTACTTTAAGATTTTGAGGGTTGCATTATGCAATTTTTTTAATGCCTTTAATTTCTCTCGGTTGGCAGTTGTGCAATGGATCGATTTTGTAATGAACATTATTATTTGCTCTTCATTGTGATAAAAAAAAATCTATGGTTTTTATAAAAAGTTTTTTTTTTTTTTTTTTATGGGTCCAAGTTGTTACTATTGGGCTAACTTACGAAGAACTTTTTGATCTAAAATTTCATTAGATGTGATTGCTTGCGGCTTTCCCATGTGTAATTCATCTGTTTATTTAAAAAATATTTATGATTCATGCATGATAGTAACAGAAATATGGGGTGAATTTTTTTTTTATTAATAATTTGTTTTTGGGAAATCTGATTCTTCTCGACTAAAATTACTTTGGCTAATTGAGCTCAGAGGTGTCAACCGGGCTGTACTTGGCCAATCTTTTTGGCCTGTGCGGGCTAGTTTTGGCCTGGCTGGCCAAACCTACTAGCCTGGAATGAACTAGACTATCCTGGTCTGGCCCTAAGGTAGCCTGGCGCAAACCTAGGCTAGCCTGTACTGACCCGGGCTGGCCCAGTACGGTCCATTTGACTCCTCTAACTGAGCTGCACTGACTAATTTTTCTGGGCTAAGATTACACGGGCTAATTGCAGAAATATGTGGTAAGCAGAAAAAAAAATGTTTTTCTTGTTATAGGTCTATTGCAAGGAACCATATTAGAGAGCGTGGGATGCATTTGGTTCAATCGGTCGGAGGCAAAGGATCGCGAAGTTGTAGCAAAAAAGTAAGTAAATGGCTGCCGTGGCCCGTGGGGGATCCACGGCAGCCGGCATCAAATTCAGAATTTTATTTCCTTGGTAATTAAATTTAATACAAGCCACATTGTTGCTTCAATTCCAGATTAAGGGATCATGTTCAAGAGGCTAATAATAATCCTCTTCTCATATTTCCCGAAGGGACTTGCGTAAACAACCACTATACCGTAATGTTCAAGAAGGTTCGATGGTTGCGGCTGGCACATGCTTTCCCTATTCATTTCTCCTCTCAGTTTTCCACTCTCCATGGCATGTGCTATTTCATTTACTTGTAATTTTTTGATTCTTTATAGGGCGCTTTTGAACTAGACAGTACCATTTGTCCAATCGCAATCAAATACAACAAGATATTTGTCGATGCTTTTTGGAATAGCCGGAAGTAAGAAAATTTTTTTTTTTTTGAAGTTTTTGTATGAATGATAATGCACAATGTCGAGTGCAATCTTTATTAGCTCCGATTTTAATGATATTGTAACTGACCTTTGTTGTATCCAAAGGGGAAAAAGTGATGGTACATGGGTTGATAATTGTATCATGTTTTGAATATGACATCTATTTCTCTCTTGTGTTTTTTTCTCTCTCTTAATTATGGGGATGAAGTGGTTGTGCGAAGAATGTGTATCATGTATTTTGATGTATAATTCTTACAACCCAAAAACTTTCACTCTACATTGTAGTGATTCACCTTTGAGAGATGAGATGATCAATGGTTTGTTAGTGGAGGTCGTAATCCCAAGGAAGCACGGACACGGCTCCCTACGGCCGTGTCCATGTGTCGGACACGTGGACACGGCATGGACACGGCACGGACACGGCACGGATACGTGTCCGATACGCCACGTGGAGTATCGGATGGTTGCGTCGGCAGCCGTATCCATATTGATAGTGCTCGACGTCCGATGATGTCGGGTGACCAATGTTGCCGCATGGGCGACGTTAACCACTGGCAGGGGGCGGGCGCGATTTGAGGGAGAGGCAGGGAACGGGTGCGATTTGAGGGAGAGGTAGGAGCGGGCGCGATTTGAGGGAAGAGGAAGGGGCGGCACGATTTGTGGGCAGAGGCAGGGGCGGGCGTGATTTGAGGGGGAGGCAGGGGCGGGCGTATTTGTGTGGGGATGTAGCATAAAATAAAATATTTTTATAAAATAAAATAAAATATTTTTATTTTATAAAATAAAATATATATATATATATATATATAATATAATTATAAAATCTTATTTTATAAAATAAAATAATTATAAAAATTATCTTATAAAATATAATATAATATAATATTTTTTTTAATAAAATAAACAATATATATTTATTTTATATAATAAAATATTTTAATTTATTTTATTTTATTTTATAAAATACCTAATATTTATAAAAAAATAATTTTTATTTTTACTTTTATTTTTTTTATCATGCCGTATCCTAGCCGTATTCGTATCTTAGTTTTTTAGAATTTAATGTGTCCTCGTATCCTGTCGTGTCGTATCTTCGTATCCATGACTGTGCTTCTTAGCGTACCCCTCCTCAGCACAAAAACCTCTTACTTTAGCATGAGCTATGAGAGAGATAAATATCTCGACAATCTTATTCTCGAAAATCAGAGAGGTTGTGTCTGATAAATCTCGAACTAGAGACCCACATCACACAAAAACATGATATCGAATATATGCATGTAACACAAGAACTTCATATATGAATAATTTATTAGTCGCAACTATAAAAGATGTTTTTGTAATCTAAATGGAAGGAGAATTAGGCTTAATAGTTAATGAATAGCATTAATTGGAGGTCATATGAAGGTCATAACTGGTACACAAAGCTCTTGCTTCGGTGCAATGTCTGAGAGATGTTAATATCTAGATAGTTTTAGGTCTGAAAATCAAAGAGACTGTATCTGTTGAGACCTGCCACCGTTGGGTGAAGGAGACAGTTGTGATCGCACCAAGGTATAATCTCCGATGCATACATACAACACGAAGACTTCATATAGAATCTATAATACATTAATACTTGCTTACGCCGACTTATAGAAGAAAAAGTTGTCACTTTCTAACTTAGTGTCATGTGTGTCACTCTCTGTGATTAGGATATATGGTATGTGTTTGTGTGCGCCTAGTGGTAATGCTGGTGTATGCCATTTGCAGGCAATCCTTCACAATGCATCTTCTTCAGCTCATGGCGTCCTGGGCTGTTGTTTGTGATGTGTGGTATTTGGAACCACAAAATATGAGACCTGGAGAAACGCCCATTGAGTTTGCAGAGAGGTAAATCTTCAATTCGCTCGAATATCATCTCCTGTAGGCGAGTTCTTCTCCATGAATGTTGCAACGCAGGGTACAGGACATAATTTCGGTTCGAGCTGGTCTCAAGAAGGTTCCTTGGGATGGATATTTGAAGTATGCAAGCCCGAGCCCAAAACACAGAGAGCAGAAGTAAATAAACTGTCCCACTCTGGCTTATATTCTATACATATATATTTTTTATACAAAATAGCGTGACAAATAATTTTGAATGCTAAAAATTTCATAGGAGCATACAATAAGCACATGCATTTTGATATTTCATTTTTTTTTTCTTTTTTATTTTCCGTTAGCTCGTTATAGGAGTTTTCCTTTTTTTCAATTATTAAACTTCAATTACATTTACTTTCTGATTTTTATTAAAGGAATGCATAAAAATTGAATGCTTCAAAAGTGATGAAATTTCAATTGAATCTTACCCATCATGGGTTATCGAAGGGAATAATTCAGGAGCATCTAAGAATGTGCTATTGAAAGAGACATAATTTTGGATGCTGATGATAACATGTTGATCTTAAAACAATTCACTCTACCCACTTGGCCTCGTCGCGCCTCAAGTGTCCCACACCCATAAACTATTGATAATATTTGATCTTAAAACTCTCCTTTGTATGTTTGATTGTTGAAAATTTATTATTTTATTTTAGAATTTTGAATATTTGTGATGATAACAAATATTAATAATATTTAATTTTCATGTTTTATTTTTAATTAATAGATAAAAATTCTATATTATATTATATATATATTTATATATATATATATATATATTATATATATATTAGGTAGAGTGAATCTCACAAAAAAATTATTTTCCTTAATTGCGTCTTACACCTCAAGGCCATAAAAATTATTTATTCTTAATTATGAGTACTATAATATTTTGTCTCAATTCATCCGATATTTTTTTGATATTCATGATATTTCTCTTCCATGACCCTTCAGGCTTCAATAGAGATATTGTTAGGCCTAATGACTTTTCCTAGCATTCATTTTGCGGAGAGTTTCTCTAACCTATTAAAGTTTTATATTCATTAAATATTTAAAGATATTTAGTTTCTATCTTCATTGATATTCAAATCTAATTTCGTGAATTTGTTAAAAGATAATAAAAATCTATTTTTTATTTTCTTTTGACTCTTTATTTTATTACAATCTAATTATTTTCATTCTTAGTATATGTTACCTGACTAATATCTTTATTATTCTTCTCTCTCATCTCAATTATCTTGTAAATATCATTTTTCTATTCTTAACTTTTAATTTATCATATAACTTATTATAAGTCTCAACTTAATCACGTGAGTCTCCTAATATTTATTATTTCTTTCACCAATCTCATTTTATTATGATGTGCTGGCATAGGAAATTTAATATATAATCTCTTAATTCATATACTAAGTACTGAATATGTTTGGCATATATTCTTATATATTATCACTTTTATTTTTTAATTTTTTTATTCAATTGATTTTTTATTATCTTATAAAATATCTGAAAAGGAATATTTTTGATTTTTTATGAAATAAATATATTCATATATATCTCGAGCGTAGTTGTGAAAGGCGCAAGGCAAACCAAGACATGAAGGTCTCTTGGAGCCTTAAGGTGCATGGTGCCCTTGAGGCACCGATTTTTTTATGTAAGACACACCATATTATATATATATATATATATATATATATATATATATTTATTTATTTAAAAATATAATCAAATATACTAATTAAAAAATATCATTATACCTCTTTACTCGCCTATTGCACATTGCCCCTTGCCCCTCTTTCTGTAGCTCGTTGAGGAGCTCAACCAGGAGCTCAATGGAGTTTCCCTGAGAGCTTCACGGAGCTCGAGATAATTGAAGACGAAGTAGTATTTGATGTTGTTTTATGGAGTAGTTTTGTAAACTCTTATCTAGTAAGTGTAAGTAATAAGTATCATTTTAGGTGAATTCTAAGAGAATTCATAAGTATTTATGGTAGTCAATATTTTTTTTTCTCAGTATTGCATAAAAATCTTGGTTTCCTCTCTAGAAATAATATTTAATAATTATCTCTATTGTGTCTCATTTTCAAACAATACATATACTATAGTTGAAATCTATGTTGTGTGTATATTAATATATTATCACAATTTCAAAAATCAAGCTGCTGATCAAAATTAGGGTTTCCCATGTTCGGAACCCCAAAAAAACACAAATATGCCTCAAATTAAAATTAGAATCTTGAAAATCTTAATTTTATCTTAATTACACCAAATATTTCAGCTTCCCCGATGTACAAAACAGTATTTTTTATGCCATAATTCTGTAAAAAAGCTTTGGACTAAATTTGTAAAAATACAGCCTCACTTTGTGTCCACCACACGACCACTATGTGGCCACTGTGTGACCATCACACGCAACCATTGCACGACCAATGTGCATCCATTTTGCCTTTATTGTGATGGTGGTGTGCTAGTGTTTTGGTACCCCTATGTCCACTGCAGAATATTCTGCTGTAATTTGTAACAACTCTTGATAATAAACACGATACAAATGTTTCCCTTATATAATGACTAAAGATAATTAGGGCAGCCCACAAGTTGAGTGTTCTCATCAAAAAAAAAAAAAAAAAAAAAAAATCTCAAACTAATTAATATAAATAAAAAGAAAACAAACATAAAATTATAAAAACTATAGCAGTTGAAGAATGAGTCATGCTTTAAAAAATAATATCAGCACTAATTGATACTCTATTTGTATTAAATGATTCGCTCATATGTCTTCGTTGGCTATTGAAGTAACCAAGAAACAAATATTTTATTGTCATTGTTTTCATCTTATCTTCCATCTTTTATGCTTATTTTGAGTGATAGGTTAAAATTTCTCTTTATGATTGAAAATTTAAAAAGTCATATGATAAGGAATCACAAAAAAAAAAAAAAATATTAGCTTGATAAGGTAGATGATAGTTCAAATTATATGTTTTCAAAAATATTTTAGAATATTTCAATTATAAATAAATTTTATTGTCATCTTAATTAAATGTTTATTTTTTATTTTTGTAGTTATATTTCATGCAATATGCTAATGCATGAAGTATATTATATGATCTTATAATCAGTAAAGTATGTGCTGAAACTGTGAGATATATATTCTAAGTTATTATTACTCTTAATAATTTTGTTATTTTTATTAAAATATTTTAGGTTGATGAAATAACTAAAATTAATGAAAATCTTGGATATATTTTGGAAAAAAAAAGTCAAGTAAAATGAATAAAATCATTAATAAAGATAATAAAGTATCTCAAATTATATTGGGTCTCAACTTAATTTGGTATCCAAATACTTGAGTGAATAAAATAAAATGAATATTTACTTTTAGGATCCATTTTAATTTGATGGTTGATTCTAGGCTTTTTCTCATCATTCTTTTGAGAGAGAAAGAGATAGAGAAGGAGAGAAAAGAAGAACGGAACAAACAAGATAAATTACCTCGTATTATTATGCATTGCTTTATATTTATACTTCACTATTTTATAGATTGTGTGTCTTTACAAAAGGAAAAGTTGTTATTGTTGTGTAAGTCGTGATAGAAAGTTTACATGTCGTGACTCTAAACTGTGTTGCAAGTCTCAACATCATGTTTCCATTTTATGGTATTAACCTAAGTTGCAATATTATATTTTTATGGTATTAAACTCAATCATTACATTATGTTTTCATGTTGCAGTATTAAATTCAATTCCAACATTATGTTTCTATGTTGCGATACTAAATTCAATCATGACATACTATTTCTATGTTTCATATCCATAGGTTGGGACATGAATATGCACCTGTTTCCTCCAAATGGGTTGGTGCTTGCTCAACGAAGGGCCAAACCTCACTTGACTACCTTGTCATTATAGTGGTCACTCGAGATAGCTACTAAAATATGAGTGAATCCGCACATTCTTTCATTTGATGAATAGTTCTTTATTCTTGTTTCAGTTATGTACTACTAAAATTTCTCAATGATATGTTCCTACTATTTTGATTCATCAGAGACTTTAACTTCTCTCATAGGGTTGGGCTCATCTAAGGTGATATGAAGAGCATAATATGCATTATCAATATTTCTTACAAATAAATTTCTAATTCACGTAGACCTCCTCAATGCAGATGTGTCTTTCACTATTTTTTTATCAAGATCTCGATGCTTAATTGTGTCAACTTTTCCTTAACTTGCTTGTCTTTGTTTACATTTATCTTTGTATTATCTGGTCATTTAGATAATTTTTTCACAATAAACTCACTCTTATACTATTTAAACTTAACATCTTTGATAACGATAATAATTTCTTTCTCTACAATGATAGAGCTTGTTGCCTTGATTTTATTCTTATAACTAAACTTGTATTTCTCTAATTTGAAATTCAGCTTATTCATCTTTTTCTTTGAATGTATGCATTACACCTAAAGATCCGAAGTTGAACTATACTTAGCTTCCTTTCATAGAACACTATAAATAGTATTTGATCTTTCATTATCGATGTATGAGTGTGGTTCTTCAGGTAGTATGCTTTGGCAACTATTTTAGTCCAAAATTTTTGTTTCTAACCTGCTAAATTTCTTATGTATCTTGCTATTTTATTTAGCCTTTTTGTTATTTTGATTTGTTCTAGTATCATCCTAATCATGTTCTCCATGATAATACTATGCTTAGTACATAATTGATCATTGAAAAATACTTTATTTTTTTTTGTACAATACATTTAACTTCATGTTAAATTAGTTCTTCATTAGTTCTCGTGTCATGTAGCACGGAATCATCATGACTCATCTCGGCATGGTCTGATTGGCTTGCAATTGGTCACTTTCATGCCGAGTCGATTTTGGGTCGTGCTGGGTCGTGCTGGTCATGGGTGGTCTAAATACTCAATTTTTTTTAATTTAATTTTATATTTATTTGAAATATTATATATCAAAATAATATTAAAAAGTGCAATATATTATAAATTAAAATTAATCAAACCAATAATTAAAATAAATATTTTACATTTGACTTAACTCATAATATTACATGAAAAAAATATAATCTAAAATATGATGCATAATATAATTTGAAGTAAAAATAAATAAATATCCATCTTCAATGCATGAATTATCAGTTCGTGTCTGTAGTATGGTAGTGTGATTGCAATTAATTATCATTATTTTTGATTCTGAAGATAGTACTAGTGGTGACTTTAATATCTTTGATCTCTTATGAGTTATCATCCACCATTAATTTTTCGTTTTATCTTGAATCATCTCGATCTTTTAAGCATGTAAAAGTATTTATAATTTTTGATTGTAATTTTGATATCTTATCTAAAATAATATTGACAATCACAAAAAAATTTAACTTCAATGTTATGCTAGGTACTTGAGGGGTTAATAGATCATATGTCATTTTAGATAGAATGATATACATGGATTCATATGATTTTATCAATACAAAATATCAAAGTTTGTATTATCATTATATGATAGGATGAAGTAGAAATCAATATCTAAGTATTGAGATAACTAGTTTAATTTTGACAGATTATCTAATCATTTTTTTTAGTTAATTATATAGAAAAATTATCATTTTTGAATTTGGTGTCTTTATTCATACTCAATGCCTCACTTCAACTATTATACCTAGTATTGTAAAATAAAAATATATTAGTTAATTTTTTATGAATTAAATCTTCATGTTTATTTTTTTGGTTATTTTAAGTAAATATGTATTTTAATATATATATATTTTTCTTTCGCCTTAATATACTCAAACAATATAAAGTTGGATTGGATGATTTTTTTTAATATTTAATTTTTATCTTAATAGTAAATACACTAAATGTATTATATCCTTTATACTTGCTATACATTATACTAATATTGTTTATGCATCTAAATGTAATGCATGTGGTAAGAATATATACAAATAAGTATATGTTTCTCATATTATAAAAAATATTTAGGAATTTTATAAAATGAACTCTTGTATCCTAGTTTACTTTAACAATAATAAATTATTCTTATTATTAACATAGTCAGATATTACGTGTTGGTAGCAGATATATGAATCTAATATAAGATATTTATAATTCTAATAGTGTCTCATATCAGTTTGAAATTTATTATTAGGAATGATGATAAATATAAACCATTAAACTCTTATTATATGTTAGGTCTCCTAAGATATTTTAGTGAATTTCTTATTTTTTTAAATATGTAAGAAATAATTTCTATTCTTGCATGTATTATTGAGTTAATTATGTAACATATATACTTAAATTAAAATTTTATCGAATGATATATCTCTAATAGTTCTGACAAATATATTAATATTGATATTATTATTTGAAATATTTTTGAATATCAACTAAAAATTTTGTTATGAATATTATATTTTTTAAAGATTTTCTTCATACACTAATATATGATAGGATCATCATGAAGATGAAAGATCTCAGAAAATCATAAATTTTTTTTTATATATTTTCACTTAGTATTTAAATAGTAGGCGGTAAGACATGCAAATAATGCATCATCATGATTTTGTTACGTCATTCCTATTAAATATATTAGATATCATGGATATCTTTTCACTATATTTCATAAATTTATTAATTATTAATTTATTTTATATCTTATAATATATTATATCATTCCTATTAGTAGACCTAAAAATTTTATAATAAATAAGTTGCAATATATGTATGTATAATAATAATTATCTTAAGATCTTCTAAAAATTTAATTGAGAGATCTATAATTATAATTAATTTATTAATGTCTTCTTAAAGTCATTACAATACATGAATAGAGTTAATAAAACTGAAATTGATCTAATTTCAAAGGATTTGCTGCTCAATTCAGCTTTCCTAGGTTCTAATATATCATATATTTTGGTTCATTGATCTGCATGATACATAAGATGGCTAGTAACATCAATATATATATATATATATATATATATATATAAATAAATATACTATACTAATTTTTTATTTGATATATCTATAATTTTTATTTTTTATTGAAATAAACTAAGTCGAGTCTACTGAAATTTGCATAATTTTTAGTAGATAGCTTAGTCAAACTTTTTGATTGAGTCAGAATCATTTGAGACAACCTAGTTTTGGCATCGAACTGTTTGATTGGGTTGTCATTATTTTATAATTCTAAATTTAAAAAATTTAAACTTTTATATTTATATGAATTATTAATTAAAACAAATAAATAATTAAAAACTAAATGTCTTTTGTAATAGCATAATTTTATTTGAGAAGCAGCTTTTTTTATAAACTAGCGAGGATATAGTCTAGAACATACAACAAGGTAGAGAATAGGAGAGAACGCAAATGAAAAGAAAATAAGGAAAACTAAAAATATAAATTACAAGATGAGAGGAGAGGTGAGGAGACTTGATATGAAATAAATTTGATGAATATTAAGATTTTTTATTTTATATTTATTGAAATTTTTTATATTAAAATAATATTTTTTTTATTTTTAATTTTTTTATTATTAATATTGACAAAAATCTGATTGCCATCATATATTTGTGGTTCATAAAATTTACAAAACTATTTTTGTAATATGGAGATCAATAAAAATTTTGAGCTATTTTAGTTAAATAGGTTATTAATTATTAGTAAATCTTATTATTTGATTCTTTTTGTTGCTTCATGTATGTGAGTATATATTTGATAGTATTCTTTTATTTCACCGACCTTTATATTTTGATTCATATAGGTAGCAAGTAATAAAAATAAAAATGAAAGACTAATATTTTAATATTTTTTCTATTTCAATAGTCATACTATTAAAATATGAGTTTTTTCTATATTGGTTTAATGGTACTATTTAGATTGCATATGTGCCTAGATGTAATGTAGGTCATGTGAGTGTAAATTGATGAACACATCTTTGTTATATCATAAAATTTTTTTATAAATTTTAAAAATAAAAATTTTATGATATTATCTAATTTATTAATTATTATTTTATTAAATTTTATTTTTATCGTAGATAGATATCAGATGTTGGTAACCAACACTTGAATCCAACATCAGATATATAGAATTTCAATGATGCCTGTCATTCATTTGAAATTTTTTTAGGCATACCAATTTACATAGTGTAAAAAAATGACTAATTTTTTTTTATTTTATAATTTTATATGATATCATTCTTACAAACTCATATGATATATTTGAAAATCTAAGTGAAAGACCTATATTAGCAATTGATGTAACTATGTCTTTCCTTATGAACTCATAGTTGTAAATAAAGTTGATTTAAATTGAATGACTTCGCTGTTTAATTGGGTTTGTGATTTGTCCGAGATTAAATACATCATATTATTTTTGTATTGCTTAATGTTTTTTTCAAGTTGTCTAGTCTTACTTGTACTCATATCTATATATATTAGTTATAATATATATTATGTGGAATCTTATATGATATTTTTAGAATTTTTATTTTTAATTATCTTAAGTGAATCTATACTAAACATGTTTGCTTATTTCTTAGGTTTTTTATTTTTTAGGGTTGTGGTTGACGTATGACTAGGAGATAATCAAATCTTGGATTATTTGGTCAGATTGTCATTATATAAATTTATTTATTTCATATCATAATATATTTTAATATTTATTTAAAAAAAGATTAGAGTTTTTGAGGTAGAAAAATTTTTTTTTTTAATTGTAAACTTATGTAGCAAAATTAAATAATTAAAAAAAAGTGTGTGCTTTGCTAAATTTCAAACCCGACTCACATGATTCCTAAGTTGAAATATCCTAACTTCTTAATTTAAGGTTCACCCGTAATTATTAATTTATATGATTATATTTTATATAAAATTATAAAAAATAACTAATTAATTTTTATCATATAATTTTTTATTATGTTATTTTTATCGGTTGTTCTAGAGATTTTATGATAGGCAAAATAAAAGTATTTTTGTATTAAATAATTTAGCCTACTATATTTTAAAGTCTAATTGGAATATTCATGCTAGCTATGAATTTTGATATATCTCCCCTTGCAAATTCATAGTGATAAATAAATTAGGTTATTTAAATTGAAGTTGATCTAAATTCAATGACCCTACTATTTAGTTGCGTTTATTCGTGATTTAATATATTATATTTTTTTGATATGTTATTTATTATGTCTCCTAATGTGTGTAGTCTCACTCATATTCTTATAAGTATATATTTTTTATAATATTTATATTTTTAGAATCTTTTTTGATATTTCTAGAATTTTTATATTTAATTATCTTAAACTGAGTTAATTATAAACTAATAAACATGCTCACCTATTTCATAGGTTTTCTATTTTTTAGGATTGAGGTCGACAAGTGACCTGGAGATAACTATGTATTGGATTGTTTGGTTGAGTTATTAGTGTCTAAATTAATATCTACACATTTTCATACTATTTATTAATATTTTTTTAATAATTTTAGTGAGATTTTTAAGAAGAGAGATTTATTTTTTTTAATTCTAAGTTTATGTTGCAAAAAAAAAGACAAAAAAATCATGTTTACCTTGCCAAAATTCAGACCCAACTCACTTGAATATGAAGCTGAAAAACTATAAGTTTGTAATTCAAGGCTCGTACTCTAATATTAATTTATATAATTATATTTTATATAATATCATAAGAAATATCAAAAAATACAAATAATAGTACTGCTTGTGGGTGATAATTTAGAGAATTTGAGTGAGCTGAGAAATTGAGAAAAAATAGTATACAGTTTAGATGTGAAAAACTATAAACGTTAGCGTCCTACCTATAGGTTTTTTTAATTAAAATAATAATTTTTTTAAATATTTTATATTTATTTGCGTAAAAATCAAACTATTGTTGGAAATTTTTTATAGGGTGGGCACTGCTCCAAGGTTTCAACACTATCATGTCCCCTGTACTGGAATGGTGAATTTCGTTTAACCGAGGCTCTTTCTAAGCCATTCTAGGACATTAGAGATCTAACAATGGAAGCTCTTGTTATGTTTCTTTCCGACTTCACTAAGGTTTTCAAATTAATCTATTGAGGGAGTCTTTTCATAGGAAGGTCACTCAGTTGGATGTTTTAGGGAAAAGTTAAGTTAGACTAGGCATTCATATTCAAAATTTGACATAATTCCATGATATTATTCAAGCCCTATGATACCGGTAGCATTACTCACTCCCTCGAGAGTTTATAATTTTTTTAGAATATTAGGTTTCGAGATTCATAAACTTTCAAAAGCAATAGAATGTTAGATCATTAGGTTTATAATTTACAAGACTACATGTAAACTATTCAACTTAGGGTGGGGGTAGAGAACCAACCTGTCGATGCCCTAATCTAAGTGTGTTATCTCATATCTTTTTTAGGTATCGCCTATAATTTTTACATTTTTCTCTGCAAAGATAATATATCCAAGAAGAATATGGATTTCTTCTCCAGGGTGACTATTTATTCAAGCATAGAGCATTGTGCATTCAATTCCCCACACATCTTTAAGAGAGGAATGTGGGATAGTTAATATAATAGCAATGATAAAATTTTTTGATATATCCACTGATATATCTTAGAAATATCTCTAAAATCTAAGCATCGATATATCCATCAAGATTGATATATCTATCATTGATTGGTGCTCATATGCAAATACATACCGATATATCTTTGATATTACCGATATTAGTAAAATCTAAATACTAATATATCCGTAGAAACTGATATTTTAATCATTGGATAATATATGTAATTGAGTGATGATTCTTTTGGTCTAGGTAATGGAGATATGTAGCAAATATGATAGGTAGATACCTTATATGTTCTCTTGACAAGTAGAGAAAGCACAACATGGGTCTGTATACTCATCTGGCAGTACTCGGCCAATCATTGGAAGGTGTTAACATGAATCTTGTTTTAGGTCTCTCATGAATGACTTCTTTTCATGATTTTATTTTGATAGTTGGATTTGTTTTAGGTCTCTTTGTATGTGACCTAGATTTTGGTATCGGAGCATTTGATAAGTATCTTGGTTGGGTGCCTGAAGCCCCGCCCCCTTGTTTTGTTTCTCCTGAAGCATTCAAGTGGGATTTGAGCATTCGTCAGGAGTGCATACATTGGGGAGTGTGAAGCCCTCTCCTCTATCTCCCTCAAATTAAGTTATCATCTTCTCATATCTCCCTAAACGTCACTTACCAATAACCCTCAAAATGAGTATAGAAAGATAACCAATGTAGCTGAAATCATAAACACTGTGAAAATTAAGTTTTCGTATTAAATTCTATAAATTAAAGCAAATTCAGCCAAATCATCAAAATTTCAAAATTTTAATTTAAGAAATGGAGTTTTTGAATTGAACTCCTACCAATTGAATTGAATTTAAAATCTAGATTGAGTCTTTCATTTATTCTAGTGGGAAAATCCTAATTTTTATTCTTTCATCTCGGAAAAAATCATTGCTATTAACCTCTTACAAGAATTTTGTAAATGTCTTTAGATCCACTCCGATTTCTGAATTCTCATAGTGATGTGAGGAAGTTAGAAAATTGATCCCGATAATAACATTTCACGAGTGTAACATTTTGTTGATTGAAGGATTCTCACACCTTGGTGATGAATGACATCTGCAAATATGATTCTAAGTTCTAAATTGTGTATTTTATTTTTTTTAATTAACTTAACTCTGATAAAAAGAATTTATAAGAGTCTAGTATCTATATCAGAATTTCACTCTGAGTTACGATGATTTTTTAAAATTTAGAGATTATACTTCAAATTACTAGGCCTACTAAGTTTAGTTCTTTTATGATCGTGTCAACTAGTCATGTTATATTGATATTTTTTTAGTAAGAGTATGCTAGAATTTATTCTGTGTTATAGGCAAGGATTAAAATATCAGTTTCTACAGATATATCGGTACTTGAATTTTACGGATATATCGAAGATATATCTGTGTATATTTATATATAAGCACTAATAAAGGATAGATATATCAGTCTTAATGAATATGTCGATACTTAGAATTTATGGATATATCGGAGATATATCGGCGGATATATCGGTGAATATATCGGAAATTTTTATCATTGGTTATAGGTTCATGCACATCTTTATTCATTGTAGTTTTTGATCACCACCTTACTATAAATTCTTGGCTAATAAATTTGGGTGTGAATGCTTATGTCGCGTGCGCGTGTATATGTGTGTGTGTATTTGTATATCTTATATGTATAGAGTTTTATTATAATTTATTTTCTGTCAATTATTTTATGAGATAATATGGTTGTAATATTTTTTTTTTTTTGTGATATTTTTTTTTACATGATCATCATATTATATAGTTGATTTTTTTTTTTAAATTAAACGAGATGGATGGTATATGTTTTTATTGATTCATCTGGGTCATTCTAGTGATTATAGAGTCAAGTGTCATAGGAGTAATGTCTATTGATTATGAGACATATTAGTTAGGAAAATGTATTAGAGTTTCCTATTCAGCATGTCAAGAGGGTAATGAGAGGGACTAATTTAATTGGTATCACTTAGATTTTTGGTGATAATGTAAATGATCACATATGGTGATTTAATATATTTTATTTCTTTTATTAATTATACTTGATTTACATGTTTCTTAATATTTAAGAAAATATGTCAATTTTTTTTTATTTTTCTAAAATTTTATAAAAAAATAAATTTAGTTTGGAAGTAACATTTAAATATTAAGCAGTAATAATTCTTTAGAATATATTTTTCATAAGTTTTCTTATTTCTTTGAGAAAAATATAATGATTTATAGATATATTATGTTGGTATTTATGCACATCATGGGATAATGGAGAAGATGAATTAATATTTAGTTGTGATGGCAGGCATTCATAAGAGTTGTTTAGAAACTCTTTTATTTCCACAAACTAAATTTATTTTTTTCAATAGGCTCTAAGTTATTTTTACATACTTAATGAAGTAATAATTCTTTAATATTTATTAGATATAAAAGGATTACCGAAAAATTAAATTATTTGATAGTGACTATGTCAGATATTACTTAGGTTATCAGTATAATTATTTATTTTTAATATTCTCCTAAATAAATTCATATGGATGTAATGATTATAGTTCTCACTTATGTGAAGAGTTGTAGGACATAAGATTTAGTTTAGAGATCTTGAGCATTATCAAATAAAGGCATATTTAGATTCTAGTTTCCTTGTACAATTTCAAAAAGGAGATTTGCATATTTTTTTATATTTTTATAAGTAATCTTCTTTCCTAAAAAGTATGAGGTTAATAGTTGTTTGAAGATTCAATATAGAGACAATGTAAATAGTTATGATACCAGTTACTTGTGAGCTCTAGTGGATTAGTCACTTTACCTATTAGTTTAGAGACTAATGATATTTTACTATGACATCTAGGTAACTTAACACATTGCTACTAACATGTTATTCCATGATCATACAAAGCATATTGATATTAATTATCAAGGAAGCATGGACACGGCTCCCTACAGTTGTGTCCACGTGTCCGACCCCTGGACACGTGGACACGACACGGACACGGCACAGATACGTGTCTGATACGCCACGTGGCGTATCAGATGGTTGCGTCGGCAGCCGTATCCATGTCTATAGTGCCCGACGTCCGACGACATCGGGTGGCCAACGTTGCGGCATGGGCGACGTTGGCCACTGGCAGGGGGCGGGCACAATTTGAGGGTGAGGCAGGGAGCGGGCGCGATTTGAGGGGAGAGGTAGGAGCGGGCGCGATTTGAGGGGAGAGGCAGGGGTGGCGCGAATTGAGGGGAGAGGCAAGGGAGGGCGTGTTTGAGGGGGAGGCAGGGGCGGGCGTATTTGTGTGGGGATGTGGCATAAAATAAAATATTTTAATAAAATAAAATAAAATATTTCTATTTATATAATAAAATATTTTAATTTAATTTAATGAATTTTATAAAATACCTAATATTTATAATTAATAATCTTTATTTTTATTTTTTTTATCATGTCATATCCTAGTCGTATTCGTATCCTAGTTTTTTAGAATTTGTCGTGTCCCCATATACTGCCGTGACGTATTTCCTCGTCCGTGTCCGTGCTTCTTAGTTAATTATTATTTTATTTGATAGATGATCAAAAATGATTTGATTCCTATTGCCTACGTTGTAACCGGTTAATAGATTGCAAATATCCTTACGATAATTCTCAGAGGCTTGTAAATTATTCTTCTCCTCAAAACTGAATGTTTGTGATGTATGCTCTAATATAAAAGGAGTGTTTGAGTTTATTACTTTTATTGTTTTTACAATGTGTCTCATAAGAATTTTAAATTATATATATGATTATCAAGATATTAACCTCTCTGAAATTTTATCTTAAAGTGAGAACTTTGTTCATTAAGTATGATCTTAATTATTATTATTATTTATTTATTATTATTTGAAAGCTCTTGACTGGTAGGTTTTTTTTAAACTATATATATAGTTTATGTTGTATTATGTATTAATTTTTTAATCAATAAAATTTTATTTTTTTATTTCTTATACTTCTCTCCTTTCTCTTATGTTCTCCATCTTGACTTTTTCCCAAGAAAATCACGGTGCTACCTAAAATCTAAATTTCTTATTTTAAAGAAGGTACTTAATTTATTACCCTTATTGTTGTGGTAGCCAACATCAAAACAATATAGTTTCAAAAGTTATAGGTATTGTAATTTCAATATTAATTCTTTTATTTTCTTATATTTTTTTATAATAATGTTTTCTTTAGGATTCTTTAACTAAAAGTTGCTTTGCTAAGTTAGGAGGTTTAGTTTTTTTAATGTTATTTTTTTTATATGGAATCACCTGACATGTAGGTTGCCTCAACAATAGAATGTATATGTTTTATTTTTCATTTTGAGGTCAATTAAGTCATTCAACTCTCTCTCTCTCTCTCCCTCTCTCTTTCTCTTTCCCCCCCTCTCTCTATCTCTCTCTCTCTCTCTCACCCTCCCCCTCCCTCCCTCTCTCTCTCTCTCTCTCCTTTCTCCTCAAAAACTTGAAACCCTAGCATACAATTAGAGGCTTAGAAATCATATAATAGTGGCTCATGGTGATGTGCATGGTGGTGCACCATGCACTAGTGTTAGTGATGATGTGTATTATGCAAATGCTTGTATGTGGTGAGAAGAATGCGGCATAGTTCTTAGATGTAAGCGGTAGTTTGTGCCACAGTGGTTGCATGGTGACATGAGTGTTGGTGTAGTGGTGCGTAGTGGAGTGATCTTATCAACATTGGTGTAGAGGCATTGTGATGCATGGTGTAGTGCTCCCATGAACAATGGTGCATGAAAATTTGTTTAGTGATGTGTGAAAATGGTTCATTGGTATAATATGTGAATTACGATGTGTTGTGGGCTTCGTGGTGCCATGAGCTTCATCACATATATATTGTGTGTGTTTTTTATATATTTTTTATGGAGAAATGATGATGATCAATGTAAAATCACATGGGATAAGCTAGAAAAAAGTAAAGTAGATATTTTTTTGCTATGGGCCACTTCAGTGATGATTTAGTTATTGATTTGTATTGTACGAGTGGTTGGTAGTTGATGCATAATTTCTTGTTCATATGTGATAGTTAATCTATCATACATACTTATTATGTGATTTGATCATAATTGTGTGAGATGATTGATATGATGTCTTATGTACTTACATATGTTGAGGGAATCAATACACTAATTTGTAGATAAATCCTTAGTAGGGAGGATACTCTTTATTTTTTTAGAGATTTCTCAAATGGTAAATTCGATATTTGTAGGTATTATTAGGTCTAGTAGAGTTGGGATGATCAGTCATACCTAGAGGTGTCAAACAGGCCGTGCCGGGCTGGCCCATCACGTTTTTTCCAGGCCCAACTGGGCTTCCGTGCCGGGCCAGGCACGGCACGGAACAGTAATCGTGCCGTGCCTGTCTCGGCACGGTTTTTTGGGGGTTCAGCCTGGCATGGGCCCGCGGCATGATTTGCCTGGTTCGGCCCGGTCGGGCCGAACCCTAAATTAAAAAAAAAATTTAGGGTTTCGGTGCGCGCCGTCACGCCGAACCTTACTTTTAAAGAATTAGGGTTTAGGCGCGCCCGAAACACTAATTCTTAAAAAAAATTAGGATTTCGGCGTGTCCGAAACCCTAATTCTAAAAAAATTAGGGATTGGGCGTGCCCGAAACCCTAATTCTAAAAAAAATTAGGAATTGAGTGCCCCCGAAATCCTAATTTTTAAAAAAATTAGGGTTTCGGCGCCCAGTAACCCCAATTTTTTTTTTAAAAAAATAAAGCACGATACCGTGCCAACGAGCCACAGTACCGTGCGGGCCAAACACGGCACGAGCTCGGGCACGGGAAATTCTCATGCTGGGCCGGCCCGGTTGACATCTCTAGCCATACTACTTTAGTAAAATTTGTACAATAGCAATGAGAGCTAAGATGAATGCTTCTAGTGGGAAGAAGTCATTGGTAACTTGTACTTGTATACATATAATTCTTTTCTTAGGGGCTATCAGCTCCAACATAGGCACTTCTACACCCATTAGTTTTTTTACCTTGCCTTACTCTGGAATCATGGGTCTTAGGTTCAGGAGCCAACACCGTGTCATCGAAAACCATACTCTATTTTTTCTTTTTTATTGAGTTTGTAGTATTTGATAATGATATGATTAATTATATTGTTATATGGAAAATAAAGTATGATAATGTCAATATTTAGTCTTTTTTTTTTTACATATTTTTTTTAATACTTAAATTTTAATCTAATTATTTTTTAGTAGCTATTTTGCTAAATAATTGAACTATAACAGTGTATTTTGTTTTTCTAATATTTTTGTGTAAGATTGATGAATCATGTAAGTGGCTTTCTTAGAAATTGAGTAAGATTAATATTATTTGTTTTCCTTCCTTCTCCCACATATGCCCCTCTACCTCTAGGCACTTTGTTATTTTTGATGTGCTTGTTGTATGCTCTCAGTTTGAATATTTATCATTGGATTAATTAAGGATGATAGAATTATGCATAAATGAGGTGATTTCTATTGATTGTGAGATAAGCTAGTTGGGAATATATATTAGTTTTTTATGGCACACATCATGAGGGTATTAATATGGACTTGTTCTATCTGATTAGATGTTTTGGAATTTTGTAGGACTATCACATATAATTACTCTAAAATATTTTATTATTTTTATTGATGATTGTACTTGATATATATGATTTTTTATTTTTAAAAAAAATTTAAAATTTATTATTTTTTGTAAAATTTTATTGGATGGGTAAAATATAGTTTAAATACGATATTAAAATATTAAAAAAAATAATAATATTTCTATGTATACTTCCTGTTGTTATTTTTTGTTTTTTTTGAAGAGATAATTTATTAGATATCTTGTGTTGTTATTCTGCGTGGAATGAGATTATTGAAAAAAAAAAGAATAAATAATTAATTAATATAGTTGGGATACTTTTGTTGCATATAAGTGTTTCTAGATATTCTCAGGGAGAATTAGTCTTTACCTAGAGGTGTCAAATGGGCCAGGACGGGCCGGCCAGACCCGTTTTTTTAGGGCACGATCGTGATTCCGTGCCGAGCTGGGCACGGTTTAAAAAAACCGAGCCCGGCACGGCCCGCAGGCACGGTGGGCCGTGCCATGCCTTGCCTGGCCCGCTCGGGCTTGCATGTTCGTACGGGTCGGGATTCAGGGGGACCGCAGGTCGGGTCGAATCAGACCCGACCCACTGTCTTTTTCCGTGTCGTGCCTGGCCCGACACGGTACCGTGCCGAAATTAATTTTTTTAAAATTAGGGTTTCGGGCGCACCGAAACCCTAGTATTTTTTTAATTTAGGGTTCAGGCCTACTGGGCCGAACGCGGGGGATCGTGCAGTGGGCCCGTGCCGGGCTGAACCTCCACAAAATCGTGCCGGGCCAGGCACGACACGGTTACTGTACCGTCCCGTGCCTGGCCCGACACGAAATCAAGGTCGGGCCTGCCCGGCACGTCCCGTTTGACACCTCTATCACTATCATATATATTTTTTTATTCTTGTTTTAGTATTATATATTTGATTTGTTGTTTTTTCTTGATAGTTATATGATTTTAGATATTTTTTTCAAGGTACATAGTCATTAAGGATGGTGATAGACTATGTTGGATGAATAAAGTACATTCACTTTCAACCATGCATGTTATCTTCTTCCGAATCCTCCGAGTAAGCTTATAGTAGGATATAAGTGGATGTACATGATGAAGATTAACATTTAAGGGATGATTGATCAGTTTAAGTCTTCTTAAAACCAAATTATTAGCTAAGAGATTTACACAGAGTTGTGATTTATTAGAATATTTTTCTCCTGTGATCAAAATTATCACAGTAAAATTTTGATTTATTATTACTTTTTGAAGGTGAACCATATATTTGTTTGTTGGGAGAGATTTATTTTTTTTTATGATGATCTTGAGGATGAAGTATTTATGTAGTAGCTATAAAGTTTTACTATTTTAGGGAGTGCATGCATGGTGTGTGCGCTATGAAAAGTACTTTATAACCTAGACATGATTATGTTGTTTATTCTTCAAGATGCATGAGGATCATAGCAAAACTCAATTATTTAATAATGATCACGTTAAAAATCACTTTCTCTAATTTTAGCAGGGATCCTACTACGACTAACTAAGAGAAGAGATGTGATCGAATTTTTATTTTTCGTAGAGGTACTATTTTCTTCTAAAAGAGTGTGTGGTAGGATATTATTTTCAAATCGAATACAAATGTACAGTACAAAGGTATGATAGCAATTATTAATGAGGTTTAGCGGATATTTCACTTTTTGTAGGATTCGAGCTTATCAATTTTGAAGATGATGATATTTTATTGTGAGCACCTAGTATGTGGACTATCCAAATCACTATTTGTGTGTGTGTGTGTGTGTGTGTGTATAACAGTGTATTATTATTACATGTGAGAGTGTGATTACACAAATACTGAAATACAAGATCTCATAAGAATTTTAAAATTATATTATAAGATAGAAATATTTAAGGTTAAGATAACATATTCTTAACTTGGCCAGTGAAGAGTGGCTAAATTGAGAATGTACAAGCAAAGAGTCTCACTCAATCAAAAATTTATTTGGAGATCATACCATAAAATAGAAGACATGTGATCTCTCCTGCTCAGTGCTAAATAAAGATTTAATCATACAAATAAATATCAGTATATCAGAAAAAAAAAAGTTAATATCAAGTTGTCTATAATAGTAACTCGTAGAAATAAGATTAGCGATGATTAAGAATAAGCAAAACATGCAGAATAAGCAATGATTAAAATATCAGTTTCTACGGATATATTGGTACTTGGATTTTACGGATATATTGTATATATCGAAGATATATCGGTGTGTATTTGCATATGAGCACCAATCAAGGAGAGATATATCGGTCATAATGAATATATCGATACTTAGTATTTATAGATATATCGGAAATTTTTATCATTAAGGATAAATAGGACATTAAACTAAATATAATAATAATAATTTTTGAAAGATTATTATTGACTATCATAACATTCAGTGAAATACAAAAAATATACTGAAAGTAGATAGTCAGATAGATTTATAAACAAATAGATAGATAGATAGATTGAAAAATAAATAAATAGAAATATAGAAAGATACATAAATAAATAGATAGAAAAACAGTCAGATAGATAAATAGATAATAGATAGATAAATAGACAGATAGACAAATAGACAAATAGATGGATAGACAGATCGATAGATAGACAGATCGACAGATCGATAGATAGATAGATCGACAGATAGACAAATTATCCGATAGACAGATCAATAGATAGACAGATTGACAGATCGATAGATAGACAAATAATCCGATAGACAAATCGACAGATCGATAGATAGACAGATTGACAGATCGATAGATATACAAATAATTCGATAGACAGATAGACAGATCGATAGATAGACAAATAGTCCGATAGACAGATATACAGATCGATAGATAGACAAATAGTCCAATAGACATATAGAGAGATAAATAGACAGATAGAGAGATAAATAGATAGATAGATTGATATGTAAAGAACGACGACCCACTATTGATGTCAATCCACTATTGACGTCGACATATGGGTGTCATGGACGCACTTCACCATCGATCACTACATGTGCCATCAAATAGTGAGAGAATATAAGAAAACGCAAGAACATAAAATCAGTTCTGCGAGAAGTTAATATTTTATCAGTCTTATCCCTGAAAATTAGAGAGTTTGCATGTGACATGCTTCGGACCAAAGACTTGTCATCCTTGGATCAAAGTATTTTGCATCACAACAAAGTATAACCTCTAATATATGCATGTTGAGAAAATACCATTTTTATTCCCAAAAATTGAAGTGGCAGAGCAAGAATAAAACTGAGGATGAAATGTTGTGATCCTCGTTCGCGTGTTTGGTTTTCACTTTTCAGGCAGCAGAATTTTGCTGATTCTGTGCTCCGGCGCATGGCAAACTAGTTCAGATTGTCAGCAGCGTCGCACAAGGTTTGTTTTTTTGTTCCTGCGCCACTACATTTATTATGACTTCGTTGGTGTAATCTTGCTGCTGCTGCTGTTTTGTCTTTTTTTTTTTTTTTTTTTTTTTGCATTTTCTCTTGTTTATGGGGTGCGTTTTCTAGATCGCAATTGTGTATATGCGAGTAGATTTGTCAAATGGGTCGTGTCGTGCCGGGCACAGTACAGTGTGCACGGCACGGTTGGCCCGCACGGCGCAGGGTCGTGCCAGACTGCCCCTGCTCGGAGCCCATCGCATGAACACAATGGGTGGCCGGCTTATTTAGCCAGCCAATTGCAATCAGACACATAAGCAAGACTTGACCTGAGTCTAATCGTTCCTGCTTCCCCGGGCCCTTTGGACTGTGCTACCGAGCCAAGCACCGGCAGACCCAGGCACGGTCATGAGTCATGGACCTTGCTGTGCATAGCTAGGCACGGCCGAGTCGGACCGTACCTTTGACCAGGCCAGGGCTGCCCGGCCATTTGACACCCCTAGGTCTAATGTAACATAAGTACTTTAATACCATTCGGTCGTGTTTTTAACTTTTCAGGCAACAAAATTTTGCTTTTTCTGTGACCCGATCGATCGGGTGTTGAATTGACTCAGAGGAGTTCCATTAATGTATCATTGTGGTGCTGCTGTTTTTTTTTTTTTTTTTTTTTAATTTTTTCTTTTTATACTTTAATGCCTTGGTTCTTTGATCATGTGTCAATGGATTGATTGATCAACTTTTTTTTTTTTTTTAATTCAGTAATTTTTTACAGAAATGGTGATGCTCCATCTTCAGAAATAAAAAAAAATAATGCTACAAAAACAAGAATTTAGACTAATATTTTAAAATTTAAAATATTTATTTTTTGCTATAAGATTTTAAAAGCTATATATATGTGTAAGAAAAATAATTATTTTTAATTTGAAAATGGGTTTTGCATTTAAAATCTTCAAAAATTGTGATAATAAAAAATAAATCTGTGTTTTTTATTATGTTTTATATAAAAAAGTAAAAATTTTCGTTTTGGTTAAAAAAACATAATTCTTTAAAGAAACAAATTTTTTATAAAAAGAATTTATAGTACAGTCCATCTTTTTGTGCCCATCCTCTCTCTCTCTCTCTCTCTCTCCCCCACTCCGTCCTGCTTCAACCTTTCTTCTTAACTCTAATCTCTCGTTTCCTGATTTTCTCTCTCTTTGTGGCTTGGTGTTGAGGGATGAGACGCCATTTTGTTTATCGTCTTCTAGTTCCATGTCTGTTATCCTCTCTGCTAGTTGAAATCAGTAGATCGCAGGGCTTCAAATGTAGCGCTCTGCACTCGTGCCGCTCTATGGTGGGCTATGTCTGTCGCAATGCGACTTCCCTGTCGTCCATTGAGGCGCTCTTCCAGCTGAAGAACCACCGCTCTGTCCTGGGCGCGAACAACTTCCCAGTCGTCAGCTCGCCGAACCAGACTGTACGCGCCGACCGGACCATCAGAATTCCCATATCTTGCCGTTGTCGCAACGGCACCGGCGTCTCTGACGGCAGGCCAGTCTACGCCGTCGCAAGGGGCGACAGCCTGTACCACATCGCCCTGGATTTGTTCTCCGGCTTGGTCACGTACCAAGAAATTGCGGCGGCCAATAACGTCGTCACGGATCTGATCGTTCCGGGGCGACGTCTTAGGATTCCATTGCCATGCAGCTGTGAGCCCGTCAACGGCGAGCGAGTGATGCATTACGGGCACGTGGTGGAGGCGGCGAGCTCTTTGGATGCCATCGCCAGTGCGTTCGGAACCACGTCTGAGTTGCTCGCGAACGTCAACGGAATTCATAACCAGAGCTGCATTTTTGCTGGCCAAGTTCTTGACATTCCTCTTAGAGGTTCCTTCTCCCTCTCTCACCCTCTCTCTCTCTCTCTCTCTCTCTCTCTGTCCGCCTCTCAACCACTGAATCATCATCGTCATCTTCATGTTTGCTATGTTTTGGTGGTGTTCGTGAAACAGCATGTAATTCTTCAATAAGAAAAGAATCGGCTGATTATCCTCTGCTTGCTTCTAATGATTCGTATGTGTTCACGGCACACAAATGTGTGAAATGCACCTGCAGTTCGGCAAACAACTGGCTGTGAGTCATCTTCGACATTGAGATTTTGGAGAAATTTTTAGTTAATCTAGCTGAGTGAGTTTCTGCAACTTTTTCCCCTGTCTGACACAGTCTGCAATGTGAGCCATCTGGAGTTGAGCCATCCAACTGGCCTACGTGCCCATCTATGAGGTGCGGTGGTGCACAGGGCTTGCATCTCGGCGACACGGCTACCTCTTCCTCTGGCTGCGAGAGGACAACTTGTGCCTACGCGGGCTTCCTCTCGAACCAAACCATCTTCACTACGCTCGTCACGGAGTCCGCTTGCACCGCTGCTGGTTCAGGTGACCAACTCCATTATCGTCTTCTTCGGCAAGTTTTTTTCTTATTTGTTTTTGTTCTTGGCGCAGCAGCTCCAACGAGTTCTGCTACAGAGATCGGCTTGGATTGGGACATCGTCACTCCCTCCCTGATCACTGCTCATCTGATCTTGCTTGGAATGCAATTTCTCTAGCGCAAACTAGCTTTGTTTCTATGTTGAATCTCTGTATCACCTCTGACTGTGTTCGTGCATGTATAAATAAACCAAATCTGATTCTATTCGGAGGTTCTGAGAATAAAATGGGCCAGCTTCGATCAATTTTAAAGAAACTGCTCGAGTTGCATCTTCTTGTTCATCTGAAATGTCGAATGAACTTGGAGGTTAAAAAAAAAGATAAATATTACCTCGGTCGTCTTCTTCCTTCATCTGAAATGTCGAAAGAACTTTGAGAAAAAAAAAAAAGAAGATAAATGTCATCACGTTCATCTTCTTCTTCATCTGAGATGTCATCTCCTTCATCCTCTTCTTCTACCAATAATCGCCACAGGAGCAGATCCCATCTCGAAAATGATGGTATCGGATGGGATCCCTAACTACGATAACACGACGCTCCATCTCTGACGTGACTTTGAAAAAGAGGTGACAGTCGCCACAGATCCTGAGATTCTTTCTGATCCTAATCGCATGCCCGTGGCACAGCGTCATCAACGCAAACACGAGCGCCAGTTTCTCGCTGTGATATCGCAGTGAATCTTCTCGCTGTTCTTCCTCCAAATCTTGCAGGATAAGGTTCGTCTCTGGAACATAACCATGGCCGGCGAGTTTATGAACCAGCATGTTCAGCTGGATGATGATCTTGCCGATCTGGGGATGCGAATTATCTCCGAATACGAAAGTATGGACGGTTTTATTCGCTTCGATCCAGCTACATCCCGGCACCTTCCTGATGCCTCTCTGCTGCATGATTCTTCTGATTCCGGCGACTTCATCCCATCTTTGATTGCTCGCGTAGATGTTAGACAGCGATATGTACGTGCCTGTGTCGAGCGGATCTAATCTCAGAACTTGCTCGGCGGCGAGAACGGCAAGATGAACGTTCCGGTGGGCTCTGCACGCGGCAAGCAGGGTCCTCCACGTGACGGAGTCTGGCTCGCAGTCCATCTCCTTTATCAGACCAACGGCGTCGTCGATCTTTCCCGCTCGCCCAAGAAGATCAACCATGCAGCCATAATGTTCCCTTCCCGGATCAATCCCAAAGAGGCTCTTCATCGACTTGAAATAGCGCCACCCATCTCCTATAAAGCCGCCATGGCTGCAGGCAAAGAGAACTCCCAGGAGCGTTATGTGGTTAGGTCTCACTCCTGAAGATTTCATTGATTCGAACAAGCTCAGCGCTTCTCTGCTGTGCCCGTTCTGGGCCAGCCCGGCGATCATGGTGCTCCACGAGATGACATCCCTGTCCCACATCGAGGCAAAGACAGAGCCCGCGTCCTCCAAACTTCCACATTTGCAGTACATATCCAAGAGCGAGTTGTTCAGTATCAAGTCTTGGTCATACAGATACTTCAACACCTGAACATGGACTTGTCTTCCCAACTCTAACAGCGCTAACCCAGTGCACGCCCTCAGGACGCTCGTCAGGGTGCTCTGCTGGGCGTGAAATCTGTTCCTGTTCATCTTCTTGAAAAGGTTCAGAGCTTCATCACCGTCACCATTTTGAGCTAGCCCGCCAATAATAGAGCTCCAGACAACCAGATCTCGGGTTTCAGTTTCGTTGAAGATCAGCAAGGCGTGCTCCATGTCCCCCAGTCTTGAGCAGGCATCAATCAGTGAACTCCTGACAAAGGGGTCGCGCTGGAAACCATTCTTCGTTATGCAGCCATGGAGCTGCGTCAGATTGACGGAGTTTTCGCACGATTTCACAGCAGAAGAGAATGTGAACATGTTTGGTCTCACGCCTTCTCTAGCCATCAAAACTAAAAGTTGCAGTGCCTTGGCATGGAGGTCGCCACCAGAGCAAGCCGATATCATCGTCGTCCAAGAGACGACATTTCTTTCTCGCATTTTCTCGAACAAGACCTGTGCATCGTGGAGCATGTTGAATTTAACGTACATGCTGAGCAGATTATTCGAGAGAAACGTCTTGGGCTCGTGGCCGTTGGAGAAAACATGATGGTGGACGCGTTTTCCGTGTTCGACGGCGCCATGGCTGATGCAGCACTTGATGAGCTCGGAGTAGGCAACGCAGTCTGCCCAAATCCCTTGCCCCTCCATCGCTTCCATAGCATCCATGGCTCTCTGCAGGTCCCCTCCATAACAGAACTCCGTGAATTCGTTCAGCAGGGCAAGTGCGCTCCTTTTGGCCAACGCCGCCGTGGAAACGCCCGGCACAGACTCTACTCTGGCAGAAATATTGCAACTTACGGGCACGGCGGACTTTTTCTTCAGCCAGCTACCATCCAGCAGTGCTTTAATTTGTCCTGCCGTCGTTATTTGAAGACGACGCATTTAAGCTTCTATTAATCGATCACTCGCCAGATATGGCGACCTAAAAATATGTTTAGGTTTATGTTTTGCCTTTTGGGATTCTCTTTAAAAATTTAATAAAAATTATCCCTATAGAGAGGAGAGAGAGAATGAAGAACAGAGTGTTTGCCCTAAGTTTCAGTTCACACTGGATGAGGATCAGTGCCATGGCCGCACAGCTCCATCTCCCTCAATAATTTATCCAAGAAAGAGTAGATCTCTTTTGTTCTAGGATGGGATTTGTCGGCGATGCAAAATTGATGAACTTGGTTCTGCACCTCCACCCAGCTCACGCCTGGTTCCTTCTTCACCTTCCTGTCTCGCATGACTGTTCTCACGCTGGACACGTCCCCCCACTGCTCAGCTGAAGCATGGATGCCAGAGAGAAGAACGAATGGGACTGGGTCTTGAGGATCGAGCCTCAGGATTTCCTCCGCAGCCCTCCTAGCCATGGCTTCCTCCTTGTGCGCCATGCACGCCCACAACAGAGTCTTCCATATGACCGAGTCTGGTTCGATGGGCATGGACCGGATCTTCTCCTCTGCTTCGTCCAGACACCCTGACCTCCCCAGCAGGTCGACCACGCAGGTATAGTGGCGCAGATTCGGATTCAGCCCATACTCGTTCACCATCGAATCGAACAATGCCAACCCTCTCTGCTTCAGTCCAGAATGGCTGCAGGCATCGAGCAGGCACAGGAACGTCACCTCGTTTGCTTCCATGTTCTCCTCCTCCATCAGCTCGAACAGTTGGATAGCTTCTCGGCCTCGCCCATGGAGTCCGTAAGCAGAAATCATGCAGCTCCACGACACCACGTCTGCGTCTCTGCTCTCTGCAAAAGCTCGCGTCGACTCTTCCAGGCACCCGCACCTCGAGTACATGCCGATCAGCGAGCTCGTGACTGCGACGTCCGAACCGATGCCTGTTTTTGTGAGCTGGGCGTGAATCTGCTGGCCCTGACAGAGAGTAGCCAGTTCCGAACAAGAACTGATCAGGCTGACGAATGTGATTTCGTCGGGCATCAGGCCTGCAGAAGTCATGGAATTGTAGAGATGCAGAACTGATTCGAAGTGCCGGTTTTGAGCTTTTCCTGCTATCAGAGCATTCCAAGCACCCAGCGGGATGATGGCCATGGATCTGACCACTTCCTCTCCCTGTTCCAAGTTGCCAGATTTTATGTACATGTGAGCCAGCGAGCTCGCCACGATGAGATCGAACTCGAGCCCACGCTTCGCCGCTAAAGCATGCACCTGTCTCCCCGCGCGGACGCTTCTCAAGCCGGCGCAGCCTTTGAGAACGCTGGCCACGGTGAACTCATCAGGCACGCAGCACGACTGGTGCATCTCCCGGAAGAGGCCCAGGCCTTCCTCGTTAAACTCAAGCTGTGCCATGCCGACGATGACCGCATTCCACGTAGCAACGTTCCGCTCGCGCATCTTGTCGAACACGTCGCGCGCACCTTCTGCATCGCCAATCTGCAGATGCGCGTTGATCAAAATGTTGCCGGACATGATGTTCCTCTTGGGCATCACGTCGAACAACGCCACGGCTATCCGTAGCTCCCCCATCTTCGAGTACATGTTCAGAAGGTGATTCCTCACAAACTTGTCTCTGAAACACCCAGAGGTGATCACCAGAGAATGCAGCTGCTTTCCCAGAGCAAGCAACTTGTTCGGTATGCAAGATTGCAGGAGGAGGGAGAAGAGAGGTGGGTCGTCCCAAACTTCATTACTGTGTCTCGCAAAAGCTTCCTTGACGCGTCCTCTAGAACACAGGTTTTTGAAATCTGCTAAAGAGTCGTCGTTACACGGCACCGTTCCCCTTCTTGCTCCGTCGTGACAGAACAACCTCCGGGAAGAGAACCGGTGGCGCGCAACCGAAAGCATATCGATACAACTCAGCATATTTCAGATCTCCCTTAAACATTAATCGCCATGGAATTTCTAAACCGCAACATCCAAACCAGCGCCAGCAAACAAAAAAAATAAGAACTGATTGAAAAACTTTCTCCGATTATTTCATCATGAACAAAAGAAAGAATTTGCCCAATTTATTCAGGATACAAGATCTCGTCGTGATGACGTTCTAAAACATAAGGAACTTGGCTCGGAGATGATACATAGCTTATTGCATTTCTCCATCAACAGCGAATTTTAGTGCCGTTTGTCAAATGAAGCGTGCAATTCTTGCGAGCCAAGCAGCAGTTACAAACAGCTTTCAAGTGCGCGCTGCCGGAGGATTGACAGGTCATGTAGCGAACACCGCTCAGGCAATAGAGAGGACAAATCTTCGCCTGGCCGGCTTCCACGAGCGCCGCGCCTGCTCAAGAGAACAACAAAACTCTTAAGTTATTTCAAAATGATACAAAAACTACCATTTTACACTCGTTTTATAATTTCAGTGTTGCTGCTGCAAAACCCACTCAGGATCACGAAGAGGAGGAGAGCATCTCCGGCTCTGAAATTGTCTGCTACCATCGCCATCCTCTTCCTACCTTTTAGAGCTCGTTTTGTGTTTGTGTATTACCACATAGATATGTATATATATTTGTGTGTGTGAGCAGCCATGGTAGCTGCCCAGCCCAACTAGGAGCAGATAAGTCTCTGAGAAGATTTCTAAAAAATGCGATAGCTTTGACAATGCAATTTCCATTTTGTTAGAAGTCGTTGACAATACATTACTCACTAAGCTGACACATGTTTCAATTGATCCATCATGTTTCAATATATTTAAATGTGGAAACATGAAAAATAATCTAAACCAAAGAGAAAATAGGGAAAAAAAATGCAATTCATCCAACATGTCGGGTGGTTAATAAATATGATTGAACTAAATTATTCATTTTTTTTATAATATTGTCTCGACAATTCTCTTGGGGAGGAAATAAATTAGCAAACTTTAAAATTTCATAAAGTAACTACAATTTGTAGAACATTATGCTCTTAGAGCAATTCCAACGAGAGGTGCCATTAGGGGTGTCATCCCTGTAACTGCCAAATAACACCCAAATCATAAATTTTGTTGCTCCAACGAGGGTGGCATAGGGGGTTGCAAAATATATTTAGCAACTTTGGAGAGAGAAAAGAGATGATGCAAAATAGCAATTATGACTACTGTGCATCTCCAATAACTTTCTCAAGGGGTTAAAAAAATAACTTTTGAATAAAAAAATATTTAATTATTAAAATAGCACCCTATTTTAGCACCTACCATTAGAGCAATATTATTATTTAGGGGTTCTAAAATACTATTTAAGTTTGCAAAATGATATTTAGTAATTCTTTTTTGGCAACTCTCGTTGGAGTTGCCCTTAGAGCAGCTCCAATTGGAGTTGCTATAAGGGGTGACATCTTCATAACCACTATATTGATACCCAAACAATAAAAAATCTTACTCCAATAAAGTTGGTATAAGATGTGGCAAAATGTCATCAAATGTCTTAGGGTACCATATTTGGCAACCTTGGAGAGTGAATAGAGAGGCTACAAAATAACAGTTATGGCTACTATGCATCTCAAAGGATCTTTTTCATAGTTTGAAAAAAATATATAATTAAAAGAATATTTAATTATTAAAATAGCACATTATTTTGGTACCTACCATTGGAGTAAAAATATGTTTAGGGGTACCAAAAACACTGTTCAAGTTTGCAAAATAATATTTGGCACCCCTTTTTTGGCATCTCCCATTGGAATTGCTCTTAGAGACAAGATAAAATTATTATGATCAAAATCATTCAAACATACTATTATACTAAGTGATTCAACACTTCTTTTTCACTTACTTCAACAAAATTATATTACACTTTAATAGGCTTTTAGAAATTGTAGTGGACACTTACACATTAACAAGCTCTTATAAAGTGATGTGTGTGTGTGTGTGTGTGTGTCTGTGTGTGTCTGTGTGTGTCTGTTTGTGAGTGAGTGTCTGTGTGTCTGTATCTGTGAGTGTGTGTGTGTGTGTGTGTGTGTGTGTGTGTGTGTAGTTCCAGAATATGAAACTCAAGATTTTACTATAGATATATTTATGATTGATTATCACAATAAAGTTGTATTGCATCTAACTATGTGCTCTCTTGACATGTCATTACTATTGTTTGGTATTCTGCTTTTGTGATGGAGAGTGAAACTATTAGTTTCCCCCAGCTAAGATTGAAGATTGAACCTGTTGGGCAATTGTGCTTCCACAGTGGTGATTTTAAGATATAGAAGAAGAAAGAACAACAAAAATAACAAATAATATATATCCAATCCACTATCCACACACGAGAGAGTAAAAACAAAATAGAAACCACAACAGAAATGCATAAAATAACGTGGTTTACTAGTCGCTCAGTACGACTAGCTACATCCTTTAGAAAATGTAATTACGTTACAGATTAAACAAAATCAAAAGTCTTACAGTATGAGCAGCGCAGAACAACAGAACCTTTGTTATTGTGCAGAGAGAGAGAGAGAAATAAAGAGAGAGAATATGAGCAGTTCTTGATCACGAAAATTTAACCCAAAATATAAAATACAAAATATTTTATATTAAAACTTTCTCGATTCAATTAACCGGAGTGGGTCGGATCATCGGACGGGTCAGGCTCTGGTCCAAAAAATTTCTTCAGCCTGCTGCCCGGACAGTAGGACCTCCGTTATTGTGCTACTGTTGCATTCCGGATCTCTTAAAATTTTCTTTCCGGCACTTACATAAAAATATTAAAACAGAAACATTTGGTTATACAAATAGATTATCAAAACAAACTATACACAACAGAACTAATTGTTGATCGTCATGTATCATGGTCATTAGTAGGATCAGCATCATAAAATTCAACAAACTTGCAATGGTTGCCTTTAATGTACAAAAGAACATAGTTAGATGCACTTTAAACATATCTTAGTACCCTTTGAGTTGTTTCTAAATGAGGCTTCTTTCGACTTTGTGTGCGTCAACTCATCATATCAATGGCATAAGAAATCTCATGTCCATTCATGACTAAGTCGATCACAATGCCTACTAGTTAATAATATGTTCTCACTTCTCATGCCTCTTTGCCTTGATGAGTTCACATTTTAGAATTTGATTTCAACAGTATGGAGATCAACTTATATTTGAGCATTCTAAATTTCTATCGCAGGTCTTTATTAGCATGTGAAATCTTTCACTTATTAATTTTTGTCACAGGTTTCTATTTTTATATGATATTACCAAATAATAATTTTTAACTTTTGAATCTCTGCTTCTTTTCCTATGATTATGTAGCTTCTAAATGATAATCATATTTTTTTCAAATTATATTTATTTAGCTCATTATAAATTTTATTAATAAATATTTCAGTTAAAAATAATTTATCATTAATTTATTTTGTTAGTAATAATATTGATAAAAATATTTGTTAATATTAATGATGACAAAAAATGAGGTTTGGGGATTTAGAAGTTTAGGAGTTTTGTGGTTTAGGGGTTTATTAGTTTAGGAGTTTATGAATTTAAGGGTTTAGGGGTTGTGTGGTTTAGGAATTTTAAGAGTTTCGGGGTTTAAGGTTTTAGGGGTTTATGGGTTTTAGGTTTTGGGAGTTTATGGGTTTTAGGTTTTAGAGGTTTATGGTTTTAGGGGTTTAGAGGTTTAGGAATTTTTCAATTTATGGGTTTAGGGGTTTAAGGGTTTAGGGGTTTAAGGGTTTAGAGGTTTAAGGGTTTAGGGATTTATGGGTTTAGGGGTTTAAGGGTATAGGGATTTAAGGGTTTAGGGGTATAGGGATTTATGGGTTTAGGGGTTTAAGGGTATCGGGATTTAGGGGGTTTAGGGTTTATGGTTTAGGGGTTTAAGGGTTTAAGGGTTTAGGGATTTATGGGTTTAGGAGTTTAAAAGTTTATAGGTTTATGAGTTTAGGGATTTAGGAATTTAGGGGTTTATGAGTTTAGGGGGTTAGGGGCTTAGGTGCTTAGGGGTTTAGTGGTTAAGTTTAAAAATTTTATTAACAAAAATATTTTATTTTGTGAATTTTATCTTATTTTTTAAGATTATAGCCTTTAGAAACAAAATAATTTTTAATTTTTTTATCAATCTAAATTTAATATTTATACTCAATATTTTATTTATAATAATATTTAGAATAATATATCATGTTAGTTCAATATAAGCTAATTTTTTGATTAATATTATAATCATGATAAAAAAAATAATAAAATATTAGAAATGAGATAAATAATTATTAAAATATAATTATAATATCTAAAATGATTTAAAATCTATGTGAAACATATTTTCAAATAAAAAATTTTGACTTAAGAATTTTTGCTTATTTTACAAAGATAATATAGCTCCTGAATTATAAATATATTTTCTTATTTATATTTGTCTCATTCATATTAAATTTTATGATTAAAATTTTTGTTAGAAATAATTTATAAATAATATTTTATATTAGTAACAACATTGATAAAAGTATTTGTTAATATTATAATGATTACAAAAAACATGAGGATTATGAGTCTGAGAATTTAGGGATTTAAGGATTTAATAGTATAAGGGCTTAGGAGTTTAGTGAATCATGAGTTTTTGGGTTTAAGTATTTAGGAATATACTAATTTAGGGTTTAGTGGTTTAGGGGCTTAGGGGTTTATGTGTTTAAGGATTTGGCTTCTAAATGATTAAACATATTTTTCTTAAATTATATTTGTCACACTTATAATAAATTTTATTAATATTATTTCATCTAAAAACATTTTAATAATAATATATTTTGTTATTCACAATATTGATAAAAGTATTTGTTAATATTATAATGTTGACAAAAAAAATGAGGTTTAGGGGTTTAGGCATTAAGAAGGGGTTTATGGGTTTTGTAAGTTAGGAGTCTAGGGGTTTATGGGTTTAGTGGTTTAGGGTTTATGGGTTTAGTGGTTTAAGGGTTTAAGGGTTTAGGAGATATGGAGTTTATGGGTTTAAGGGTTTAGGGGTTTAGTGGTTTAAAAGTTTAGAAGTTTATGAGTTTAGTGGTTTATGTGTGTAGAGGTTTAGGGGTTTAACGGTTTTGGAGTTTTGCCATTTTGGGGTCTAGGAGTTGAGGAGTTTTGGGGTTTTGTCATTTTTGGGTCTAGGAGTTTAGGAGTTAGGAGTTTGCAGCAATAAATCTTGAAACCCCTAAACTCTCATACACCTAAACCCCTAAACGCACAAATCTCATAGTTTATCATCATTATAATATTAACAAATATTTTTAACAATATTGTAACTAAAAAAAATATATTATTTATAAATTATTTGTAATTTAAATATTGATTATAAAATTTATTATAAGTAAAACAAATATAATTATAAAAAAATATATTTAATAAATACCAATGTGGCATTGTGTGCATTTCAATAAATACTTATGTGTAAATACTTATGAAAATATATTTATGTGCATTAATTTGAAAATAGCATGAACAAGATATAATGACAATGAAATGTCTTTGAACCCCTAAACTAACATGATATATTATTTGTAATAATTATAATTTTTATAAATTTATTTTTTAGTCATGATTAACATAATTATCAGGAAAATAGCTTATATTGAACTAACATGATATATTATTATTAAACTTATTATAACTAAAATATTGAGTATAAATAATGAATTCAAATTGGAAAAATAATTTAAAAATTCTTGCATTTCCAGATACTATAAATCTTGAAAAATGAGATGAAATTCATAAAATGAAATTTTTTTTAGTGAATTTTTAAAATTAAACCATTAAAATGCTAACCCTCTAAACTGATAAACCCCTAAACTACAAAATCACTAAACTCCTAATCCCCTAAATTCTTATTATGCCCATTAATCTTATTTTTTTTATCATGCTCGTAATGTTAGTAAATACTTTTATCAAAGTGGTTGCTAACAAAATATATTATTTGTAAATTATTTTTAACTAAAATATTGATTATAAAATTTATTATGAGAGACAAATATAATTTGAAAAAAATATATTGATCATTTAGGAGCTATAAAATATTAGGAAAAATGACAAAATTATCAAAAGCTAAAAATTATTATTTATCAAAAAGTTTAACATAAATTTCGAATCATTTTAAATATTCTAATTATATTTCAATAATTATGTATTCATTTTTAAATTTTTATAAATTATTTTTTGGTCATAATTATGATATTGATTAGAAAACTAATTTATATTAAACTAACATATATATTAGTCTTAAGATTATTATAAATAAAATTTTGAGTATAAATATTGAATATATATTGAAAAAAAAAAAGTAAAAGTTCTATTTCCAAATGATATAACCTTAAAAAATATGATAAAATTCATAAAATTGAAATTTTTTTTGTAGTTAATTTTTTAAACTAAACCACTAAACTCGTATTGACCTAAGTCCTTAAACCCTTAAACCCCAATATTTTTAAACCCCTATTCCCCTAAATCACTAAATTCCTAAACCTTTAAATCACTAAATCCCTAAACCAAAAATTTTATAAAGCCCTAAATCGTTAAACTCTTAAATCTTTAAAACCCTAAATTCCTAAACATCTAAATCCCTAACAAACACATTTTTTTGTCATCATTATAATAAATATATATATATATTTTTAATGTTGTTACTAACAAAATACATTATTTATAAATTATTTTTAAATAAAAGATTGATTAATAAAATTTATTATGAATGAGACAAATATAATTTTAAAAAAATATGTTTAATATTCATAAGGTATGTAATCTAATAAAAAAAAATTCAAAAGTTATAAATTATTATTTGGTACTAAGTTTCACATAGACTTTGATTCATTTTAAATATTCTAATTATATTTTAATAATTATTTATCTCATTTCTAATATTTTATAAATTAATTTATGGTCATAATTATAATATTTATCATAAAACTACCTTATATTGAACTAACATGATATATTATTTTTAAGATTATTATAACTAAAATATTGAGTATAAATATTGAATCCATATTGAAAAAAAATTTTAAATTATTGTTTTTCAAAGGATATAACCTTAAAAAATAAGTCAAATTTTATAAAATGGATATTTTTTATTTATACTTTTTTTATACTAAATCACTAAACTTTTAATTACCTAAGCCTTTAAATCCCAAACCTCTAAACAACTAAACCCCAAGACCCCTAGACCCCTAAACCCACACTTATACCCCTAAACCCCTAAATCCCTAAACCCCTAAATTCTTAAATCTCTAAACCACTAAATTCCTAAATCCCTAAACCTCTAAAATCCTAAATCGCTAAACCCCTAAATCAGTAGACTCCAATAAACCACAACCTATAATCTCCTAAATTGTGAAACCCTTGAATCATTAAACTCATAAACCTCACTTTTTATCATCATTATAATATTAACAAATATTTTTATCAATATTGTTACTAACAAAATATATTATTTATAAATTATTTTTAACTTTAATATTTGATAATAAAATTTATTATGAGCGAGCCAAAATATTGTGTTTCTAATATAATTCTATCAAAATATATTATTTAATATTCATTAAGAAGTAATATAATTTTATGAAAATAAGCAAAAATTCAAAAGTTATAAATAATTATTTGGTAATATGTTTCATATAAATTTTAATCATTTTAAATAATTTTAATTATATTTTCATTATTATTTATCTCATTTCTAATATTTTATTAATTTATTTTTTTGTCATGATTATATTATTAATCAGAAAATTAGCTTATATTGAACTAACATGATATTTTTTTTTCAAAAAATATTTTAACTAAAATATTGTGTATAAATATTGAATTCAGATAAAAATAATTAAAATTTATTTTGTTTCCAAAGGTTATAAGCCTTAAAAATTAAGACAACTCATAATACAAAATTGCTTTAGACTAAACCATTACGTCTCTAATCACCTAAGCACCTAAAACTCTGAACTTTTTAACCCCTAAACTTTTATCCCCTAAGCCTTTAACCCCTAAACTTCCAAGTACATAAACTCCTAAACCTCTAACTCTTAAACCCCTAAACCCTAAATCCTTAAACCACTAAATCCCTAAATTTGTAAATTTGTAAACCCCTAAACCGCTAAATTAATAAACACTTAATACCATGAACTGCTAAACTCCTAAACTCATTAACCCATAAAACTCTAAACCTTTAAACCTCTAAACCCATAAACCCATAAATTACCAAATCCCTGAATCACTAAACCTCATTTTTTCATCAACAATATAATATATATACATATTTATATCAATATTGTTACTAATAAAATATATATTTTATAAATTATTTTAACTGAAATATTAATTATAAAATTTATTATGAGTGCGATAAACATACTTTAAAAAAATTTGTTTAATATTCAAAAGTTATATAATCTTATGAAAAGAAGCAAAAATTCAAGAGTTAAAAATTATTATTTGGTAATAAGTTTTGCATAGACTTTGAATCATTTTAAATATTCTAATTATCTTTTGATAATTATTTATCTCATTTCTAATATTTTATTAATTAATTTTTGGTCATAAGTATAATATTTATCAGAAAACTAGCTTATATTAATCTAACATGCTATACTATTCTTAAGATTATTATAACTAAAATTTTGAGTATGAATATTGAATCCATATTGAAAAAAATAATTTAAATTTATTATATTTTCAAAGGCTATAACCTTTAAAAATAAGATAATATTCATAAATTAAAATATTTTGTTAGTAAATTTTTAAAACAAAACCCACTAAACTCCTATTCACCAAAGCTTCTAAATCTCTAAACCCCTAAATTTATATACTACTAAAGCGCTAAATTTCTAAATGCTTAAACTCTTAAACCCCTAAAAATCTATACAATAAATCCCTAAACTTCTAGATGCCTAAACCCTTAAACCCCAAAACTCCCTAAACACCTAACCCCAAACTCCATAAACACCTAACCCCAAAATCCCTAAACACCTAACGCCTAATACTTTAAACTCATATACCCCAAAACACCTAAACTCTTAAATTATTAAACTCCAAAAATCCATAAATCCTTAAACTCATAAATGCTGAAACCTCTAAACCCATAAACCTTAATCTTTTTTTTCTTCTTTATAATATTAACAAATATTTTTATCAATATTATTACTAACAAAATATATTATTTATAATTTTTTTTAACTGAAATATTGATTATAAAATTTATGAGTGAAACAAATATAAATTTGAAACATATATTTATCATTTAGAAGCTATATAATCTTTGGAAAATAAACAAAAATTCAAAATTTAAAAATTATAATTTGGTAATATATTTCATATAGATTTTAAATCATTTTATATAATCTATTTTATTTAAATAATTATTTATATCATTTCTAATATTTTATTAATTATTTATTGTTCATAATTTTATTATTAATCAGAAAATTAGCTTATATTAAACTAATAAGATATTAATCATAAGACAATAATCTTAAACCCCTAAACCTTAAAATTTTCAAATTAAAATACTCAATAACTAGCTTATATTAAAATATTTAATAACTAAAATATTAACTATAAATATTGAATTGAGATTATAAAAAAATTAAAAATTGTTGTGTTTTCATAAAATGAAATTTTTTTTAGTACAGTTTTTAAATAAAACCATTAAACAACTAAACCTCTAAACTCCTAAACCTCTAAATCTCTAAACCCCAAAACTACTAAACTTCTAAATCATTAAACCCCTAAACCCCCAAACCCATAAACCCCTAATCCACAAAACTCCTAAGCCCCTGAACCCCAAAACCCTAAACTGTTAAACCTCTAAACCACTAAACCCCTAAAATAATAAATCAGTAAACCTTTAAACCTCATTTGTTATTATCATTATAATATTAACAAATATTTTTATCAATGTTGTTACTAAAAAAATATATTATTTATCAATTATTTTTCACAGAAATACCAATTATAAAATTTATTAGTGAGACATATATAATTTTAAAAAGATATGTTTAATATTCAAAACCTATATAATCTTAGGAAAAGAAGCAAAAATTTGAAAGTTAAAAATTATTATGTGATAATATGTTTTACATAGATTTTGAATCATTTTGAAAATTCTAATTATATCTTAATAATTATTTATCTATTTTCGAATATTATATTAATTTATTTTTTGATCATGATTATAATATTCATCATAAAATTAACTTATATCGAACTAATATTTTATATTATTCTTAAGATTATTTTAATTCAAATACTAAGTATAAATATTGAATTCAAATTACAAAAAAAAATTAAAAATTATTATATTTCCAAAGGCCATACCTTAAAAAATAAGACAAAATTTATAAAATAAAAAATTTTTCTTAGTACATTTTTAAAGCTAAACCACTAAACTTCTAAACAACAAAACATCTCAATCCCTAAACCTTTAAATCCCTAGAGCCTTAAACCCCTAAACTACTAAACTCATAAACCTTTAAACCCCAAACCCTCAAACTACTAAACTCATAAACCTTTAAACCCCAAACCCCCAAACTACTAAACTCATAAACCTTTAAACCCCAAACCCCCAAACTACTAAACTCATAAACCTTTAAACCCCAAACCCCCAAACTACTAAACTCATAAACTAATAACCCATAAACTCATAAACCCCTAAACCCCAAACCCCCAAATCCCTAAACTTCTAAACCTATAAACCCTAAACCCCTAGACCCTAAACCCCTTAACTCCTAAACACCAAAACCCCTTAACTCCTATAATTTCTAAACCCCTAAAACCTTTTTTTTTTTTGTCATTTTTATAATATTAATGAATACTTTAATAAATATATTATGAGTGAAACACAACTAATTTGAAAAAATATGTTTATAATTCTTAAGCTATATATTTTAGCAAAAGAAGCATAAATTTGAAAGTTAAAAATTATTATTTGGAAATTAGTTTTATATAGATTTTGAATCATTTTAAATATTATAATTATATTTTGATAATTATTTATCTCATATCTATTATTTATTAGTTTATTGTTTGGCCATAATTATTATATTAATTAGATAACTGACTTATATTAAAATAATATGATATATTTTTAAAAACTAAATCACTAAACCCACTATTATCTAAGCTCCTAAACTCCTAAATCTCTAAACTCTTAAAACCCTACATTTTTAAACCTCTAAATTTCTAAACTCCTGAACTCCTGATTCCTAAACACCAAAAACATAGACCCCTAAACTCCTAAATTATCTAAGCCTATAAACTCTTAAAACCCTTATACCCCTAACCCCTAAACCAATAAATTTTACATAAACCTATAGACCCTTAAATCCCTAAACCCAAAACCTATAGACCCTTAAATCCCTAAACTCATAAACTCCTATTCCACTAAACCCTTAAACCTCATTCTTTTGTCATCATTATAATATTAATAAATAATTGTATCAATATTCTTACTAATAAAATATTGATTATACAATTTTTTATGAGTGAGACAGATATATTTTAAAATAAATATGTTTATCATTTAGAAGAAATATAATCTTAAGAAAAAAAGTAAAAATTTGAAACTTAAAAATTATTAATTGGTAAGATGTTTTACAAAGACTTTGAATCATTTTAAATATTCTAATAATATTTTAATAATTATTTATCTTAATTCTAATATTTTATTAATTTATTTTTTGGTCATAATTATAATATTAAGTAGAAAACTAACTTATTTTGAACAAACATAATATTTTATTCTTAAGAATATTATAGCTAAAATATTGACCATAAATATTAAATATATATTAAAAAAATAAAAATTATTGTGTTTACAAAGGATATAACATTAAAAACAACACAAAATTACAAAAAAAAATTCTTGCAGCATTTTGTAATCGAAACCACTAAATTCTTAATCAATTAAGCTACTGAAACCCTAAATCTAAACCTTTAAACCCCTAAACCCGAACCCTTAAACCCCTAAACTCCTAATCTCCTAAATGCATACACCATAAACCCATAAATTCCTAAATTTCTATGCCCTAAATTCCTAAATTTTTATCCCCCAAACCCTAAAACCTTTATACCCATAAACCCCTTAATCCTTTAAACCCATAAACCCCTTAATCCTTAAACTATTAAACCCCCAAATCTCAAAACCCCCAAAGCTCATTTTTTTTGTCATCATTATAATATTAACAAATACTTTTATCAATTGCTATTACTAATAAAATATATTATTTATAAATTAATTTTAATTGAAATATTGATTATGAAATTTATTATGAATGAGATATATATAATTTGAAAAAATATATAAAATTTATTATGAAATA